>CM028380.1:148007060-148152032 GCA_013146195.2 Codonopsis lanceolata
TTGCATGTACTTGTTGAGTGATTAAGAGTTCATTAGGAGCATTACTTCAAGCCAAAATCAGATATTTATGTACCACAAGAGAGTGACACTTGTCCCATCAGTTTTTCAAATCCTAATATAAGCTTCACACCGATTGGTTGACCTTCATTCTTCACCTTCACCTCCATGAACGAATTTCTTCCTCTCAAGTTCTCCTATGGCCCTCTTGGCTTCCCTTGAAGTCCTCCATCATCCTTTCATCCATTGCTCAAGCCTCCTCTTCAAAAAAGTGATTTTGAAGAGTTGAAGCAAGCTCCAACCGATTAGTTTGTGCTCTTCCTATCTTCTTCTTGGTCCTGGTGAAAGGTAAGCTATTGATTCCCCTTAGGATGTATGTTAGACTTGCCATGTTCCCCTCTTCTCATGATTCCATGCTTCTACCTTGTCCATGCCATGCTTGATGATGAGTTGAGTTTGTAAGGATTTTGAATGATATGTTCATCTTGTTGTTTTGGTCCTATGCCTAGAATTAAATATGTTCTATGCCTCCTTAGGAACAACTATTGTTCTTGGACTAATGACTTTTGACAACTCTTGAGATTATGAATTCTAGGGTTTCACATGCTATGAATTGTTCATCCTATTGATTGGGTCCTATGCTTAGAATCAAATGTGTTCTATGTCTTCCTAGGATTAACTAATGTTCTTGGACCATTGGCTTTGATAACTTTTGAAATAATGATTCTAAAGTTCCCATTGAAATATTGAATTAATGATAATTCTTGACTATGGTTGTTAAGTGGATTAATGGCCTAGTCTACTCGATTCGAGAACTTAGAAAAGGGTTTTGGATGCATTTAGCATTTAAACTCTATTGGATGAATTTTTAGAGACGACTAACGGAGTCAAACTTAGTGAGCCATTGAACAATACCGCTCAATGATCAATCCCTACGACGCTCTAAACACGCTTCTCTAAGAATGATAATTCTAGACTATTGAATTGGATTGATTACCATGCTTGATTCTTGATGTCATGTAATAGAATACCTATTTGACATGTTGAGTTCGCCTTTGTCGAACTCAACTCGCTTGATTATTGATGAGAATATTTATTTGTCATGAACGAGATCGCTCTTGCTCGACCTCGCTCCCTACTTGAGAATTTGTTAAGTAGACACTACTTGACATTTGCATGAGTCCAACCGGCATCCCTGTCCTTGTTCACACACGCCTCCACCTCGGGCCACAGCTGGGAAGTAGCTCCCTTGCCGTAATCAATACGAGCATCATTGGTGTCTATCCCTGCATTCCTCTGAAGGTCGATGTACTTACACACATCCGACACATGCACGCTCAAGATAACGCTTGTATGCAGGAACTACGAAGCGGCCCGGCTCTCCATATATCCTTATCCTATGTGATTTAATTTCAAGCACCTATGTGAAACAATGTGCATCTTGGATATATGATCTCTATGCTTATGTGACTATATCTTGCCTTGTATGTTGCATATTGCCATGACATGCATGATTGATAGCTTACAAGTCTTTATGACTTACCCATTCCCCTTTATCGCTTTTAGATCCTAGCAAGACAGTCCTTCCGCTGAGGATTGCGGTGTTCGTGCCTTGTTCCTCCTTTTGTCGACCGTTGCGCTTGAAGAGGTGGTTTAGATGTCCTCTTCCTTTCTTTTGTTATTTTGCAAGGACGATGGGTTAAAGCAAGTCAATTAGACTATGCTTGGGAATTTGTATAGAACTTGATCTTGTTACTTCTATTAGCTACTTGTAGTTTAACTCTTGTAGTACTTGTAACCCTTTATGCCGGCATTGTGTAAGCCGAGTTTTGGTTATCATGTATAATAGTTCACTACGTATAAGTCTTCCGCTGAGCATACTATTAGCTCTTATTTAATTCTTGTCCATAAACTGCTAGCTTGGGTTCCGGCATGTAGTGTCGCCGATGACTTGGTTTAATTGCTTAACTGCTTTTATCAGTTTTAAAAGTTTTAAAAATACCGCCCTTTAGTGGCCGAGGCGTGCTACGCCTCTAATGTTGGCCACGCCGTTTTCTTAAAATGAGTCCTTGCATGTTAATTGTCCACTTGTTTCCCCTTATTTGGGCGGTCCGACCCTGTTCCACCCTGCCCGGCCGGTCGCCACGCTTGGTATCGAGCTTGTTATAGTTAGCTATCGGCCAGATAGGTTCCATGGCCTAGGTGGGTTAGTTTCTTGTGTGATGTTCTAACGACGAGTGAATTCTTATAGGTGCTCGATGGTGAATCCTAGAGCGTGATCGTGTAGCCGAGGCAGGTGCCTAGGTTAGTTCCGATGAGCCTCGAGGTAGAATTGCCACCTCCTCCACAGGTCCATGGTATGAATGCTCGATGGCGGATATGTACCGCCGCATGACGAAGTTTATGACCGAGATGGCTCGCCTTGGCCATGGTCGAATGTACCTCCACCACCACCACCCCGCAACAAGAGGCGAGAGCTGCCGCCACCGCTGTTGTTATACCACCGAGCTAGGGTACGGAATAATGATGTGCTTGAGAGGTTCATGAAGATGAAGCCTCCATCTTTTGAGGGAGAGGCGGATGCTAGTCTTCAATTATGGCTTGAGGATATGAAGAAAATCTTTGCAATAATTGCACGAAGAGAAGGTGACTTTAGCCGCGATAAACCGAGAGGAGCCGCCAATCATTGGTGGGAAGTTCTACTTGCTAGTTGGGAATTGAACCAGGTGGCGCAGGTGTGGCCTACATTTGAGACAGAGTTTAGGGCAACTTATGTGCCTAATGTGGTTAGACAGCGTAGAGAGAAAGAATTTCGTGAGTCGGAGCAGGATCTATGTCTATAGCTCAATATTCTTCTAAATTCACTGAGTTGTCCCGCTATTGTGCCCATTTAGTGCTGGATGAGAGACACAGAACCCAGAGGTTCGTGAAAGGGTTGAAAACCGATTATAGGAAACAGTTGTTATCTCTACAGCTGGCGACACGGAGCGCGGTGGATCGTGCTTATGAGATTGAGCGAGACATTGAGGAGCACAGCGTAAGCCTCCCGTGCAAATTCTCGCCAGCTATTTCGCAGCGACGGTAGAGGTCGGCCTTTCCGAATCGGTCCGCTATCGTGGCAACCGCCGCAATGGTGGTCGAATAGGCGTGTGGTAGTGCTCCTACTCTCCTCAGGCAAGCAGACTGAGTAGTGGGCAATTGATTTGTTCTTATTGTAATAAGATTGGGCATTCTAGTGAGAAGTGCAACTGCACTTGGTACTTGTCTTATTTGTGGAGATTCTAGTCATCGCCTCAAAGACTGCCCTAAGTCTAGAGCAGCCTCCTTGGGGTCGGGCTCAGCAGCCTGGGTCCAAGAGGGATAGTGATGGGCGCCCTAAGACGCAGTGCTCGTGTTTTCGCTTGATCACGAGGTGTTCCCGAGTCTACTCTGTGATCGGAGGTATTCTTTCGCCTTCTGGTCATCATGCTCGAAGTTCTTATAGATCCGGTTCTACTCATTCTTATGTTGCATCGCATTTCCTAGAACATTTATGTGTATTGCCTGCCCAGTTACCTTATGTGCTTGAGGTGTCTACACCATTGGGTGATTGCTTGTTGGCGTCTGAGGTCTATAGAGACTGTGATGTGCTTGTTCATAATCGAGTCTTGCATGCTGATTTGGTAGTATTGCCTATTAGAGACTTTGATGTGATTCTTGGTATGGATTGGCTATGTGTACATCATGCTTTAGTTGATTGCCGTCGTAAGAAAGTAACTTTTGCCATGCCCGGTATTCCGGAGTTCGTGTTTTCTGTGATCATGCTATGAATGGGGTTCATATTATTTCGCCTTGGCTAGACAACTTTTATCACGTGGGTGTACGGGTATTTAGCTTTGCATTTGATACTAGCATGTCTTCTGCTAAGTTAGAAGATATTCCGGTAGTTAATGAGTTCCCTGATGTCTTTTCTACCGAGTATGCTTTACCTCCCGACCGAGAGCTAGAGTTCTGTATTGAACTATTGCCAGGGACTTCGCCTATTTCTAGGGCACCTTACCGTATGGCTCCGGCGGAGTTGCGAGAGTTGAAGGATCAACTGCAGGAACTTCTAGATAGGGAGTTCATTAAACCGAGTGTATCTCCTTGGGGTGCACCGGTGTTGTTTGTGAGGAAGAAGGATGGTAGTTTACGCCTTTGTATAGATTATCGACAGCTTGAACCAAAGCTACTATCAAGAATAGGTATCCCTTGCCACACATTGATGATCTCTTTGATCAACTTCGAGGTTCAGTTGTCTATTCCAAGTTTGACTTGAGGAGTGGCTATCACCAGTTGAGGGTTCGGGCGGAGGATGTCCCGAAGACAGCCTTCCGTACGCGTTATGGTCACTATGAGTTTGTTGTTATGCCGTTTGGGTTGACCAACGCACCTGCAGTTTTTATGGACTTGATGAATAGGGTTTTTCATGATTATCTCGATTGCTTTGTGGTGATATTTATTGATGACATTCTTGTGTACTCCAAGTCACGAGAGGAACATAAGAATCATTTAAGAGAGGTTCTTTCTATCTTGCGGAAGAAGCAACTTTATGCGAAATTTAGTAAGTGTGCTTTCTGGCTAGAGCAAGTTTCTTTTCTAGGGCACGTGGTGTCTAGTGATGGTATTGCGGTGGATCCATCCAAGGTTGAGGCGATTACTAAGTGGAAGACGCCTAGTACGGTAACCGAGGTCCGTAGTTTCTTGGGCTTGGCAGGTTATTACCGTAGGTTTATTGAGGGTTTTCAAAATCGCTACTCCGATGACTAATTTGACTCAGAAGAAGTCTTCTTTTATATGGAGTGATAAGTGTGAGGCTAGTTTTCAGGAGTTGAAGAGGAGGTTGACTACGGCTCCTATCTTAGCATTGCCTAGTGGTTCGGAGAACTTTGTGATTTATAGCGATGCCTCGTTAGAAGGCTTGGGTTGCGTGCTTATGCAATGGGAGTTAGTTATCGCCTATGCTTCTGAAGTTATCACCTTATGAGCATAATTATCCAACACATGACCTGGAGTTGGCAGCTATTATCTTTGCGCTTCACAAGTGGAAGCATTATCTTTACGGCGCTAACTTTGAAATATTCACCGATCATAAGAGTTTGAAGTATCTCTTTTCACAAAAAGAATTGAATATGCGATGTAGACGATGGATGGAGAAACTTAAGGATCATGACTGTACTATTTTATACCATCCGGGAAAAGCTAATGTAGTTGCGGATGCCTTGAGTAGGAAAGCTTTTATGTCTTGCTTGATGATGAGGGAATGGAAGATGCTTGAGGATGTCCGTGAGTGGAGTCCGTTGTGAGTGGGCATAGGTTATCTTTGTTATCTTGTGTGCGTGCTACGCGCATTGTTTGAGTTGATTAAGAAGGCTCAAGCTTCGATTCGAGTTGAGGAAGGTTATTGATGGATTGGGTGATGGTAAGACACCGGAGTTTGCTGTTAACAGTGAAGGTATCTTAACTTTTCGAGGTAGAGTTTGTGTTCCTTCTACCGATGGAGTTAGGCGTTTGGTTCTTGATGAGGCTCACAAGGCCAAGTATACTATACATCCAGGAGTACCAAAATGTATAGGGACTTGAAGAGACGCTTTGGTGGAATGGGATGAAGAGAGATATAGCAGTAGTATGTATCTAGATGTTTGACATGTCGGAGTTAAGGCCGAACACCGAGACCCGCCGGTTTACTTCACCACTTGAGATACCTGAGTGGAAATGGGAGCATATCACCATGGATTTTGTGACAGATTGCCACGCATCGCCGAGGTTTTGATGCGCTTTGGGTTGTTGTGGATAGGTTGACAAAATCTTCACATTTTATTCCTATTGCGATGACTTATAGTTTGAGTCGCTTGGCGCAGTATATTCAGATATCGTGAGGTTGCATGGTATTCCGCTTAGCATTGTTTCGATAGAGACCCCTGTGTTCACTTCTAGATTTTGGAATTCCTTGCAGAAGCTTTGGGTACGGTTGAATTTTAGTACGGCTTTTCACCCACAACCGATGGTCACGGAGAGATTGATTCGTATTGGAGGATTTATTGCGTGCTTGTGCCATGGATTTCAAAGGCGCTTGGGATTCTCATTTGCCATTAGTCGAATTTGCTTATAATAATACTACGCCTAGTATTGAGATGGCGCCATATGAGGCTTTATATGGGCGTAAGTGTCGTTCACCGATTTGCTGGGATGAAGTTGGTGAAGCTAAGCTTTGGGGTTCGGAGATGGTACAACAAGCTGAGAGTGTAAAGCTTATTAGAGATAGATTGCTTACGTAGTAGACGTAAAAGCTACGCAGACAACCCGAGACGTGACTTAGAGTTTCGTGTTGGTGACTCTTGTATTCTTGAAAGTATCGCCTCGACGAGGTACTAAGCGATTTGGGAAGAAAGGTAAGCTTTCTCCTAGATTTATTGGACCATTCGAGATCCTAGAGAGGATTGGAGCTTTGGCGCATCTGGCATTGCCACCTTCTATACCGGATGTTCATGATGTCTTTCATGTCTCGATGCTACGCAAGTACTTGAAGGATGAGTCTCATGTCCTTACTTATGAGGAGATTTCCATTGAACCTGACCTTTCTTATGATGAGAAGCCGGTGAGGATTCTTGATACGAAGGAACAAGTCTTGAGAACAAAGAGGATTCCGTTAGTGAAGGTCTTGTGGAAGAATCATAACATTGAGGAAGCCACGTGGGAGACCGAGCTTGATATGAGAGAGAGATACCCTTTCCTATTCGATGAACTTGGTAAGAATTTAGGGACTAAATTCCTAAAGGAGGGGAGAATGTAACACCCCGGATTCTTGCATGTGTATTGTGTGCTTGCCTTCATGTTTTCTCGTTGATTGTGAGCATGTTTACTTAGTCTATATATATGATTTAGAAACATTCTTAAATCATTCTTGAAGCTCTTAACATGTTTAGAATCATAGTAAGCTTGATTGGAAGTTTATAAACCTTCTTGCGTTGTTTCGCCCTTAGCGATTTCCCTTCGTTGCTCATATTGCTTGTATTTCGACGTGCGAAATGTTCGTTGAGTTCTTGGACTTGTATTCAAGTCATAACCATGTTTAAACAATCCTTTTCCATGTCCAAGTTATCCTAGTTTGATTGGTGGTTGATTGGCGTTTGATTCGTTAACCATTCTTCGCTTGATTCGAGCCTTGTTTTACCTTGTCTCGGGTGTTGTTCGGGTGTGTTTCCGACTTGTTTTGAGTTGGGTTAGACCTTAGAATGGTTGCCCATGAGTTTGGGATCATTTAGAGCATGTTTAGATCAAGTTCAAGGCCTTCGAGGCGGCCGCATCGAAATTTGTGCACTAGCCCGCCTCAACTTCGAGAGCATTGTAAAATTCAGCTCAGATCCCAGCGCCGATTTTGTGAGGCGCCCGCCTCAACTCTCAGGAGCTTACGGATTTTCCCCTGTTCTGCTGTGTACAAACTTTGGCACTTAAACACCATTCCAAACCTCTTCTAAAACCTTCCTAACACCCTTGCTTATGTCCTAACATTATTTAACATGTTTTAAGAGTGGATTAACCAACCATTAGTGAGCTTTAAGCAAACCAAATCAGATATTTATGTACCACATTAGAGTGACACTTGTCCCACTCAGATTTTCAGCAAATATAAGCCACAATCTGACTTGTTGACCCTTATTCTTCACCCTCACTCTCCATGAACGAAAATTCTTCTTCTCCCTAGTCTCCCATGGCTCCTTGAAGGTGTTCTCTTGGTCCTCCATCATCCTCTCATCCTTTGCTCAAGCCCCCTTCTTTAAAAGTGTAGAGCTTGAAGAGTTGAGCAGTTCCAACCGATTGGTTTGTGCTCTTCCTATCTTCTTCCTTGGTGAAAGGTAAGCTATTGATTCCCCTTAGGATGTATGTTAGACTTGCCATGTCCCCCTCTTCTCATGATTCCCATGCTCCTACCATGTCCATGCCATGCTTGATGATGAGTTGAGTTTGTAAGGATTTTGAATGATATATTCATCTTGTTGTTTTGAGTCCTATGCCTAGAATTAAATATGTTCTATGCCTCCTTAGGAACAACTATTGTTCTTGGACTAATGACTTTTGATAACTCTTGGAGATGATGATTTCTAGGGTTTCACATGCTATGAATTGTTCATCCTATTGATTGGGTCCTATGCTTAGAATCAAATGTGTTCTATGTCTTCCTAGGAATAACTAATGTTCTTGGACTATTGGCTTTTGATAACTTTTGAAATAATGATTCTAAAGTTCCCTTGAATTATGAAATATTGAATTAATGATAATTCTTGACTATGGTTGTTAAGTGGATTAATGGCCTAGTCTACTCGATACGAGAACTTAGAAAAGGGTTTTGATGCATTTAGCATCTTAACTCTCTTGGATGAATTGTTAGAGACGACTCAACGGAGTCAAACTTAGTGAGCCATTGAACAATACCGGCTCAATGATCAATCCCTACGACGTTCTAAACACGTTTCTCTAAGAATGATAATTCTAGACTATTGAATTGGATTGATTACCATGCTTGATTCTTGAAGTCATGTAATAGAATACCTATTTGACATGTTGAGTTCGCTCTTGTCGAACTCATTCCTGCTTGATTATTGATGAGAATATTTACTTGTCATGAACGAGATCGCTCTTGTCGACCTCGTTCCCTACTTGAGAATTTGTTAAGTAGACACTACTTGACATTTGCATGAGTCCAGCTGGCATCCTGTCATTGATTCACACACGCCTCCACTGTGGCCACAGTGGGGAAGTAGCTCCCTTGCTGTAATCTTCAAGAGCACCATTGGTGTCTATCCCGGGCATTCCCTCGGAAGGTCGATGTACTTACACACATCCGACACATGCACGCTCAAGATAACGCTTGTATGCAGGAACTACGTAGCGGCCCGGCTCTCCATATATCCTTATCCTATGTGATTTAATTTCAAGCACCTATGTGAAACAATGTGCATCTTGGATATATGATCTCTATGCTTATGTGACTATACCTTGCCTTGTATGTTGCATATTGCCATGACATGCATGATTGATAGCTTACAAGTCTTTATGACTTACCCATTCCCCTTTACTGCTTTAGATCCTAGCAAGACAGGTCCTTCTCGTTGAGGATTGCGGTGTTCGTGCCTTGTTCCTCCTTTTGTCAGCCGTTGCTGTTTGAAGAGGTGGTCTAGATGTCCTCTTCATTTCTTTTGTTATTTTGCAAGGACGATGGGTTAAAGCAAGTCAATTAGACTATGCTTGGGAATTTGTATAGAACTTGATCTTGATGCTTCTATTAGCTACTTGTAGTTTAACTCTTGTAATATTTGTAACCCTCTATGCCGGCATTGTAGAAGCCGAGTTTTGGTTATCATGTATAATAGTTCACTACGTTTAAGTCTTCCGCTGAGCACCCCCTTTTTGCTCTTACTTAATTCTTTTCCATAAACTGCTAGCTTGGGTTCCGGCATGTAGTGTCGCCGATGACTTGGTTTAATTGCTTAACTGTTTTATCAGGTTTGAAAAGTTTTAAAAATACCGGCCTTTTAGGGCCGAGGCGTGCTACGTCTCTAATGTTGCGTCACGTCGTTTTCTTAAAATGAGTCCTTGCATGTTTATTGTCCAATTGTTTTTCCCCCTATTTGGGCGGTCCGACCCTCGATTCCACCTCGGTCCTGGGTCGGGTCTCCACACTCGGGCAATCTTTACGAACATGATCACCGCCACAAGCAAAACACTTTCCTGATTTACCCCAGCACCTATTCTGTGACGACCCGACCCGGACCCCAAGACGAAATCCCGAGGTCGTGCCGCCAGGGAAACAAATAACAACACACAAGCAGCAAATAATGGGTAGGGCCATAACGGTGATACACCGACAACTCAAAACACATGCGGAAGCACAATATAATATAACAGTGGCGCCCGAGCTAACAAGCTCAAACTAAAACAACCAAAGAGATAATTAATCTCTCGGTCCAAAAATTCGACTCGCGTGCCGCAACATTGGGCACGTAGAACAAACTCCCTGTTATGCAATTCAATAATAAGCATAATATAAACCAAGTCATCGGCGAAGCTACGGCCGGAACCCAACATTAAACTAAGTTTAAGACTCTAGTCTAACAACTCAACGGCTAAAAACATGCCGGAGAACAAACATATTAATAACTAGCAATATAACATGCTAAAACATAATCACCAAATTTTACCAAGCGCGACTAAAACCAGTCGGCTACCAACAACTTAAGTACTAACAATTATAAGTACTAACAACAAGTAAGCATATGGAGATATAACCATAAATATACATCAAGCACAACCACCACCGGTTGGCTACCAAAAGAATAAGCTAACATCATAAATACAACATTACAATCATATTAAGGTTTGCTACCCAAATCATGAAGTTTATATAACTTCATCTTCCCAACGACCTCACCAAAAGCAAAATGAATCATCTAAGTAGCAACCTTTCCAAAAGAATCCCTTGCCAACGTAACCTTCTGGATTTACTTGGATCCGCTCGTGCGACTCGGATCTAGGGAAACACAACCAACAAATAAAAGTAAGTCACAAAGACTTAGTAAGTTACTAACCATAACTTCCTACCATGGCATAATGCTCAATCATAAAATTTATCATGCTATCGTCATGAAATAACCGTATATAAAATCATGTCATGGCATCCATGCTCGACATTAAATAAATATGTTATCGTTAAAGTATAACATCTCATCATAAAACCATGTCAAGGCATTTTAGTCCTAAACAACAATAATTATACCTTTGGCATAAAACAACATTCCCATAATATTCATGTGATAGCATACATGCTTAACAACATTAATCAATATGTTATCTATTAAGTATAACATGTAAGAAACAAAAACAAACTTCATATCATATCCAATTCACTAAGCACGTTATTCACTTAAGCACTTGTGAAACAATTCATATATATAAGGGATATGATACCATTACCGAAATTCCTCCGCGCGTGTCGCTCCTGCAAAAACACGTGCAAAACCCTTATGTGCCCTCGATATCCCTCTCGTAGATATCGACGTCCCAGGCGATCTCCGCTCGAGTTCCATAGTTATCAAAGTCATGTGTATTACTACAACTAAGATAAACTACTTCCCCACCGTGGCCATCGATGGAGGGGTGTGTGTGCACGGCGATACATCGCGATCACGAATCCCATAATTCGTGAAGACGATGTATCGTCCCACCAAAGACTCAACAGCCGTGGACTTAAAACCCAAGCACAAGTAATATATACTCATATGCTCAAAACAAGTAGGTAAACACTCTACTATCAAACTAGTCATGCAATTCATCCACAACTAGCATAAACATCATAACCGAGAATCATATAAGCTCTCATAATCAAGTGTGCTACACACACTTCAAAACTTCTTGGAGGCTCGACCTCCATGAACTCTACCCAAAATTCCGTAGGACTTAAAATTATAGTTCCTAGGATTCATACTAACCCAAAGGTTAACTCCGTTGAGTTCAATCTAAGTTTTCCGAAAATTCAAGGAATAGAAGCTTAGGCTTCATCATGCCCTTATGTTCCTAACTATCGCCCAAAACCACAATCCCAATGTTCAATATACTCTTATAAACCCAACAAACTAATTAACAATGCAACTTAGAATAAATTAGTCATCTTGTGCATAATTTCATCCAAGTCATCATACCAATCATAACATTCAAATCATGATTAAAATTCACAACATGGTTCAATATGCTCTATTAAGCTTGTAAAACATATTAACCAAGCTAACATCATTAGATTGCAAGCTAAAACAAAATTAGGGCAAGGCACCCTCCAAGTATCTCAACCAAACCAACATTAATCCACATGAATAAACAACATAACCAAGTTCAATAAGCTAATTAGAACATGAATTTCACATAATCATGGTCTCACATAGGCCAATCAAGTTCTATCATGAATTTGAAATCCTAGGGTTCATACATCTTCTATAAACCCTAACCATGGCTTCCATTGACCTCAAATAGCACACATGGTTGATTCCCTAGGGTCAATGGAGCCTAAAAAGAAGGAGAAGAAAGGTAGAAACTTACAAAAAGCTCAGCCCTAAAACCAGAATTTTCGGATTAGAAGAGGGGTGTCTTCTCTTCAACTCTTCTTCAAACTTGTAGGTAGAATGGGGAAGAAGAAGACCCTAGCTATGGCTTCCAAGCTTGGCTCCTTCAATCTCCCTAGAAATCACCTTCTCAAGCTCCCTCTTTGGTTGGGTTGAAGTGCTTGCAGAAGAACAAAAGGGGGGAAAGTCGATCTGCCTTGGCCGAACTAGGAGAAGAATGCGGCTGTTGGGTTTTATATGGGGGGATTAGTTACTCTAATTAAGCCACTAATTAGCCCCTAATCTCCTAATAGATGTTTAGGACTAGTTTAGGTTAAGTAATTGGGTTTAGGATAGGTTTAGATTAGGTTTAATGGTCAAACTTTCGGACAGAATAGAAAAGGGGGCAAAATCCCGTAATGCTGAAAATCAGACCTTGCGGTCGCTTGGAGGGTGGGTGATGCGACCGCATCACCCCTGCAATCCATTTCCCGGCCTTTGTTGCTTCCCTGCTCGATCCCGACCTCTCCCGCATGCGTTCTCGAGTTCTTCCAAGCCAAAAATGGTCTATAAATCAACCTTAATATCCTCCAAACAATAACCAAAAGAATCAAGTCTCAAACCTCATCAAAACAAGGCCAAGAACTCAGGCAGAACTCTCCCGAACGACAACCGAAAAAGTCAAACTGAGAAGGGTTTTCGCTAGAATCAAACTAGCAACCAAACCGACGATGCAACCATCATCTAACCAATATCCAAGGCATGTTAATGATGTTTTGAATGCCTTCTAACAATTATCCATGCTGGAATAAACTGTGCCATAAACTCCATCGTGAAGTTTTCCCACACTTGAGGCACTCCATGGTGTCTCCAACTATCTCGTAACACATGCCACCAATGGTCAGCCGCACCACTTAATTTAAACACTGCTAGGGTCACCATCTCTTCTGACGCACAACCCATAACTGCAAAGATCTTCTCCATGCTTTCTATCCAAAGTTATGCTTTAGAAGCATCGAGTCCTCCATCGAAGCTCTCAGGTTTCAACTTCAAGAATCTCGCAAGAATGGTAGAATCATCTTCCAATCCAAACATTTGTTGATGAGTCACACGCAGATCAATAACATTCTCCCCTCTCTCGTTGCCACGAGTTGTACCCGAACGGGGTCTACTAGAACTAGCTCCACGCCAAGTTCCTGACATAATACGCCTACAAAGAACACTCAGCGTTAATAATTCAACAATAAACCCACCCAAACTAGGCCAAGGAACCTATCCTGGCGAAACAGCTAACCTATAGCTCTGATACCAAGTGTAACAGCCCGACCCGGACTCAAATGCGAAATCCCAAGGTCGTGCCGTCAAGACAAGCTAAAAGATGGACAATCACCTGCTAAGCATAATGGTGCGAGTCAACAGATGGGCCAACAAGCTCAAAACAGGAAGGTAAAGCCATAATGGCAATACGGAACAACCAAAAGCTAAAATCTGCGGAAGCAAATCATAAGTGGAACCCAAGCCTTTAATCCTAAACAAAGGCAAGGTGAGAGATAACTATCTCTCGACCAATCTATGACTCGCGTGGCCGCAACATTGCGCACGGGCAACAAACCATCGGCAAACCTAAGGCCGGCGAATCAACAAAATACCAACCTGATAAACAACCACTCAACGGCTATAACATGCCGGAGGGACAAATCAACTAAACGAAAAAGATATTAAACACCAACAATTAAACCAAAATCTCACAAGATACTTGACGGAGATAGAAACGACCATAAAATACTAACATAACTACCCAAGTAAAGTTTACATAACTTTACGTCCGTGTCTCACAAGATAATAAATACAATAATAATAATAACTCCAAGCTATCGCGGGAAGACCTGTTATCAAACACGCACTGCCGCAACGCACTAACGAGCTCACTGCACAAACTAAGGAAAACAAACACACGAAATGAGTCATAATGACCCAGTAAGTTACTAAATGCAAATGTATGGCATAGCATGGCATGGCATGGCATAATGCACAAGCATATATAAAAATCATGGTATCATACTAGTATACCAACAATAAACATGTACTTAGCTATCAAAGCACATAAACTCACATAAGCCATATAGCATATTATCTTTCACATAAATGCTCATACGTAAACACGTATAACCAGAATCTGGGCCTAGCCCTCAATATTTAAACCATGGGTCCAACCCTCAAATGATCATAATCTGGGTTTCAATCCTCAAATGATCACAACTCATCAGTTTTCTTAATGAGTACCTCGTTACATTCATCCAACCCTGGGATGAGAAATGGGAGCTCAATATCAGGCTAGGTGGCGCTAATACGAGACCACATCCCACTATTGGCCATATAGTGAGGAGAAAGGGTACCAATGCGGCGATTCATAGCGAATGTTTCCAAAGGCTATGAATCGTCCCATTGCCGACAAAACGACCAAGACGCCAGCTGGACTCAAATCAAGATGCTCAAGTAGATATTTACTTGGATAAACCAATGAGGACCAAGTCCATCACAAAAGAACTCATCAAATCAAGTAGGTCATAATGCTCTACAAAACCCAATAAACAATGCACATAAATGTACACACTTAACATGTTCAGCTAACTTGTAAGTTCAGTTCAAGAACCACATATTGAGGTATTCATAAACCTCAAGTCATCACCAATTCAAGAATAGCTTATAAGCTCAATAAATCACGACGTGAGGTCTACTATAGTCCTCTACTCAAGATTAAATCAAGACTATTATTTAGTCTAAGAACAACCACAATCAAGACTTAGCATTTAGTCTATACATAAAAGCATACCGGACTCAACAATAGTCCCAGCGTCAGTATATAACCGACTTCCTCAATGCTATACTCAAGAACATCAAGACTACCCCGTAGTCACTCCCTCGCAAGTGCATTCATGTGCACGCGACCAAATCCCCTAAAGGAAAACTCGTTCAAATGATCATTTCTTAAAGGCATACGAGATCATAGGTTGATCTCTAATACTCCGTGCTCCAACGAGCACGCTCTAAACATACTCCCAATAGTCTTTATAACATGAGTGTCTCGATTGGACACCGAATAAGATACTCGGGTACGCACAAACATAACTAAGCAAGACCCGATCATCGTAGGGTTTCAACCCAAAGCTCATTATTATATTATTGACCTTACAACGACTCCGTTGAGTCTTAATTCTACATTTCATTCTTTATGTGTTTCATAAACCCACAATTAAACATTTCATTCATATATACTACAAATTCTCAAAATTCATTCGGGCTTGATTCCCAAGCCTAACAACCCAAGAACTCATTATAATCATAGTCAACCGAAACCCAAATGTCGTATGATTCCAACCCGAGTTCATTAACACATTATTGAATTTATTTCGACTCCGTTGAGTCTAAATACTAAGTTTCATTATTTACACCCTTCATCAATCTCAATATTAACACCCACTTCAATTAACAATAATTTCTCCAATAATTCGGGGTTGATTTCAAGCCCTAAATTTCATAACAAAACCCAACATAAATCATAACTCATTTCATAAATCACTTAATTTCAATTAAATGATCATACTCATGATGTTTAGTGAGTTCCCATATCCAAAGCCCCAAACTTAGGCATACTTTCATAATAAACCCAAATGAAATGTAAACATGATTTCTAGAATGCTCACAATCCTAGAAACTCAAGATGAAGAGTAACAATATACTTCAACAATCATAGAAGTCATCCTACATATGCTCTTAACAAGTTCACATGCTCAAATCACAAGTTAAAATCACACAAAGCAAGTATGTGTACTCATTGACCTCAAATAGCATAGAGTTTGTTTTCCTTAGGATCAATGAGTACAAAATCAAAGAGAGAAGAAGTAACTTACCTTCAATCCCCAATCAAGAAAGAAAAACGAGAAAGTAATCGGTTGGAAGTAATCTACTCGTCGAGCTATTCGATTCTATAGCTAGGGCTTGAGCAACGAAGAAGAGGAACCATGGAAGGTCAAGAAGGACCCTCAAGGACTCATGGAGGAACTAGGAGAGAAGCCATTCCCGTTTTTGGAGAGGAGGGGTGAGAAATGAGAGTCAAACTCTCAGATTGTGGCTTAAAAGGGGTTAAAAACTGAGTGGGACAAGTGTCACCACATTGTGGTCACTTAAAATCTGATTTTTGGTAGCTTAATTAATCACTAAAGCACTCTTAATCCACTCTTAAAACTTGTTAGAGATGTTAGGGTATAAGTAAGGAGGGTTAGGGAGGTTTAAGTGAGGTTTAGAAAAGGTTTTGGATAGGAGTTTAGGAGCAAAAGTCGTACAACAACAAAACAGGGGAAAAATTCCGTAGGTGGTTCCAGAACTTGAGGCGGGCGCCTCACATGAGGCCAGGCGGGCGCCTGGACTTCTGGACCTGCTTATGTTCATTTTGCAATGCTCGGCATTGTCCCGGTGATCGAGTCGATGAGGCGCATGGTCCGGCCCTTGAACTTGGTCTAAACATGTCCTAAATGGTCCCAAACTCATGGGCAACCATTCTAAGGTCTAACCCAACTCAAAAAAGTCGGAAACACACCGAACAACTCCGAAACAACTCGGAAACCGGAAGAGGTGCAACAACGTGCAACCAGCGAATGAACTAGCAATTGAGCGAGCAATGAAAGGGGACTTTTAAGACAAGTCTAAGGGATAATGAAGAAGCTTAAATACTTCTAGGAAGTTGAACAACAACTAGGGAAATAAGAGTCCCAAAGGAGAGACGATTACGCGACTCGATTCCCGAACTACGCGATAGAGACGAGCACTATCTCCAAAGCTTCCAAATCATCAATAGACTTAAGGAACACCTCCAACTTGAAGTCTAATACATCTAAACATGTTAATCAATCATCATATAAAGGTCTAGGACCAAACCGAGGTCACGAACGCAACCCGCAAGCAAACCCTCAATCGCGTCGCCTTTCGACTATCGTCAAGTCACGACTTGTGACTTTAGCAAGTCAACAACTATATGGAGTCTCTTAGTAATGTTTTGGTCTTAATATGGTCTCTCATACACATCTAGACCCTATCGCAAACCAAACATACTGTTGACAAAGGAAGAAGTACAAGTATGGCACGCAAACCGAGCTAACCAAGGAGCGGGGTGCCACAATAATACTAAAAAATAAATTCAAATATGATGGTACTTATTGGGTATTATCCGGATAATATCCATTTATTAATGGATAGAATTGGATATTATCCAATAACACCCATTAAGTTTAATGGGTGTTATTAGATAATATCCAATAACACTCATTAACTATATTGGGTAGATAATGGTTTTATCCAAATTATCCGGTAACACCCAATTGCCACCCCTAATTAAATCAAACCATTGCAACTAAGCTGGTTTTATGATTCTTAATAACATATTTTTTATTTATTATGACTCACGAATTCCTTAATGGAGTTTTGTCTTACCAAACTTCGTCTTACACAAGTTTTTGCCAAACTTTTCAAACTAATCTTATTTTTCTAACCAATGTGAAATACTTCTCTTCTATTGATAATAATAGTAGACTTTTAAAATTAGCATTACTCTCTAACAAATATAAGATACATCTTCTCATTTGGTAATAATAGTATAAGTTTTTTATCTTAAAAAATTTATAACCAACATCTCTTTCTAACCAATGTATGATACATTTATTCTCTTATATTGATGATAAAAGTAAAAGTCTTTTATCTAAAAACTTCAAAATCATTTTCTAACAAATGTAAGATTTACATCTTCTATTGATAATAATAGTAGAAATTTTGTATCTAAAGACCTTGAAAACCAACATTACCCACTAACCAATGTATGATACATCTCTTCTATTGGTAATAATAGTATTTTTAAAACCAACATTAATTTTTAATCAATGTGGGATACATCTCTTCTATTGATAATAATAGTAGAATACTTTATAACCAATGTGAAATACATGCATCTACTCTATTTGTAATAAAAAGATTTTAATCTAAAAACTTTTTAAGCCAACATTTCTTTTTAAACAATGTGAGATACATATATTTATTGGTAATAAGAGTAGAAGTCTTTAATATATGACTTTTAAAACTAATATCTTTTTTCTAAACAATGTAAGATACATATTTTCAATGATGATAAAAGTAGAAATCTTTTATCAAAATACTTTCAAAACTAACATCAATTTATAACAAATATAAGATACATCTTTTCTATTGGTCATATTAGTAGAGATGTATTTCATATTGATTATAAATTGATTTTTTGGTTTTACAAGTTATTAAATTAAAAATCTAACATTTTATTACCAATAGAAGAGTTGTATCTCACATTAGTTTGAAAATAATGTTGGTTATAAATTTATATATATATATATATATATATATATATATATATATATATATATATATATATATATATATATATATATATATATATATACGATTTCTACTATTAACAATAGAAGAAATTAATAGTAGAGATTAATATCTAATTATTATATTAATTATTAATACCTATTAAATAGGTAATAGTTGAAAAACAAAGAGTCACATATGAATGCTTGAAAATAATAATAATATTATTGTTATAAAAAAATAATAATAGCAATAATAATAACAATAAAAAATTATAATATTGTACAAATTTTATCATTATTGTCAGAAATGAATAGAAAAATACATTTTCATCCAAATAAAAGTTTTTTTAACATAATTGCGTTAGTAGACACCTTAAAATTTGGACTTTATGGTATTAAACTTTTTTATTTTGAAACTTTTAAAATCGTTATTCATTTTCTAACAAGTAACAATGTGAGATACTTCTTTTCTATTTCTATTGGTAATAAAATATTAATTTTTTATCTAAAGACTTTTAAAACAAACATTTATTTAGTTCTTTCTAACCATGTGGTATACATCTTTTCTATTGGTAATAATAGTATTTTTAAAACCAACACTAATTCTAACAAATGTGGGATACATCCTTCTATAGTAATAATAATAGTTTTTCATATAAAAACTTTTGAAATTCGCATCTCTTTCTAAATAATGTGGGATACATCTCTTCTATTAGTTATAATATAAAAATAAAAATAATAGTAGACTTTTATCTAAAGAGTTTTGAAACAAAAATCTCTTTCTAAACAATGTGTGATACATCACTTCTATTGATAATAACATAAAAATTATTTCATCTAAAGATTTTCATAACCAATATCAATTTCTAAATAATGTGGGATACATCTATTTGTAACCAATGTGAAATACATTATCTAAAAAAAATTTAAACCAATGTCATTTTCAAAACCAATATCACTTTCATAACCAATGTAAAATACATCTTTTTTATTGGTAATAATTCTTTTATAAAAAGATTTTTAATACCTATATCACTCTTTAAGTAATGTGAAATATATCTCATCATTTGGTAATAATTGTAGAAGGTTTTTATCTAAGAAAAATCTAAAACCAACATATCTTTCTATATAATGAAATACATCTCTTCTCTTATATTGATGATAAAATAAAAGTCTTTTTATCTAAAGACTTTTAAAATCAAGATCATTTTTTAACAAATGTAAGAAGTATCTCTTTTATTGGTAATAATATTAATTTAAAACCAACATCAATTTATAACAAATGTGTGATATATCTAGTCTATTGCTAATAATAGTAAATGACTTTTATCTAATCTAAAATAATTTAAAATTAATATCATTTTCTAACTAAAGTGAGATATACTCATATACATCTTCTATTGGTAATAATGATATAAATATTTTATCAAAAGACTTTGAAAACCAACATCACTTTCTAATCAATGTATGATACATGATACATCTCTTCAATTGGTAATTAATGATAGTATTTTTAAAACCAACATCAATTTCTAACTAATGTGAGATACATCTCTTTATTAGCAATTACATATTTTCTATGGTGATAATTAAGTAAAAATCTTTTATCAAAAGAAATTTTAAAACCAACAATTGATTTATAATCAATATGAAATACATTTCTTCAATATTATCATTAAAAGAGATACATTGATTAGTTTTAAAAGTCAATAGATTAAAAACCTCACATTTTATTACAATAGAAGAGTTTTATCTCATATTGGTTAGAAGTAATATTAGTGGTAAAACCAAATCAATTTTAAATGTGTATAAGACTTCTAGTCTATTGCTAATAATAGTAAATGACTTTTATCTAATCTAAAATAACCTCTTATCATATTGATTATTATTATGTATTATTATTAGTTAATGGTTAAAAAACTATGAGTTTTTAAATCCTCCATATGAATGTTTTACAATAAAGATTTATCAAAAGGTGATAACATGACACAACTATAGTCAATTACTTACATGTTTTATAATATGGATCCTTATATTTTCTTCTTCACATATGTATGTAGTTATCACTCTTACATTCACATATGTATGTAGTTATCCATTTTTAATTCCATATTTTTCCTTTCCCTATCACAAATCACCCTCTACAATTAATATTAAAAACAATCACCATTTTCTTCTTCTCCCTATGTTTTATCTTCATATTACAAATTTATGCCCTGCGATTAATCTTCTAAACAATCACCCCTTATAAAACATTCATCTCTCAACTATCACTAGAAACATTGTACCCCTCAACTATAACGTTTTTTTTAAATCGCACATTCCATTTAGGCACTGTCATTTCAATTAACAAAATCAGATATACTAGCACCGTGTCAGAGACACGAGCATGAAGATCTAGTAAAGTGATAAAAGAGCTTTTCTAAAAATAAAAATTTGAAAACAAAACAATTTTTTGGGAACAGGTGAAAAAATGAAAACATGACAATTATTTAGAAACTAATGGAGTATTTGCAAACTGAAATTTTTCAGACGGAAAGAGTATTAGATACTTGCATCACCTCAATATAACAAAACCAACGAAACCAGTCTGACCAACACGAAAAGCCAATTGAAAAAGAATTAAAAAAAACTTAGGTGATACTATCTTACGAGTATTTTACATAAGACATCTTCTTGACCAGACCCACCATGTGTTCGTGGGATAAATTGTGAGAGTAGGCTTCGTCTTACGAATTAAGATCCGTAAGACGACATCACTGAGACCTACCCAAAAAAAGAAGTCATCTCGAAATCAAGTTGTCTCTCATTTTATCTAGATAGCTTCAGATTAGCTAAAGCAAGACATCTCAAGACAACACAAAATACCAGAAGATATGCATAAATATATGCTTTACACTACTTATAAAGCACTTCATAACCATGCATTCAAATCGGTAAACACCCTCCGAACACGAATTGAGAGAGTACAAGTCGGAAATAAACAAGTGCCTGTCAAAAGTTCAAGGCGAGGACAAGACATTTCATCTCTACATGTATTCACAAAAGGTGGAAGCAACTACCAGTAAAATTTATTTCAAAAACAAAACAACTGATCGATATTACTTGAGAAGGTATAGCTTCAAACATCTTTGGCCAATCCAGAAAGATCAATTTCTCCATCATGATTATTCTGTTAGGAGAAGCTGCTTTTGGAGGACGGTCTTCAATGGGTACACCCCGCCTAGTAGATGAGGATGATGTAGATTCCCTATCATATAGGTGAGGAGCCCCAAATGCACTGAAGAAGCCATTCCTCATCTCTTCAGCGGCTTCAAAGAAACGGCTCATGCCACCAAAGATGTTACGTTCAATTGCTTCAATATCGTTGCGAAGCCCAGGAAATAAAAATGATCCTTGCTGCGATGACTCCACGCCCAAGGAAAAGGACCCTTTATTCACTTGTTCTGTTACATCTTCTTCAGTGTATTCCTTGTCAGATTGCACCACTTAATTGGCCTGAATTGAAAAAGACCATAAACTGTAAACTAGATGTACCAATCTGAACATGTGTTTTCAGCAAGCTTCTGATAATTATCTTGACACGGAGGTTTTAGTATCCTATCAATTTACAACTCTTGCAGTTATTTAGTGTCCTCTTCGTTTACAACTCTAGCAGTTATTAGTGTCCTCTTCGTTTACAACTCCTAGATAAAATTCACATCACATATGACAGGGTTTGAAGGCAAGGACTTGCTAAGATACCAACCTTCCCAAATTCCTATGTGCTAAGACACTCCCTGTGTCAAAGATAATAGAGGTCCAAACTGCAAACCGATGATTATGTTACCTTATGAGTTCGGACAAAAGCAAGCGATCTTGACACAGCAACCAAACAATGCCTATGTTCTTCCCAAGGCAATGTTATACACCTATCTGCAACTCAAGCCAACTATAATCTATGTTGCACAGACACGGATACGTGGACACGGATACGCGGACACGGGACACGGGACACGGGACACGGGGATACACAATTTTCAAAAAATATAAGACACGGGTACGTGGGGGTAATATGTAAATATTCAAAATATAAGGACTAAAATGTAAATATTCAAAATATAATGACCAAATTATAAATATTTAAAACTATAACTACAAAATAAACATTTCCAACATACCAAAATTTTAATATGTAATTTTTATAAAATTCAGAACATAGTATAAATTGTTTAATAATAATTAATAAGAAAGTTTCTTATTAATTATTACTATAAACCCCTTCCATCTTCCCAAGGATCAGAACAATCACAACTACTCAAGTCAACAAGTCAGACGAAGAGGGAGAAGAGAAGAGAGAAGAGACAAATTGAAATCGAAGAGAGAGAGAAGACTGAGACGAGAAAACAGATCAACAGATATCGAAGGAACACTCGAAGAATACGTGGGATTCAGAATCTGTTCGAGGTCGAAGCTCAAGTTGGAATCGAATCAAGGGAGAGAGGCGCACGCAAAGACGCGACGCAGACGACGAGAGAAGGTCGGCGGGCACCGGGCAAGGGGCCGACGGCAGAGGTGGTTCGGCCTGCGAGTGGCTAGGGCTGTGGCTCGCTTTTGAGTCGCCGCTATCGAGGGATTTGAGGACTCCGACTAGGAATATATACCCCCAACAACGCTTGGTCTTAAAGGTACGTATCCCCGATCGCCTTACCCGTACCAATGTCCGTGTCCAAAAGTTTCGGAATTCAAATTCGGCCCCAATACGTATTTTGGGCCGTATCCGTCGTGTCCTTGCCGTAACCGTGTCCGTGTCCATGTCCCGGCCGAGTCCGACACGGAATTCACCTCCTCCCAGTCGTGTCCGTGCAACATAGCCTATATAATAAAGACTAGGTTTGTGTGCCCGAGCCTATGGCACAATGTCAAGTGTCACACACCGGATCAATGAATGCTCAAGGTTTTTTAGGTGGTGATTTCTTGGAATATTAATTGTAGGGGGTGACTTTGTGATGGGTAGAGAAAGAGGAAAGTGTCACACACCGGATCAATGGATGCTCAAGGTTTTGTAGGTGGTGATTGCTCAGAATATTAATTGTAGGAGGTGATTTTGTAATAGGGAGAAAAAAAGAGGGTATCAAAAGAGAAGGGGGGAGTTGGGATAACCACCCCCACATGTGGTAAATCCCAATCATTAACACGCTTTAAATGGATAAATCTCAAGAATAGCCCTAGTCAAGAGTCAATTGTGCACGTTTTAACCAATCTATATTGTAATATAGATTGATGGCATGTTCAGTACGCAATTGAAAGCTTCTAGTTGTTAGCTCAAACACAAAGATTAATCTGAGCATCTTGCTTTCTCCTTATTTTCGCATTGCACGAAAACATCATTCACCGCATGCACAACCCCACATCACCCCAAAATCCACACATCCAAGATATCTCTCTCAAGGCGTCCGAATAATTGGAAATCGATAACTATTTTATTATTTCTTTCTCGTGCATATATTTCCTTTAAATTGAACTACGATCGTATATTTTTCATATGACAAGTAAGAGCAAGGCCATGTTCTTTGAAGCAAGAATAGATCTCAGAACAAATGTAAATTTATAGCTTTAAACTTTGAAGTGCAACTCTTTTTGGGGACATAATAAAATGGATTCCATGGATCTTTTCATCTGACAAACATACAATACATCCACCAAGTATTCAATTCTCTGTCTTCAATCTAGAACCCCAATGGCCCTTAAAGATCCATAAATCGGCCCATGAGTAATTTAACTTCATAAAATTATCATTGCACACATTTGCATGACTTATTTATATACATGGAAAAAGAACCCCGTATTAATAATAAATGATAAGAAGTACCGTAAAGTGGTCAAGGGATCGACGACAACAAAAAGTGGAAAACTAATAAAAAACTTAACCTACTTGAGAGCCGAATAAAAAATTGCAGAGACAAATACCTTGTAAGATCCAACAAAGTAAGATTCATGAGAACCCCCTGGCTTTAAATCGATGCATCAAAGGATGGGTGATGTTCTGCTAATCCCGAGATCCTTGGCCATCTTTCCCACTCCCAAAATGAGGTAACCTTTGGGTTATCGTGCAAAGGAACCCGAAGATATAAGAAGGCAATTCAGCACTCTACAACAAATTAAGTGGCATATTAATGATGCCGAAAATTATCGTTGATACCGTAAAAACCAAGGCTTAGAAAGATTAGTCTTGAGGTCAAATATCTGTAAAACAAGGCCTATTTAGGCCACAAAAGATAGCCGACATTGTTGTGTACGTAAAATAATTTAGCTGGGTTGTCCTCTCACAAAAAGAGAAAGAAACCAAGAAATAAGTTAGAAATATATGAGCAGATGTTGTCTTCTAGGAAGTAAAATTAGGCTTAAGAAGGAGGAATTTAGCCCCTCCATCCGCTACGTAAATTGTAAACTCCCCAACAAATAATAACCGAATAAGAAAAAACCATGTAAAAGAAAAGAAGCAAAATGGAAATATATTGGTATGCACTCTGGAAGGAATTCAAAAAGGCTTATGAATAAAATCTGCATCTTATTTCTCAAGACTGTTATTAGCTATCAACAATCTTTGCAAAGACAAATCATCGAAAGGAAGGCGTCAACCAAGAGGCTCAATCAAGCATCAATATGCAGAACATACAGATATATATCCATGTAATCCACATTTCACTACTTGTCAATTGCTATCCCTGGACGTAAATTCAAGAAATCAAAATTAGACACAACTATAAAGCGCAAAAGTCTGTTCCGACTCGTTGGCAGTCCTAAAGATATTGTGGAAAGAAACATATTGCATAAAACACATGATAAAGCATTTGACTCAAATAGGAATCAAATGACAGATAACCAAACAAACACCATAATTCAAGTATCACAAAGAAAATGTCAAGAGATCAAATATCTAACAAAAGTCTGCACAACATAAACCAATTCATAATGCAAGAATTTATTTCTTTCCATGTTGGTTATATGCAAGGACTATCTTTTTATACGGACTAACAAGAAAATTACCCCAACACTCTTCCAACGGCTCTATCAACAAATAAAACCCTCATTTTCAAAAGTGCCATCAACGGGACTCAGCAAAGATCAGAGCAAGAAAGATCAATAAACATTCGAGCACTAGAGAAAAATCTATAGACCAACATCTTTCAATCAGCAGTTTCAAGTTCTGATTCTATTACCTTTAATAATATTTTTTTGAGAATATCTTGGTTAGCATTAGTTACTAGAGCGAAATACAGTCATAAATCTGCGGATCTTTACAAATTGGTATTTGCTTCTTTATGTAAAATGTCAATTAGAGGCCTCTATGATACAAAAGTGCAATGGTTCTCACCAACTAAAAGAATTTGGAATGTGCCCTTGCTCATTTTTATCCTCTACGAATATGAGAGAAGATTTATACTGCTCTCAAGGAACATGCGGTAAATATTTACACGTCTTTATTTTGTTCTGTTTTATTTAGTATCCAACGACTACACTTTCCAACAAAAATAAGGTATAAATCTTTGCATAACCTGATGGAAAACCAGTACCTTACCAAATTCCCACTAATGTGTCCCATCCCATTCCCCACCAAAGTCTTGCTGGATTAGGGATTTGAAAGAAAAAATTGATGATCAGGAAGGGGAGATTTTTTCCTGCATACTAAAGTATAATACTTACTAGTCCTAAACACTGAAGCCAATCACCCTTCCCAGGGTCTACTATTTTTCTTCCAGTATATTTCATTTTCACTTCAGGCATTGTCTGTGAAGAAGCAGCATGTTACTGACTTCCCATTTATCACAAGAAATCTATCTCAATAAAAGGCATCCACAATGCAGTTCAATTCACTCATTACGAAGAAAAAAAAAAGAAACCAAATCACTGAATCATGGAATCAAACACATCTCTAAATTTAGTTATTTATTTATAGAAACAGCGTAAAAGTTGCAATCTAATGTAGTTATTAATCAACGGAATAATGTTTCTTAAACAATTAATATAGGTATATATGTTAAAAATTGATTGATTTGGTCTCATGTTAACTTTTAAATATGAAAAATAATTTGAATTCGTAGATTTGTTTGTCTCAATCACAAGAAAGTTTTTTTGTACAAGAAATGTTAATCAGCTTTTCCGTTACATTTTCGTTGTCCTCCGAAGAATTCAAGAAGGAACAACTGAATATCAAAATCAGCAATACTGGACTCCTAAAAATCACGGAGAACGTCCGATGGATGCAACTAAACGGAACCGTTTTCTCAAGGAAGTTATGGTTACGAAGGACTACAATGCAAACAACATTCAGGCTAAATTCGCTCAAGGCCGTCTTCATGTGACATTTCCCAAGAAAATTCCATTGTCGTCTTCCCCTTCGCAGAAGCCTTCATCCACTCAACAATCCCCACTTGATCATAACAAAAAGCAAGAAATTGGCAAAGATCAAGTCCCGGATCAAAAAAATATAGCCAACTCAACTGAAAAATAACGGAGATAACAGTATTTGCAGCAGCTCAAACGGAAAATATGTGGCTCAAACGGAAAAACTTAACGAAGATAACAGTCTAACCGGAAATGGGAAGGATGGAGGCGCTCCAACGGCAAATGATCGCGTTTTGAGATCGAAACGCTTTCCTAAGATGGTTGTGGGTACTGTTGGGGTTGCCATCGTCGCGGTTGTAAGTGTCTATGTTATGTATAAATATTGGTCATCTATGTATATTAATGTTGGTGAGGATTTATCGATTGAAATATAGTGGGCTTTTGAGCTAGCTTCATATGTTATGAAGAACTTTTATTTGATCATGTAAGTTTGCTTATGGAGTTGAAAAGGAAAAATAAATTTGTAGTTTATATATATATATATATATCTTTGTTAGATGGACATGTTGTAATAACCTGACCCTGATTATAACAAGAAATCCCGAGGTCGTGCCTCTGGAACTAACACAAGTAGAAGACAAGCACTTGCTAAATAACGGTGCAAGTCAAACAGTCGAGCTAACGAGCTCTAAATAAGATTGTGAAACCATACTAGAAATACGAGTCAACAAAAAATCAAATCTACTGAAGCAATAATAGAGTGAAGCCCCGATCTACAAAGCTCGAAACATAAATAAATGAAACCAAGAGAGACTATTGTCTCACGAGGCTAAATCAAAACTCACGTACCATAACATTTTAATCACGGAACAAAACCGTCGGCAACCCCAGGTCGGCGTTTCAAAAAGAACCCAACCTGATAATATCACAATTACCCAACGGCTAATATATGCCAGAGATAATAATAACAGCAGAAATACTGAATGCCCCAAAGCTACTGCTTGCCTGGGACACAACTGAATAGATACTATAACTTAAGTGCACAAGCTCGACCAAACATGTCGGCTACAAGAAAATAATACAACATAAACTAGACCCAAAAGACTACCCAACCATAAAGTTTACTTCACTTTACAAACTGTCGTCCTCATAAGAATAATGACAGCATAT
This sequence comes from Codonopsis lanceolata, assembly GCA_013146195.2. Lineage (NCBI taxonomy): Eukaryota > Viridiplantae > Streptophyta > Magnoliopsida > Asterales > Campanulaceae > Codonopsis > Codonopsis lanceolata. The sequence continues at coordinate 148,035,058 of CM028380.1, forward strand.
GTCAAATAATAATGCGATAGAGGAATGGGACTCTGTGAGATACAACTCGGAAGAGTCTGCTGCTACAAGCACGAACCACACGATCTCAACTCAAACAACCGATCAACTGCGCACTGATACAGTCACGGTCTACATGGCCTCAACGCGGCTAACAAACAACTCGCACACTAAGAAACAATATACGAAGTGAGTCATAATGACCATTACGCTAATACAAATAACCTGATAATATGCACAATTATTAATACTCAGGGTATCATGTTAAGACAACATAACCCGAAAACATGTATCATATAATTTTAGATACTTCACCAGATAACCTTTCATTTACTTTTATCAAACATTAAAGTGAACCAGGGTGAGTTTCCATGTTCATAAATAAACCAAATGAATTAGAATGTGCTTCTTATAAAAAATCCTCTTGTATAAATAAATAAATACACACACACACACACACACACACACACCTCAAGTCTCTTATAAAATCATCATGTATAAGTATATATGTCTATATTTATATACACATCAAGTCTCTCAACAATGCACAATCAAGACAAACATGGTCACTTAGATCTCATCTTCCAATTAACACTTTGTTGTCACATAAGTACTCATAGTAAGCCACATAAGGAATAGAGAAGATACCGAATGTGTGCCGTTGAATTGCTCCTGCAATCACAATATTAAATTGGTTCGTGTCATCGATGCTCTTATAGATACATCAATTTGTACCGAGAACCAAATCGGTTTAAATAGCAAGCCAATGACGCACGTATTGATACGGCAATGGGGCTACTTCACCAGTACAACCCGCAATGGAGGTGTGTGTGCGATCTCTGGTACAACGGTCCATAGCGAATACGAATCTTATGATTCGTATAGGCAATATATCATCCCACCATTGACTAAACCAATCCAATCACATTATCTCAGCTAGACTTATATGAAATGCACAAGTAGATGTTTACTTGTCATAAAATCAAATAGGGATCGAGCGAACTCATCCAATGCCAAGTAGGTATGTAACTCTACAAAATTCATACGATTATGCATATTGTTGCTATAATGACAAAATCACGTAAGAAGCTCTTAAAGAGCTTGGAAATCACAGTGTCAAGTATGTACACTTAAATCAACAAAAGCTCCAAAAGCTAGTAATCCTAGTCAAATGGATTCTAAATGTCGTAGTATCCCACTACGATATTCGTAAGATTCAATTGTTCCTTAAGCTCGACTCTGTTGAGTATTTACCATAATTTCATCCAAATATGGTATACATCCTATATGCATTTCTAGCCCTTTTTCTATATTTTCGTTTGAGGCATAGCTAAGTTCTTGTTCCATTTAGGAATCCTAGTTCAAAAATCACTAAATCGAGTATACGTTGAAAGCCTAAGTCGATTATTATCAATTTAACCCCTCGTTCAATTCAAGTTTATAATTCCTCTTATTAGCGAAATCCAAAATCAACACAAGTGGACAAATCAATCATCATTGAAACCTTAAAGTATTCAAGAGTAAATAATGCTTCAAACAAAGATACACAATATGCTTTATAAGTCATATTCATTAAGTAAGTTTAGAGAATTCAATCCTTAACAAATATCACAATTATGCTTTTAACAATCTGATTTTCTGTTATGACTTATTCCATGTGTCTATCATACAAAATTCACCAAATATTCCTCATAGATATAAAATTCATGAATCTTATATAACCAGAAACTAGACTCTTAGAACTACATTTTAGCATTTTAAAACACTCCATTCAGCCTTGTATTGAACACATTATGGTCACATCAAGTTCATTTTAAAAATCTGATTTCCTGGAAGCAGTTTTACTGACGCAGCGATGGTTCGTAATATATTTAAAATACTTCCCGAACTTGAAAATTTATGAAAATTTACATAGAGTCATCTAACATACATAGGTAACACATATCCAAAATCCAAACAATTCCCTTTAGTAGATTCGTCCGAGTAAATTCCTGAAATTTACACAAAACAGAGGCTATTTAGTTGAAACTTATGTTTCTAGTTTATCCAAAAACCCACCATAGTTCTTTAATCCCTAAACCAACTTCAATACACCATAAATTACATCCAAAGACACTAAACCTATCTCAATTTCCTTCAACAATTCAGTCTCATGATCAATAGCATGCAGGGAAAGTTCTACACTTAAATTCATCATCCTAAGCATTGAGGCATGAAAAATAGCATGAATCATTGTTATACAAGAAAACAGGGAGAGTAACGTATCATTTTCAATCAACAAACCTATTTAGATCAAAGATTGAATCAGTGGGACGTGCTCTACTCGTTAAGGGCTTCGTGATGGCAATCTCGGCTCGAAAATCAAATGGTTGATTCTTCGGGAGATGAAGAAACATATACACACACTCATCTCACCTCAAACACACACAGTTTTTCTCTTTTCTTTCACGGCTGAATGCAGAATGAAGAGGAAGAGGAGACTTCAAATCTATAAGAGAGGGTTAAGGGACCAATACACTCTCAATTGGGTAGACAAGAGTGAATGAGGGGTGCTATTAAGGCCAAAAATGGGATTTCACAATGGAAATAAAAATAGAGCATATATGCATGCTTGCTACAGTGCTCGCGTCATGAACAATATTTTTCCGAGGCTTCCCATTTGAACTCCGTTCGTCGAAATGATGCAAACTCTTTTTCTGGCAATTTGTAAATGTTCAAAGTATAAGTCTTAAAAATATCAAACCAAACTAAATTCATCTTGGGTGATTCTTGATCAAAACAATTCAACCGCATACCGAAAATTGATCCATAACGTAACTACCGTACGACGGACGAAATCACATAGAACAACTCAACTATCGAAACAACGATCAAACGAGTAGTATGTTAAAAGTCTAATGAAGGATCTCGAACACATGCCCAAAGTTACATTAAAATTAAGTGCAACGAAAATACGAAAGGCAATACGTTACGTAACACGAATTGTAAAAATCAAACTTACGACGACGACTATACTTTGAACGTCGTGACCACATGTAAACTTTCTAAACACGATAATAAGGATATCAAATGTACCCAAGAATGTACAGAAGACCTAGAATCTCTCAAAGGTCACGAGCAAGAATGAAGTGCGTAAACGCTCTACCGAGTTAAGTACTTAAAGATTCTGGATCTTACACATATCAATCCCGAATAATTACTTGTTTCGTATGAAAAAATAGTCATATTTTATATTTAGATTTTTCATAAAAAATAATCACATTTCTAAATATTTATTGTTATGATGAGTCATTTTTATCCAATTTTTTTATTTCTTTTCGAGAACATAATAATTATTTCCTCCGTTTCCAGCAAAGAATCCCCATTAGAAAGCCAAACTTTTTCAGAAATTGACATTTTTAGTAGCTCACTAGTAAGGTTCACGTGCGTTGCACGTGGAACGCACGCGGTGTTAATGATTTTTAAAAAAAGTGATCGATTAGTTCATTCATTTTTTTGTTAACTTTTAATTATTAGATTTTTGTATCTTTTAATCTTTATAGTTTTTTAGACTTATAAATTATGTTGTTGCGTGTTTAGCATTTTTGATACTTTGTTTTTCTGTCATTTATAATGTATGTTTTTAGTTATTGTATAACAACTTATCCTACACATTTGTCTTTTTTGTTGGTTATTTTTAAATCTCTTTTTTTAATACTAAACATGAATTCATTCATTTTTATCAGTGTGTAAATTGAAAACAATTTGTAAGTCCAGTTTGCAACTGACAAGGCTAGAGGGGGGTGAATAGCCTTCTAAAAACTTTGAGGATGACTTGAAAAACTTTAAAAGTCTAAAGCGGAAAAGGTAACTTTGTCAGTCAGCTGATACTGCGTCAGCTGGCTGATGTTTTACAAAGGCTGAAGCTGAGATACGATTAGCTTTGATTTGAGATTAGAAAATACCTGAACAATGACTATAAGGTCAGTCATTGTGTTGACAGTCTGTTTTGTTAGCTAAGACATTAAAAAGTGTCATCTGATAATTTTTGTCAGCATTGGTATGTCAGTCGATGGCTGAAGAGTTTTAGCTGAAAGATGTCATCTGTTGATTTATTCAGAAGCTGAATATATGAGACATATGGTTGTCAGCTGATAAAATTTTGTCAGCTAGATGAATGTCGACTGACAAACCGAACATCAATGCTGATTTACTTTATCAGCTGATCTATTATACCTGCAAAGATTAGAGATACAAAATATCTTTCTATGACATTATGAGCATTCCCAATTCACCTCGTAGAAATTTAAATCTATCATATTTTAGAGCTTTTGTAAATATGTCAGCTAACTGGAATTCTGTAGGAACATAGTCTAGCTGAACATTACCTTTCTCAACATGATCTTTTAAGAAGTGATATCTTATGTCTATATGTTTGGTTTTAGAATGCATAACAGGATTTTTAGAAACATAAATAGCAGAAGTATTATCACAATAAATAGGACATGTTCCCATTTGCATCTCATAGTCCAATAGTTGTTGTTTCATCTAGAGAATTTGTGAACAGCAACTGCCAGCAGCAATGTATTCAGCTTCTGTAGTTGAGGTGGAGACTAATGCCTGCTTTTTGCATGCCCAAGATATCAGCCTATTACCAAGAAACTGACATGTTCCACTGGTGCTTTTTCTGTTAACTCTACAAGCTACAAGGTCAGCATCTGAATAACCAATTAAATTAAAAGAAGAATCTCTAGGATACCAAATACCAAATTTTTCAGTATCAATCGAGTATCTAATAATTCTTTTTGCAGCAATCATATGAGATTCCTTTGGATTAGCTTGAAATTGAGCACATATACACACAGCAAACATAATGTCTGGTCTACTAGCAGTTAAATAAAGAAGAGATCCAACTATACCTATGTACTCAGTTGTATTAAGTAGTTTACCTTTTTCATCAGTGACTAAATGACATTCAACTCCCATGGGAGTGTTTGCTGAATTTGCTTCTTGCAAGTTATACTTCTTGATCAACTCTCTTGTGTATTTTGATTGATGGATAAAGATCCCTTCTTCAGTTTGCTTAATTTGCAAACCTAGAAAGTAAGTGAGTTCTCCCATCATGCTCATCTCAAATTTTCCTTTCATAAGATTTTCAAATCTTTTACACAAAACTTCATTAGTAGAGCAAAAAATAATATCATCAACATAAATTTGAACTAGTAAGATATTACCTTTGTACTTTAATGAGAAAAGAGTGGTATCTATTTTACCTCTTTGAAACCCTTTTTCCATGAGGAATTTTGTTAGAGTTTCATACCATGCTCTTGGAGCTTGCTTAAGACCATAAAGAGCCTTTCTTAATTTGTATACATGATCCTTCTTTTTGATATCAAGAAATCTAGGAGATTGTTCAACAAAGAGTTGTTCTTATAGGTCACCATTTAGAAATGCATTTTTTTACATCAATTTGATAGACCTTGAAATCCTTGAAAATTGTATAGGAACGAAATTGTCTAATAGCTTTCAGTCTGGCAATAGGAGCAAAAGCCTGATCATAGTCAATACTCTCCTCCTTTCTATACCCTTGAGCTACCAATCTTGCTTTGTTCCTAGTGACATTTCCATCTTCATCCAACTTGTTCCTAAACACCCATTTAGTTCCAATAACTTGTTGATCTGAGGGTCTTGGAACAAGTTCCCAAACTTTAAATCTTTCAAACAGATTTAATTCTTCTTGCATGGCCTCAATTCATTGGGGATCCTTTAGATCTTCATCTATCTTTTTGGGTTCAATGGAGGAGACAAAAGCATGTGAATCAAGAGTTTCATTTCTGGAATTGCTTCTTGTTCTTAGGCCAGCAAAAGGATCACCAATGATGTTTGAAACTGGATGATGTTTATCTTCTCTGATTCCTTTGGGAAGGACTGGAAGGGGTTCAGTTGGTAAAGGTGAAGAAAGAGGAATGGCAGCTGACTGAATAGCTTCGTAAGTATGTCACCGACCGGTCACGTGTGATTTGGATTGTCACCTGGCTAGAAGTTGTCAGCCTACTGATATTCATTTTGAATATCCAAAGTAACAACTGGAGGAATGGAAGATGAAGGGTTGTTTTGAGTTAAACTACCATTGTTTCCTGTCTCAAAAATCTCAAAATTGTCAGAAACATCAGGAGTGTCAGCAGACTCAAATAAATTAAATTCATCAAATTTAACATGCATAGATTCAACAATTACTTGAGTTTTCTATTATAAATTCTATAAGCTCTACTATGTTTAGCATAACCAACAAAAATACATTCAACAGCTTTTTCATCAAATTTACCTCTGTGGTCACTACCATTGTAGTGAATGAAGCATTTGCACCCAAAATTTTTAGAGTATTGTTGGGTGTTCTTCCTCTCCATAATTCATAGGGAGTCTTTCCAAGAAATTTGTTTATGAAAGATCTGTTTTGTGTGAAGCATGTTGTGTTTACAACTTCTGCCCAAAAATATTTTGGCAGTTTTGCTTCAGCTAGCATGGTTTTGCCTGTTTCAATCAAAGTCATGTTCTTCCTTTCAGCTACACCATTTTGCTGAGGTGTTCTCACTGCTGAAAAATTATGGTCAATACCATGATTATCACAGTATGCATCCATGCCAAGGTTCTTGAATTCAGTACCATTATCTGATCTCACACTTATGATTTTACATTCTTTTTTAGTTTGAAGATTTCTTAACAAGGTAGTAAGAATGCCATAAGTTTTATCCTTGGATTGCATCATTTCAACCCATGTATACCTTGAATAATCATCTACAACAACCAGAGTATATCTATTTCCTCCCAAACTTGCAGTTGTAATAGGACCAAATAAATCCATATGAAGTAGTTCGAGAATTATTTTGGTTGAAAGACATGATTTGGGTTTGAAAGAGGCTTTTGTTATTTTTTCTAAAATGCAAGCATCACATTTTTTGTCAGAAGGAAAGTTTATAGATGGCAGACCTTTCACTAAGTCTCCTTTTGAGAGTTTTTAAAGATATTTAAAATTCAAATGTGAAAGTCTTTTGTGCCAAAGCCATGAAGTTTTTGAAGTATTATTTGCTACTAAACATATTTGAGTATTGTGATTTAAAACAAGTAAATCAATAGAAAAAACATTTCTTTTTCTTGAACCAGTAAGTAAAACTTCATTTGTGATGTTGTTTTTGATAAAACAATGATTAGAAGAGAAAGAGCAGCTCATACCTTTATCACATAATTGTGAAATGCTTAGAAGATTATGTTTCAAACCTTGTACCAATGAGACATTTTCAATTTTTATAGATCCTCTGATAATGGAACCATATCCTATAGTCTTCCCTTTTGAATTATCTCCAAAAATGACAGAAGGTCCTTTGGCTGAGATAATGTCAGTAAGGAGTTCAGCTGACCCAGTCATGTGTTTAGAGCATCCACTGTCTAATATCCATATGTCAGTTAATTGATCATCTGCCATTAAGCATACCTGAAATATGAATATTTAAATCATGGTACCCTTTATGCTTTTAGGTCCAAAGGGTTAGTTTTCTTTGGTAGCCAAACTTGCCTAACATTAGGCATCTTGACTTTGTCAGTAGGTTTAAATCTGAACAGACATGTATGAAACTGATGACCAAAAGTAAAGCAAATGTTGCATTTGTGATAATCAGGCTTATCAATCATTTTAGGTGAATTTTTTGATTCATTTTGATTCAGCTTAGAGATCTTAGCAGCAACAAAATTAATTGGTTTGAACTTGTCAGTTGTCTTTCTTCTGACTCCTCCTCTTTTGTCAACTGGCTGACACTTATCAGCTGTTGCATTAGCTGACAATTTTTTAGGCTTATAGCTAGAAGACTGACAACTTTCATTGTTTAGCTTATCCTTTTTGTTAATGGACTTCTTAAGTTGATTCATGTTTTTGGGATATTTGAAAGGTACAGTGTTATAAGCTAATCCCTTATCCTTTTTTAGCAGAATCTTAGGTCCACCATTTGACTGTCTGATCTCACAGTTTCCATCATCTTTTGAATATCCAATACCATGTTGGTCTTCATGATTTTTTGTTGACTGATGATGGTCTCTACATCAGCTTTTGACTTTGAGTAAGTATCAACAACATTGGTTAGTCGAAGATTTCTTTCTACAAGGTCAGCAATCTGGGCATCTGAGATTTTTGCTTGAATCTCATGTTTTTCATTGATGTTTTTAAGTTGCAGCATTTCATTTTGCTGTACCTTATAAAGCTCATTATTTTTTTGAAGCTCACAGTTTTCATCAGAGATTCTTTTGAAGTCACCAGATAAAGAAACATGAATTCTTTTGAGTGTTTCAAACTTGGAATACATTTATTGCATTTGTTCCAGTAGATCATCAACACTCGTGTTAGTAGCCTTCTCCTCCTGCCTTTTTGACATATTGTTTATTTTGATGTCAGCAGTCCTTGGAGAGGTTGACTTGATTTTTCTTTCTGGCTGACTTATGATTCCTTGTCCATAAAAACCATTTCCTATTTTCTTAAGCACAAACTGATCAGGTTTGATGACCTTTGTCAGCTTGGGGTTTTCAATAGGTGAGCTTGGCAGTTCATTATCAGACTTATTTGAATATTTTGGACTAGCAAAATCATTTTCTGAATCATACATAACTGATTCTGCAACAAACCACAGATTTGCTTTTTGCACAAAATCGGCAGATTCATCTTTAGAATTTGTCTCGATCCATGTTGCAAGATTTTGATCTTCAGCAACCAAACCTTTTTGTTTTTCAAAGTTTATGGGAGCTCTTTTGTAGCATTCATTTTTGGTAGAAGGACAGTTTAAAGCAAAGTGACCAGGTTTTCTACAATTGAAACACAACAATCTTTCTTTCTCATCCTTGTCTTCATTTGCTTTAAACTAAAGCTTTTGAAAGTTTGAAGAAGAAGGTCTATGAAAGTTTGAGGAAGGTTTTTGAATATTAGAGGAAGATTTTGAAAACTTGTAGAAGGTTTTTGAAAGTTCCTTTTAAAGGATTTAAACTTTCTAAATTGTCTAGCAAAAACATCAAATTCATCTTCATCAAAGTCATCATCTGACAGAGATGTAGAAGTTTTAGGTGCCTCTTCTTCATCTTGCAAAGAGATATTTTTAAAGTTTTTCTCAATTTCTTGAGTTTTAAGAACTTCCTTTTCATAGATTTTTAGACTTGCAACAAGACTACGTATATGAGTTTTGTTCAAGTCTCTTGCTTCCTTTATGGTTGTGACCTTAACATGACATCTACTTCCCAAGCTACTAAGAAAACGCATATTCAAATCTTTCATGCTATAAACTTTACCAAGAGAAGAGCATCTATTACTTACCTCAAGAAATCTATCGTAAGCATTCTTCAATGATTCTTTTGGGTCCTTTTTGAAGGCATCAGACTATTGTATACAGTCATAGAGTTTGTTGTCCTTGGTGTTTTGGTCTCCTTCGACGTATTCAACAAGAGCACCCCAAATTTCTTTGGCAGTAACAGAGTCATATATTTGTTTGTAGTTTCCATCAGGAACAGCACTTGATAGAATGTGTATAGCTCTAGCATCTAGTCCATTCGGTAATTTTATCTTCCTCAGTCCACTCAGATTGAGGTTTGAGGACATATTTTTCAATAGCAGGAGCAAGAGGATTTATGGTATCATCATCTGCAGTAGAAGATTTACCAACTTTAGCATTAATTTTCATTGGTTGCATAGGACCACCTCTTACACATTCCATCAATCGTTCATCTATATTGTTCATATATCTTGTAATTATTTCTTTCCAAATATCAAAGTGATCTTCATAAAAAATGGGTACTTGAGTAACATTGTTTGATTGAAAAGCTTTTATGGTTGCCATGATCGAGCTTTCAGGTTGTTAGACTTGGAAAAATAATTTTTCAAAAAAGCTAAGCTCTGATACCAATTGTAAGTCCAGTTGGCAACTGACAAGGCTAGAGGGGGGGTGAATAGCTGTGAGTGCCCCGGAAGATTCCCCCCGGATCGCGCATTCCCTTTTTTAGGGGAACATGCGGCTCGGGGAAGACATCACTCTTTTCATTCCGTCCTCTCTTGTTTAGGGGAAAACGAAATTAAAAGTGCAAAAAGAGTATTGTCAAAAGCGCGTTGAATACGCCTCGGTCACTGAGTGTGCTTTAGTCCACTATGAGTGCTTTGGATTTTTTTGTATCTCATCCTTCCCTTGTTTAGGGGAAAATAAGATATAGAAAACGCATCAGCCTTATCATTCCATCTTCCCTTGTTTAGGGAAAACGGAAAAGTGCAAAAAAAGGATGTTTCGAGGGCGCGTGGGAACACGCCCTGCCTCACTGTGGACTTGGGTACATTTTGGGTCACTACGAGTGCTTTGAATTTCTATGTATCTCATCCTCCCTTGTTTAGGGGAAAACAAGATACAGAAAATGCATCACCCTTTTCATTCCATCTTCCCTTGTTTAGGGGAAAACGACAAAGTGCAAAAAAAGGATGGTGCGGGCCTCACTGTGATCCAAAATGTTGTAACAGAATCACCATCTTTATTTTAAGGAGAAATAAAGAAAAACCAAAAGCAACCAGAGTTTGTAAAAAGGGTTCGGAGACTAAGTTACGAGGTGGGAAGGTGTTAGTCACCCAACTCGCCCTTTCGGTCTCAAAATAGTTTATGGCTAAAATATGTTTTTATTATATTTATTTAGCAAATGAAATAAAGCATTTAAACATATATATATGTATCTACATTATTACAAACTTGCAGCCGCTTCCTTCCAGGAATTACAAATATATTTATAAATATTTGGCTATAACAATGGCTCTTTTTAGTGCTATTTTCTAAAGAAATCCGGGCAACATAACTGCTTATATTTTTACATCGGTCCGGCTGAAAATAGCATTTTTTTATAAAACCTCTTAAAGGCTTACCTTTAAGAGCGTAGGTTGTGCTCGCTCTGTCCTTCCGGGAGAGGGAGTCTTTTGTTGTTGCAGAGATTCGGCAAAATTACTGCTTCCGAAAGTTGCTTTTTAGGCCTTGGGAAATGGGCGAGCAACTGCTTGCTTTTTGATGTTGTTTGCTTGCTGCTGGCGGAGATCGGGCAGAGCAACTATTTGCTTCTGGCGGATTTGGCCTCTGAATTCAGGCAGAGCAACTACTCTTTTTGGGATTTTTGGATAGAAGAAATAGGGTGGAATCCTAGCGGGGAGGCTAAGGTTCATTTTGACCGGTTGATTTTGAGTTTGGAGGAGATTTGACGGAGCTTTAAGGCTTAAAGGAGGGATATCTCTCAAGACGATCACTCTACGTAAACTCTCAGCAGTGTTTTTTAATTGTGTGCGATGAAGTGTGAAGACTGTGTGCGAAGTCTGGCGTGAGAGGAGTGAATTCTCACTACCGAATGCCTCTATTTATAAGTTGGAGAAGGGATTCCTTCGTCATTAAATTTCCTTCTTTGTGCTTCATCAGCTTGTACCGCGCGCTTGAGAGATTGTACAAAATATCAAATCGGAGAGTGCATAAACACTATTGGGCACCACCCACAAGGGATGTGGGCGCCGCGCCAGCTGTGGTTGTGGGTGGCGCCTGGGGTATTTTTTAGGCCTCTTTTTGTCACTTTGGCCCCCTGCATTTCACTATTTACGCATCCTGCTTTTCCTTTTGCATTTTAAACCCTGTAACTTGAAATTTGTTAAGTTTTAACAGGTTTTGATTTTTCATGTCATGTCACATACCAGGGGTACGAAATTGGGGTGTCTATAGACTCCCAAATTTCGTGGAAATTATAATGGGGAGTAATGCAACAGGTAGCAGTTATAATGCAGTAGTTTATAATGCATTTCAAATCTCACATATCCTAGACATTTTTAGTCGGTTATAGCAGGTTATCGTAGTTTTTAAGCAGATATGAAATTTAAATGCTCTAATGGTCAGACCTATCGAAATAGGCTGCCTACGTATCCCTTAATAAAAGGAATCAGACCAAACATAGTTCGGCCCGATGCAAACAAACAACAGTTACACTGGTGGGATAGATAGAACCTGATCCTTTCCCTAAGTGACCCGGGGTATGCACCCCTTGCGGAAAGGATTCAACAACAACTAGTGAGATCATGAAACCGATCTTTTCCCTAAGTGACCCTTGCAGAAAAGATCCAACAAACCAGGTGGAGCACATCATAAAGCATTGCATCCTCAGGGATAGGCACCCTTCGTCGAATGCAATGGTGGGACCAATCATAAAGCATTGCACCCTCAGGGATAGGCACCCTTCGTCGAATACAATGGTGGGACCAATCTTTTCCCTAAGTGACCCGGGGTATGCACCCCTTGCGGAAAAGATCCAACAACCAAGTGGAGCACATCATAAAGCATTGCATCCTTAGGGATAGGCACCCTTCGTCAAATGCAATGGTGGGACCAATCTTTTCCCTAAGTGACCCGGGGTATGCACCCCTTGCGGAAAAGATTCAACAAACCATCAAATGAGATGCATACAGGTAAAATATTAATACTTTACCTTTTCTTGCTTTTGTTCTGTTCTTCTTTCGCTTTGTTGTTTTCTTTTCTTGTACTGCTTTTCTTTTTTGCTTTCTTGCTGCTGATTTTTCCTTTCTTGTTGCATCTTTCTTTTTTTTCACTACATTTTTTTTCTTGCTGCATTTTTTTCTTCTTGTTTTTTTTTTTGCTGGGGATTTTACCTTTTCCGTTGCATTTTGTTTTGCTACTGCTGCTTTTGTCGTTGCATTTTTCTTTGCTGCTAATTATAATTTCTGCTTTTCTGACCTTCTTGTGGCTAACTTGCTGGGGATGTGAACTTTCTTTTGATTTATGATGGATGGCCGTCAATTTTTGTTAACAAAGCTAACTTTGTTAACTTTCCATTAAGCTTTCGGGGCCTCTTTGCAATTTGGGCAAACTTGGATGTTTAAATGTTGAATCTGATTTTTGGAAGGGGGAAAGTGAAACTTCCCATTTCTTTTCTTCAAACTCTCGGCAGAGAGTGAGTAGTAGCTCATTTTCATTTCTTTCTTCTCCTTCTTTCGTTCCTTCGCTGCCATTATTGCCGACGGAGTTATCTCTTTCATTCCTTCTCCTTTTCTCAATTTTCTTTCGCCAAATTGATTGTGTTGCTTGATAGATGGCTTCTTCCTCAAGATCTCGGAAGGGAAAGGCGCCGATGTACCCAGATTCGGGCGAGGAAAGGCGAGAACTTCCTCCCTTGACCTGAAATCACGTCAAGTATCTCTTTTCGAAGGATGACTGGGGCAATATCCTTCGCGATCGGCATTTGCATGTGTCTAATCTTCCGACTCCCGCTATAAGTTTCTTTTTCAACAAACCCATTTGGTCGATTTTTCAGATCTGCTGGATTTCTTTGCTGTTTTGGACCTTTGGAGTATACCTGCTCTTGATATTGATGCTTATACATGCAATTTATATGCTAAAATGATGCAATTTGACAATTATTCATAGCAAAAATATGAAATTCGTGCTTTTATTTTGCGATGCATACTTGAGCAATTGGCACTACTTGATTATGCGATGCATATTTCATGTAACTGATATATTTTGACTATATGATGCATGCTTGAGTTTTCAAATATTTTTTATGATGCGTGCTTATGCAATAGACTTTCAGATACAAGGTGCATTTTTTTGGATATATTTTCGGACGCATTTTTTATGCATGCATGCACTGTAGAGATTTATTGTATGCAAAATGCCATAAAAATATTTTCTTTTCTAAATGCTTGCAACATTTTTATTCAAACAAATGCAACATACAATTATTTGGAGATAATCACACATGATGGACTGCTAATGTATGAATATATCATTTCATATTTCATCAGTCTTATGCATGGAAATGCAAATGCACCATAGGAATATTTAAATGCTTGCTAAAATGCCACATGGATATGTTGTCTTAAATGTGATATGTATTTTCTTTTGAATGCAACACACACATTTTTTTATTGTCATGCACTATGCAAAATGCAAACATTTTATGATGATGATTTTTTTTCTTCTTCTTTTTTCTTTTGTATGCATGCAAAAATGCGACTTTTTTTTTAATTGCAAAAATGCAATATATGGAACACACTTTTCTTTTGATTGCAAATGCAAAAATACAACATACTTTTTTTAACGCAAAAATACGATATATATATTTTTTGAATGCGTGCAAAATGCAACATACTTTTCTTTTGATTGCAAATGCAAAAAAATGCAATATCTTTTTTTTTTTTTGACATGCTAATGCAATGTATTTATTTTATGCGTGCAAAATGCAATTGTTTAAAAAAAACACAAGAATGCAATATGCCTTTTCTTTCCCCCCCCCCCCCTTTTTTTTTTTTTTTTTTATGCCAATGCAAAAATGCAACATATATATATTTTTTTTTTGACATGGCATAATTTAATGACATGCATAAGGGCTTTATAAAAGATAGGAGCTTACCTTCCTTCTTTTTTTCCTGATGCTGAGATGCTGCTGGTTTTTTTTTTTCTTCTTTTTTTTTAAGGTACGCAGAGCTTTGAATCGGGTACGGGCCAGTTGCAACAAAGTTGCCACTATTTATGACTTGATGCCTTTGCAAGCACAGCTCCTAGTGGAGTCCTCCGGCTTCAGCATGTTCTTGCGGGCTTTGCGTCCCTTCCGCAGCTATACGCCCATTTTTGAAGTTTTGTAGGACTACTGGTGGGATACCACCCACACCTTTCATTTTAGCTGAAGGAGGCTACTTTGACCCAGTGTGATTTTGCTGCGATCACGGGTATTGCCACTAGTATTGGTCGAGCTTTAGAGCAGGATTACATCCCCCGATATCATCATGACGCGGTAGAGGATCTCTTGGGCTTTAAACCCGAGTATAAGAATGCTGATGAGATCAAGATCAAGAGTGTAAAGAGTTGGTTGGAGCAACATGTCGGGCAGGTTGATGATAATGATAGCGAAGCTGTAGCTCGCGTTGCCAGGGCATTCTTATTTTTCTTTTTGGGAATGTCATTATTTGCCAACTCTTCCACCACTTTGAGAGTCTCCCTCCTGGGGTGTCTGCGAGAGTTGGACCCCGTCATTGAGTATGACTGGGGGCAGGCAGGCCTGACTGAGCTTTATGCTTCTTTGGATAAGGCCAGCCGTAATGATTCGCCAGTCCTTCACGGCTTTGCTCCGGCTTGGGAGGTATCCTTCTTTCTTCTGCTCCTTTATTTTTTTAGCATTCCCTTTTTTCCTTTTTTTTTTCTTTCTCTTTTTTTTTCTTTTCTTGTTGTTCTCTCAACATTTTGTTTTTGTTTTTGCAGGTCTGGGCCTATTCAGTCTTTCATTTTACTTCGGGCCCACTGCATAGCCGCATCCACGGGCCGTCGTTTCTAGCTGAATTTGTGAATGTCAATCGGGTGGAGGAGGACCGAGATGGCCACTTTTTAGACGAGATCAGGATGCGAGACAAGATCGTGAGCTCGATCTCGGGCACAGTGCATTTATATCCCTGGAAGGGTTTGACTGGACCATATGTGATCTCCCTGGAGATGAGCCGTTGGCGGATACTGATGGTGTCTATTATGGTTGATTCATTGTACACGAACTAACGGGTCAACCGCCAGCATTCCATATTTCTGGTGCCTCTAGTGACACCTCCTGCACCTCCTCCCTGGGTGATAGTCCCAGATTTCCTGTCGAACAGGTATCTGTACCTATCGAGACATATTATGCCTCAGAGGGACTATCCTGTCATGGCATATGAGGACTTTTTGAGGCCAGTGCTCCATCATGCCTCTTCAACAGCTAGGCGTGCATCTGACGTCTTTGATAGGCCGAGGCCTTCTTGTCTAGCTCCTGACGTGCAGTATGATTTATTTGTGCCTGCTGAGGATTTCTCCACCTTCCAGTATCGCCGTGATGGAAGACTTGTGGAGGAGGTCTTGCCTGATGTTGACATCCCTGAGCGGTACCAGGTCCCAGAGCAGGCCCGCACGGTATACCTTTTTTTTTCATACTTGTATCATCATTTTTTTTTCGAGGGTGACACATATTTTTTTTCTTTTCTACACTTTTTCCAGATCGATGTATCTTCGTACAACAAGTTGTTGAGGGGCTTTTTCAGCATCAACAAATTGTATCAACGGCTTCTGGACGAGTTCACTTGCTGGGGAAACGATGCTGTGAGGGAGACTAGGCACCGGAATGAGGATGATGATGATGATGCCGACGGACCGAGCCATACTCGGACGAGGGGACGAGAGTACAGGATTGGTAGGACCGGCCCTCGGGTCATGGGTTGCAGCCTCGGCAGGAGCAAATCTTCTCACGGTCCCTAGCTCCTTTTACTTGTATTTATTAGCCTTTTTTTTCTCTGTACCAGACTCTGTACACATTTCTAAATGCAATGTACTATTATTCTACGATGCATGACTTAAATGCAAAGACTCAATTATTCTATAAATAAAATAAATCTAGAACATTATCTATGGGTAACGACACACTGTAGTTTATGGATGGAGATTTAGAGGGATACACCTTCAGATTTAAAGTGGGATTTTCTGGCACTCTGCGGGGAAGAAAAGGCCGTCCGCCTCTTCCTGTGTTTGATATTTCCTTTTCGGTCAGCGAGGGCTACGGCCTAGCTTCAGCATTTCTTCCATTTCTTGTGAACAAACAGAGCCAGCAGTGGAGCAGCCGGAGTCCGAAACCAGGATACCAGGCAGTTTTGGGAATCAGAGGTGGGGCTTCTAGGCGCCACCCATGGTGGCTATGGGCGCCGCGCCAGGAGTGCCTATGGGTGGCGCCCAGGCTTTTACTGTGCAGCACTGTTTTAGCCACTATTCATGCACTGTGCTTAGAATTCGTCTGTTTCTCCAATTTTCAGTATAAAAGGAAGTCGAGGGAGCTTCTATTTTCATCATTCATCTGGCTTTCCTTGTCTCAAGCTATATGAGTTTCCTCTTTGTTTTATCTCCCCTTTCTTTAGTCAAATATAATTCTTTGTTTTTATCCAGAGATGGCTGCTCCTGTCCACACAGCTTTGGAGATAGAGATTTATGAGAATGCTCTGGACTTTTGGATACTTTCCTTGCGGGAAGAGGAGCGAGAGTGGTTTGAGCACATCTATGGGTATCGATGCCTGATGTCATGGCGGACCCTGTTCATTAACTGGGATATGCTGAGGGGAGCTTCCATGTTCTGGTCAGTGCAGAGCCACCTTTTTAATTTTTTCCTGAACGAGATGTGTCCCACCTTTGAGGAGTTTTGCGGTATGGTGGGGATGCTGGCCACTGGGCCTATTGTCGTGCCTTCTGCGCGGAGTCGCCCTTTCATGGCAATACGGGAATTGTTCGGCTCAACTCGCGAGGCTACTCCGGGCTTTTATAACGGAGTCAACTTTAATTTGACTGTTCTTCCAGCTGCTTATACTGAATATAGGAAAGATGACCCAGTCTACATGCGGCGTCAGCTGGCTGCCCTTTTTCTTTGTCTTATGGGACGGTACCTTCTGATGGGCCGACCCGGATTCATAGATGTGTGGGTCATGGACCTGGTGCTGCAGGCTCGGGACCGCCGAATAAATATTATCCCGGTCATTTTGACTAAAACCTTGTTTGGCCTGGATGTTTTTTCGTCTGGCGATGAAATGTTTCCCTCCGATAGCCCTCTTTTGATTCATATGTGGCTGGAGGAGCATCTTAACTGGGTGATGGGCCCAGTGCTCATGGGAGGACTGTATGATCCAGGACGCTATGGCTCTCGTGGCCATTATCACCAGACCAACTTTTCGGAGCATGATTGGATCAAGTACTTTTTGCGCATCGGCTCAATGGAAATTGTCTGGGTAGTCAGCCATTGACGGATCCGCCATTTTTTTATGTTTACTGGGGTTTGTGCCCAGGTCATTCTGCCTGGTCTCGAGCAGACCACCTTTTATCTGCGTACCGAGTCCTTCACTAGTTTGGCAGAGAACAGATTATCCCAGATGTGAGCCGTCCCATGACTGAGAAGTTGCAAATGAATAAGGATGTGAGCAATCTCATCCGTGATATGTGGGAGCTCAACTTTTCTTTGTAAGAGGAAGCTTACGCCTTTTCTGAGTATATGTTTTTATCCCATGAGTATTTATCATAGGTGCTGGTGGCTGCTGAGGGGCATTCCCGTGCCATCAGACACGTACTGAGGCAGATGCTCGGCCGACGAGTGAGCAGTGGCATAGATGCTCGCTTAATGGAGATAGGTGAGGACTTGGAAAGCTCGGGGCTGGTAGTTCTCTCAGGCTCTGTAGGAGGACTTTTGGCTAGTACATGGCCTTGGTGCCCGGATGGCCCCTGATCCTAATGAGGCAGGTCCCAGTAATGCACCTCTCCGATTGAACAATGCGAGTCGGCAGAGCAACCCTTGGCAAGCAAATGAAGCTGATCCTCCTCAGGTTGGCAGGCGGAGTACTGCCCATAGAGGTGATGGCGCTGGCCCAAGTTGTCCTGCTGTCCAAGACAACAGCGATGTTGATGATGAAGAGGATGAGGACACCTCTAGAGGTTCTCACGCTGGTGAGACTGGGGCCTCTTCTGTACCTCCCATAAGTATATGGTCACGGCTGGGACGTCGCAGACGCTTATGGACCATTCCAAGGCTAAACTGCATAAAAATGGATAGTTGGGGGAATGAGGGATATAGGTAGCATGTATATATGCAAATGTACAGAGATAAATGCTAATCTTAAATGTCTTAGACACTTATTCCTAAGCTACACCTTATGGACTGCATTATGTTATATTTTGATGTTTTTTATGTGAGCTCTATCGTGGTTTTTCTCCTTGGTCAGTCAAGACCATCTTTTCTTAATATGCTGAAGACTTCGGCAGGCCGGAGATCAGATGTTGGGGATTTGGAAACCGCATTCTCTTTCCTTTTCTCCTGATTTTTTTATATGCTCTAACTTTTGCCTAGGCCGCCCTTTCGGGGTTTCAACCTAGCGAACCCTTATTTCTCCTTTTGTTGTTTTTTTTTGTGCTCTAACTTTTGCCTAGGTTGACCTTTCGGGTTTTCAACCTAGCGAGCTGGAGAGGAAAGCAATTTGCAAGATAATTTTTCTTTCATGCATAGTACTTTGAGCTTATCGAGGTTGAAGGGCTGAACAAGATCTTCCCCATCTTGATTGGTAAGGAGCACCGCACCTCCTGACCGGATCTGTTTGACGATATATGGTCCCATCCAGGGAGACTTCCATTTTCCCCTAGTATCGAGATAAGTAAGGGGTTTCTCTCTAAGTACCAGATCTCCGACTTGGATGTACGCCCTTTGACCTTTTGTTGAATGTTCGTGCTATTCGCTTTTGATATGCCCGAGTATGTTCTAGAGCTAGAAGCCGTCGTTCGTCTGTAAGGGCTAATTCTTCATAGCGCTTGTTTGACCTAGTCGACTTCAGCTACGTTTGATTCCATCATAACCCTTAATGATGGGATTTCAACTTCAATGGGCAAACAAATTTCCATGCCATGATGAGAATGGGTAGCCCAAAGGTGTACGAATCGAAGCACGATAGCCCCAAAGGGCTAGCGGCAATTTTTCTGGCCAGTCTCTTCCCGTGTCAGCCATTTTTCTGATGATATTTTCTAGCGATTTGTTGGCTGCTTCAACGGCACCATTTGCTTGTGGTCGATATGGGAAGGATTTATGCTTATTGATTTTGAACTCGTCGAGCAGACGATTCACGTCCCCTTCGAAGTGTGTGTCGTTGTCGGAGATGATCTCGAAAGGTACTCCGTAGCGATATATGATGTTGGTCCTGATGAATTCGGACACCTTTCGAGCATTTAGTATTTTGTAGGAAAAGGCTTCTACCCACTTTGTGAAGTAGTCGACAGCTACTAAGACATATTCATGGCCATTAGATCCTTTCGGGTGAATTTGACATATGACGTCGATTCCCCATGTTGAGAAAGGTCAGGGGGCTGTGGAGTTATATAATATATGCGGGGGCACGTGCTGAAGATTTGCTAAGCGCTGGCATTTGTCGCAGTGATGTACCCACCGAATACACCTGCTTCTAGCTGCATCTAATAGTACCCTTGTTTGATGACTTTTTGACAAAGAATGCCCGCTCATGCGTGGCCCACAGTACCACCATGAAGCCGGGTCCATGACTTGCTCGCCTTTGGCCCGATCGATGCATAATAGGTTTAGTCTCCGGTAAGGCTTTTCAGATAGGTCGCCTCCACCGACACACTCGATGCTCATCTCCGTAGGGAAATTTTCCTTTTGTCTAGGGCCGAGGTGTGGGTCCTCCTGAACGTGTTCGCCCGCCGCCTCGATGGGTGCGCCAGACAGATGCGGTGACATCCATCGCTCTCGCTCCACCTTCCCTTGCTTAGGGAAGACGAAATCGAAAGTGCGAGAGTGTTGTCGAATAGCGTTGAATGCGCCTCTGTTGCCTTTAGTGGATTTTGATCCAATATGGGAGCTTTGGGTTTTCTATGTCAAGTTATCCCTTTTTAAGGGATACCAGATATAGGAATGCATCACTCTTCCATTCCCATTTTCTCTTTTGGGAAAGCGTGAAAGTGCAAGGAAGGAATGTTGCAGCCCCACTATGGATTTTATAAAATAGCCTTATGGCC
This sequence comes from Codonopsis lanceolata, assembly GCA_013146195.2. Taxonomy (NCBI): domain Eukaryota; kingdom Viridiplantae; phylum Streptophyta; class Magnoliopsida; order Asterales; family Campanulaceae; genus Codonopsis; species Codonopsis lanceolata. The sequence goes on from CM028380.1 coordinate 148,055,640, forward strand.
TATCTCTGATCACTATGAGTGCTTGGGTTTTCAACGCCAAGTTATCCCTTGTTTGGGATACCAGACATAGGAATACATCACCTTTCCATTCACTTTCTCCCTTTTTGGGAAAACGAAAATTCCAAGGAAAGATGTCATGCGAGGCCCCACCGAATCCAAAATGTTTTAGAGTCGCCATCTTTATTTTGAGGAATAAATAAAGCAAAACCAAAAAGAAAAACCGAGATAATAAAAGCGGTCCCGAGGCTAAGTTACGAGGTGGGAAGGTGCTAGGCACCCAACTCGCCTTTCGGTCTCAAAACATTTTTGGCTAAAGTATGTTTTTGTTATATTTATTTAACGTGATAAATAAAGCATTAACCCGCCTACAAATACATCCATTCCTGTCTACATTATTTACTGACTTGCAACCTGCTCTTTACAAATATACTTTGAAAATATTTGGCCATAATAATGGCTCTTTTAGTATTATTTCCTAACTAAATCAAAGACAACCGCTATATATCTACATCATCGGATTAGAAATAACATTTTTACAAATAAAACTTTAAAACTTACCTACTAATGGCCTAGGTGTGCTCGCCTGCCCTTCTTCTGGGAGAGGGAGTTTTTTGTTGTTGTGTGTTGTGTGGATTTGGGCAGTAGTGATCGCTTCGAAAGTTACTTTCGCCTCTGGATTTGGGCGAGTAACCGCTTATTTTGCTGTCAGGTTTGCTTGAGGTAGGTCAAATCGCGTAATAACCGCTTATTTCACGATTTGGCCTTTTAAATCAAGCGAGCAACCGCTTCTTTCCACGATTTTTGGACTGGGAAATAGGGTGGATACCTAGCTAGGGGCTAAGACTCACTTCTACCGGTTGGTTTTGTGTTTGGAGGAGGTTCGGGCAGGTTTCGAGACTTTTGAGGTGATCGCCACTATCTCACTTCGCTCTCTATTTCTTCAGCGTAACAAGAACGCGGAGTATTTTTATCGATGAAAAATGGTGTCCTGAAGGCGGACCCCAAAACCTCTATTTATAGGCTGGAGAAGGGACATCGAATGAATTAATTTTTCTTCACGCGCATTGATCGATTGTACCAGCCACAGAGCGAATTGGACTTTACGGCAACTGTAGAAGAATCTGGGAGCCGAGAAGCCCATTTTGGGCGCCACCAAGGCCATTCTTGGCGCCATGCCAAGAGTTGGTGTGGGTGGTGCCACTACTATTCATAGTTTCAATTTTTGACGCTAACCCTCGTGATTTCACTCTTTGCGCATCCCGCTTTGTCCTTTTGCATTTTTGACCTCAGAACTTGACATTTGTTAATGTTTTAACAAGTCTTGATATTTTATGTCATGTCACATACCTGGGGTACGAAATTGGGGTGTCTACAGAGCCCCTCAACGATGGAGTCTACAGGTAACCCGCAGCTTACTGAGTAGACGAACATCGTTGATAAGAAATAGACTCTCCAATTTCGTTCAATTATAAAACGATGGAGAAAGATGCAACAGATAGCCGTTATAATGCAGCAATTTATAATATGAAACAAACCTCCGTATCCTAGACATTTTAGTCAGTTATAGCAGGTTATCGCAGTTTTTAAGCAGATATGCAAATTAAGTGCTCTGATGGTCGGACCTACTAATGTAGGCTACCTACATATCCCTTAATAAAAGGAATCAGACCAAATGTAGTTCGGCCTCAAGCAAGACGAACAACCAACGAGGATGTTGTGCTCTTTGGGTCAAAACCCATCCGAGAGCACAAACGAAAAAAAGATTTTCATGTTTTTCGAAAAGTCGTATTCTTCCGGTCCGAAACCGTTGTCAAATACGGTATGAAGATTTTTGTGTATTTCGAAAGCCATATTTCACCCGGTCAATACCTATCGTTGAAATATGTTAAGAGGCATTTTCAAAATCATGTCTGGCTGGACAAATACCTTGTTTCCAAACACAATAAGAAAACTTTCAAATTTTCGGAAATTGTATTCGACCGATAATTATCTGTCCTCGAATACGACAAAAAGGATTTTTCTTCAAATTTTCCGAAAACTGTACCCAACTGATCGAAATCTATTGGACACGACAAATATTTTTCTTTTCTTCTTCCTTCTTCTTTTTTTGTGTTTGTTTTTTATGCCTCTTTTTTTTTTTTTTTGAAACAAAACCTTTTGAATAAGATTTTTCTTTTATTTTTGAAGGTAGAATAAGCAAACCTTACATTTCTTACCTTTCATTGCCTTGACTGTTGCTGCTAGTTCAGCTGATTTGGCTATTTCTGCAGTTCTGGCCTTTCATGCTGGGGATCTCTTTTTTCTTCTTTTCTTTTCTTTTTTCTTCATGACTTTATTTTTAATTTTCCTTTTTTTTCTTTTCTTTCTTTGATGTTATTTTTTTCTTTTTGCATTTTTTTCTCTTTTTTTTCTTTTGCTTGCCATCTTTTTTTTTCTTTTTGCATGCTTTATTTTTTTTTTTTTCTTCTTCTTTTTTTTTCTGACTTTATTATTACAAAAAAGAAAGGGGCTTATCTTTGCCGCCGAATTTTCTCACTTTTCTGCTTGTCTTACAGCTGACTCACTGGGGACATGAATTTCCTTTGCTCTTGGGACGAAAGGCCGTTGAATGTGGTTAACAAAATTAATTTTGTTAACTTTCTGTTAAGTTTTAGGGCCACTTTGCAACTTTAGAATTTTGAGGATTTAAGTGTTGATTCTGAGTTGCATGGAGGGGGAAAAGTGAAAAATCCCACTTTTCCTCCCTTCTTCACTTACGGGATGAAGGAGCAGCCTTCATTCTTTCTCTTTTCTGCTTCAGCTTTCCTCCATTGCCGACGGGAGAGTTTCTTTTCTATTTCTTTCATATATTTTTTTGTACATACATTTTCCCCTCTTCCAATTTTTTTTTTACTCTGCATGCTCGCCATTTATCTTTATTTGCATGCTTATTATTTGTTTATCCTCTCTTTTTTTTTTTCTTCTTCTTTTTTTTTTGTATCTAAAATCTGTACAAACATGGATTATGTAATACAATATAATTTTAAATGACATGAGAAAATAAAATGTACATTCAAAACACATGCAAAAATAGAGTTATACCGATTCCTAAGCGTAACGGCGCGCTGTATCTCAGAAATGAATTTTAAGGAGTATACCTTCGGGCTCGAGGGGGCTTCCCTTTCTTTTTTTTTTCTTCTCTTTTTTTTATGATATAATATGCGGGGAGAGGAAAAGGCAGTCATCTCCTCTTGTTCTCGGACCATATAATTGTTGCAGGGCTATACTTGGCATAAGGCTATTTTCATAGCTCTCTGCATTAGACAGAAGTGAATGATCGGAACCCAAGTCGTCCGGTTGTTTCAGGACAACGGCAATGCAGATAATGAATAGGACGAGGACACTTCTGGTGCTTCTTATTCTGATGAAATTGAGCCTTTTTTTTTCGCCTCGCAGAAAGAGTATATGGGCCCGGCTGGGCGGACGCCGCAAACATTGATGGACCACCTTGGGGCTTAAGCTGCAAAAGAAGGGATAGTTTTTGGGGAAACAAGGGGGATATAGGCAATGGATATGTGCAGGCATAATGCATAATGTAAATGTCTTAATAAAAATTCCTAAGTTGCACCTTAGGACCTGTAATATTATATTTTAGTGTTTTAATGCGAGCTTCTGTCGTGGTTTTTCTCTTTCTTTTATCAGTCGAGCCCGTTGCATGCTGAAGTCTGGGGATAGGATGTCGAGGATTCAAAGAGTGCCTTCCCTCTCCTTTTTCTCCTAATTTTTTTTATATATGCTCTAACTTTTGCCTAGGCCGCCCCTTCGGATTTTCAACCTATCGAGCCCTTATTTCTCCTTTTTGTTGTTTTTTTTATTTTTATTTTGCTCTAATTTTTGCCTAGGCCACCCTTTCGGGTTTGCAGCCTAGCGAGCCCTTATTTCTCCTTTTTGTTTTTTTTTGTTTTTTTTTATTTTTGCTCTAACTTTTGCCTAGGCCGCCCTTTCGGGTTTTCAACCTAGCGACCTGGAGAGGGAAGCACTTTGCCGGATGGATTGGCTCAAGCATAATACCTTTTGAGCTTGTCAAGGTTGAAGGGTTGAACAAGGTCCTCTCTTTCCTAATTTGTGAGGAGTATGGCACCTCCTGACCGGATCTCTTTGACAATATACGGTCCCATCCACGGAGATTTCCATTTTCCTCTAGTATCAACATAACTAAGGGGTTTTTTTTTCGAAATACGAGATCTCCGACCTGGATGTCGCGGCCTTTGACCTTTTTGTTGAATGCACGAGCTATGCGCCTTTGATAGGCTCGGGTATGCTCTAGGGCTAGTAAACGTCGTTCATCGATCAGAGCTAATTCTTCAAATCGTCCTTTGACCCAATCAACTTCCGCTATGCTGGATTCCATCATCACTCTTAATGATGGAATTTCAAATTCAATAGGCAGTACTGCCTCTATGTCATATGCCAATGAATAAGGGGTAGCCCCTGTGGGTGTACGGACTGAGGTGCGATAGCCCCAGAGGGCTAGCGGCAACTTTTCTCGGCCGCCTCTTCTGTGTGGCCATTTTCCCGATAATGTTTTCCGGTTTGTTGGTCGCTTCAACGGCACCATTTGCTTCATACGGTAGGGAGGATTTATGTCTTTGGATTTTGAACTCGTCGAGTAGGCGATTCACGCCCCTTCAAAATGCGTGCCGTTGCTCCGGAGATTATCTCGAAAGGCACTGTAGCGTAGCGATATATAATGTTGGTCGGGATGAATTCGGACACCTTTCTCGGGCATTCGAGATTTTGTAGGAAGAGGCTTCCACCCTTTGTAAAGTAGTCGGCAGCCTACTAGGGACGTATTCGTGGCCATTGGATCCCTTCGTGAATTTGGCCTATAACGCCGATTCCTCACGTTGAGAAGGGTGGGCCGTGGAGTCAGATATGATGCGGGGGGCACGTGTGCGGATTTGCAAAACGGTTGACATTTGTCGCAATGTCGCACCCACCGAATGCAATCGGTTTCAAGTGAGCTCCAATAGTACCCCTGCCGAATAACTTTCTTGGATAGCATATGGTCGTTCATGTGGGGTCCGTAGGTACCACCGTGGAGTTGGTCCATGATTTGCTCAGCTTTGGCCTAATCGACGCATAAAAGATTGAGGCCTTGGTAGTGCCTCTTATATAAGCTGCCACCACTGAATACAAATTACGATGCCCATCTTCGCAGGGAGACTTTCCCTCTTTTGTCTAGGCCAGGGGGGAGATTCCTTTCCGAAGCAGATTTAGGATATCAAAATACCAGGGCTCGTGATCTGCTTTAGGGGCTGCATTAATTTTGAAGCAATCTGGCGTGACCTTCTTGCTACTTGGCGGGAATTTGGACTAATGATGGACAATGCTAATGATCGGCAAATTGATTTACGTCCCGCAAATTGATTTACGTCGCGGCAAGTATTGGAATGAGATAGAATCAAACCGAGCGGCAAGTGCTGTCAATTTGGCATGATTGGCTCGATCTCGATGCCTTGCTCAGTCACTAAGAATCCCAGGACCTTGCCTTTGGTGACCCCAAATGTGCATTTGGAGGGGTTGAGTTTCATCTGGTGCTTTCTTAACCTTTTGAAGAATTTTCGAAGGTCTTTGATATGGCCACCATTGGAGTCGCTGGAATGCATGATCATGTCATCGACGTAGACCTTCATTTCTTTATGGATCATGTCGTGGAAGAGAGTGGTGGCAGCCCTTTGATAAGTAGCCCCAGCATTTTTTAGTCCGAATGGCATGACATTGTAGCAGTAGGTACCCCAAGGAGTAGTGAATGAGGTCTTCTCTTGGTCCTATGTTGCCATTTTAATTTGATTGTAGCCCAGCATGCCATCGACGAAGGATCTGATTTTGTGAGCAGCAACGGCGTCTACCACAATATCAATATTAGGTAGCGGGAAGTCATCTTTGGGCGGCAGCTTTGTTGAGGTCGCGAAGTCTATGCAATCAGAACCTTCGTTGGGCTTGGGAGCGATCACTATGTTGTTGGATCAGATCGGGTATTCACTACTACAGAATGAAGTTGACATGGAGCTGCTTCATAATTTCTTCTTTGACTTGCAGTGACCATTCAGGTTTGAATCGGCGGAGCTTTTGCTTGATTGGCCGAGCATCCGGGTATATGGGGATCCGGTGTTCGACTATGGCTGGATCTAGCCCTGGCATATCTTCATAGGACCATGCGAAGATATCTATGAACTTTTTGAGGAGGTCAATGAGCGCTACCCTTTCAGAGCCTTGCAGGTAGTTGCCGATTTTGATTTCTTTGACTTAATTGTTCAGCCCCAGATTGATTATGGACAAGTCTTCAGCTGTTGTTAATGAGTGATGTTGTTCCTGTTGCTCAACTGACTTTACAAGCTCAAGCAAATATTTTTATCTTTTGGGTCCATTCCATCAAATGACTCATTATTATGATTATTTAATGTGTCTTTTAATATAGGTACAACTAAGGAATAAACAAAGACATTCAAATTATCATTAATAGCAAACTGCACAGGGTTTATTACATTATTGAGGACCTGAGGTTTGAGGTCCTCAACTTTAGGGAGCGGATTGGTAGATGACCAATCCGTAAAGCTAGGGGAAGGAAGGGGGATAGTATATCCAAAGCGGTCCACCAGGTCTGCGGGAGTCAAGAGCGGGCCGGTCATAGTATACCAATTCTGCAAAGGCTTATTAGTAATAAGCTCGAACTCAACAGGGAGCCTTCCATTATCAGTGTCTCCATCTATCATACCCAAGAAGTTGTCTCTCCGGTTATTCAGAAGTTTGAGCATCATGTTTTTCATGTGTTCCATGTTGGCCTCCATTTTGGTGGCTGGGGGAGTCAGGTTTTGGTATATGCTGGTAGGATTAAGGAAGGTTGAATAACTTTCTGGCTGAGGTATCATGTAAGGATTTTGGGCAGGATAAGGATTCTGGGTTGGATATGGATTTTGGGCATGATAAGGATTTTGGGTTGGATATGGATTTTGGGCATGATAAGGATTTTGGGGTGGATATGGATTTTGGGCAGGATAGAGATTTTGGGCTGGATATAGATTCTGGACTGGATAGGGCTTTGGGGTAGGATAAGGATATTGGGCAGAATAAGGATTCTGGACTGGATAGGGATTTTGAGCTGGATATGGATTTTGGACTGGATAGGGATTTTGGGCAGGATATGGATTTTGGGCAGAATAGGGATTTTGGGCTGGATATGGATTTTGGGGTGGATATGGACTTTGGGCAGAATAGGGATTTTGGGGAGGATAGGAATTTTAGGGTGGATATGGATTTTGGGCAGAATAGGGATTTTAGGCAGGATAGGAATTTTGGGCAGTATGAGCTGGTGGATTTTGGGCAGTATAAGCTGGTGGATTCTGGGTAGTATAAAGATTCTGAGCTGGTGGATTATTGACAGTTTCAGCTGGGTGGCCAGGATCATTAGAAGGTAGGTAGGTAGTAATTTGGCCTGACTGGTTAAAGCTTCGTGGGTCCATATGTGGGCTGTTCTGGAGTGGGTTGGCGATGGGAAAAGGGAGGTCATTTGAACTCTAGGGAATATCGGTGTTTGGGAAAGGATATGGAGGATAGGATGGGTAAGGGTTGATGTTTGGGTAGCAGGGACTTGGTAGAGGGTTAGGATTTGGAGTGATGACAATATTTTGGTGGATTTGTGTTTGGCTGAGGGTCTGGGTTTGGAAGCATATGTGAGGTTGATGCTTCTTGTGGGATTGCAGGAGAAGAGCCATTTGGCTCATTATACGATCAGCCTGTGCACCCAAATTTTGGTCTAGCCACTGCTGCATAGCCGGAGTCGAGCATACCCTAGCCCCTGTATCTGTACCCTGTTGGTCGCGCAAACGCAACACGGGCAAGATTACCCGGTCAAACAAGTAATAAAGTGGTAAGTAGAGTGTCGATCCCACGAGGAAGCAATTTGGTTGTTTTTAATGAGTACCAAGCACGTTGCAATTTTAACTATATTTAGACGATCGATTTTAAGAGAATTAACTAATTAATTAAGCTAAAACAAGAAATTAAATAAAGCAAAATTAAATTGAGGTTGACTTCAATGATAGAGGATCTAGGGTTTTGATTTTCAATTGGCTCTTCCGTTGTGATTTAATAAGGGGTTGCTATTAAAACTATTCTATTTTTGGAAGTCGGGGATTCAAAAATCACCGTTAAGGGCTTTCGCTTCGTATAACGGTGCTAATTAACGGTATAAATTCACGGGCTTTCGCTACGTATGAATTTATCCAATTAATCGCGTCCAAACACAAAACCCCAATTGACTATTTTAAAGAGGATTAATAACTTAGATTAACCCAACCCAAAACAACTATGTTGTATTTTCCAAAATTATCAAGTCACTTTCATACACTAAACAATTTTTAAAATCATGTAATGGGTGATCAAATCATTACAAGCATTAAGAGCACAACATAATACCTAAAAATTAATGAATAGCAATTAATAACAAAACCCCAAATTAAAATCACAACATTCAAGCCAACATATATCAAAACCCTAGGCAATTAATTTAGTTCATGATGCTAAGGAAATAAATCAAATCTTCAATGAAAAATATTGACATTAAATAAAAATATAAATTAAAGTGTGTAATACTTTACAATGAAGGAAATGATTGGAGTCCCTTGGCTTCTTAGCTGAACAATAATGAAGAAACAATGGAGAGAAGGAAGAATGAAGTGTAAATGGCGGCTGAAAATCTATTTCTTCTGCTCCCAGTTTCTCCTTCAACTCCCCTTTTTGTTCCAGCCTTGTAATCTGTTCAAGCCCTTGCAATCCCCTGTTCACCAGCCCAATTTGCCGAATTTTCCAGCTCTCTGAATCTCTCAAAGGAAGCTAGGGCAAATTAGGAAGGTTAATCAAAGTTTGGGGGCAAAAAAGGGTAAAGAAAAGAGGAGTGGGTCGCGACAGGGTCAGGGTCGGACCAGGAAAGAGAGCGCAGGTCGCCCAGGCTGAAATGGGCGAGGGAATGAGAGAGGGAAGTGGGCTGGATGGGCCGGATGGGCTGGGATGAACGCGGGTTGGATCCGGATCCATAAGGGAGCACGCGGGTCAGCCTCTAAAGGACGGGGTGACGTGGCCGCGGGAGATGAAGACAACGCATTAATGAAGGTAACTTTCAGCGAATTGCTCCGGCCTCCCCTGAAGTTTGTACTTGAGCGCCGGCTTCCATGGCTTCCTAACTTGAGCTTCTGGAGACCCTCTACCCCCAGACTTTGCAATTAAGTCCTCAATCAGCTTTTGTTAAGTTCTGTTAGTTGCTGTTGCCTTCTGTTGCCTTCAAATCCTTAACGAAACTTAACGGCAAGCGTCCAAACTTAACTTTGAAGCTCGGAATGTCCTCGATTTGCATATATTGAGCCATAGAAACTCAAATATCTTTGAGATACCTACATGAAGCATGAAAATACATAAAAATTGTATCTCAAATGGAATTAATTATCAACCAAAGCTCAAAATAACCAATAAATTTCCGGAAAATTAATGAAAATAATATAAAATAATAAGCTTATCATACCCATAGCAGACTGCTCACTTTCCGTTGCCATCTTGCTGGATCTGCATACCCTCGAACTGCTCCTCGCCCTTATCGATCTGTTTCGATACCCCCTTTCGACGACTTGTTTCCCGTATCAACCGGCCAGTATTGTCTCTATCTTTCCAAATTCGGGCCAGGTTTCTGAGGAAAATGGGGTTTGGATGTATCAGAAGGTTGGCTGAAGGCTTTCTGGGCTTGGAGTACAGCGTGCCTTTATTAGTATATTTTATTATTATTTATTATCCCTACAAATTGACCGGATAAGCACCTGCTTAATTTTGACAGTCTCGGACTTTTTCTGGAACAGTGGATTCTTTCTCCAGAGTATAGGACCAACGTATTCCACCTGCCTTTCGATTCCCCGAGATCGGACTGATCCCAGGCGAAGGGTCTATACTCTTTTCGGGATCCACCATTCGAAATGGTCTAGGTCGAGCATTAGAAAATAATAAATCAGTCCCAGTGTATTTTTTTTTTTGACTTGCGCATTTTTTTTGACTTGCACATATTTTTTTTGACTGCGCACATTTTTTTTGACTTGCGCACATTCTTTTTTGACTGGGGCTGACTCACAATTTAAAATGCAAAAACCGGTCGGTCTTTGAAGTGTCCTGAGAATCTATATGCAGTCTAACGTTGTCTTATGTAGGGGTAGGCTGGCCATGGTGTAGGGTAGCAATTCTGAATATATTTATATGCATGTGCGCGTGTGTGCGGTATCTAAAAAGCAGAAAAAAAGTTTTTTTATATAGAAATAGAAAATAAAACAGATATGGCATGTTTTGCTGTTATTTATGGATTTTCTCGGCTTTTTAGTTTGAGCGCAAGCAAGCAAGCATACCTCAAGAAATAGAAAGAAAAGCGGGGAATCTATCTATCCCTATTAATTACAAATTTTTCCTATATCCCCAAAATAAAATGACAGAATGAATGCATATATGTATTTTTTGCGGAATGAAAATAAAGCAGAATAAAATAATAAATAGGACCGAAAATGAAACGTTGTTAAAAATAAATCCCCGGCCCTTTTGTTGTGCTGTCCGGAAATTATTGCACATAAAATATTGTATATGTATATTTTATATATATATACATATATATTGCAATTTTTCTTTTTGAAAAATACGAATATTTTCAAGTATATTTGTAACAGTGATTGGAAAGAAACGACTGCAAGATGGAGGATCATATCCACAAATATAGACACGGATGTTAAAGGAATGCAATATTCAAGTGTTTAAATTAATATAACAAGCATACTTTAGCCAGAAAAAAAAGAAAAAAAAGTTTTGGTTAATGAGTCTAGCCCTCCATTTTTATTTAAAATAAAAACGATCTCCCCAGCAGAGTCGCCACTGTGGGTTCCCGGGAAACGTGCTCCCGCGTCCCGCGCGCCCTTGGATAGGGGTGCGCGTACGTGCGGATGCGGTGACATCCACTGCTCTCGTTCCATTTTCCCTTGTTTAGGGGAAGACGAAATCAAAAGTGCGAGAGGAGTGCTGTCAGAATAGCGCGTTGGAATGCGCCTCGGTTGCCTTTAGTGGATTTTGATCCAATATGGGAGCTTTGGGTTTTCTATGTCAAGTTATCCCTTTTTTAGGGGATACCAGGATATAGGAATGCATCACTCTTCCATTCTCATTTTCCCTTTTTTAGGGGAAAGTGGGAAAGTGTAAGGAAGGAATGTTGCGGCGCCCCCACTATGGATTTTTTTAAAATAGCGTTATGGCCTATCTCGAATCACTATGAGTGCTTTGGGTTTTCTACGTCAAGTTATCCCTTGTTTAGGGGATACCAGGACATAGGAATACATCACCTTTCCATTCTCATTCTCCCTTTTTTAGGGGAAAACGGAAAATTGCAAGGAAAGATGTTGCGAGGCCCCATTGAATCCAAAATGTTTTAGAGTCGCCATCTTTATTTTGAGGAATAAATAAAGCAAAACCAAAAAGAAAAACCAGAGATAATAAAAGCGGGTCCGAAGGCTAAGTTACGAGTTGGGAAGGTGCTAGGTACCCAACTCACCCTTTCGGTTTCAAAACAGTTTTTGGCTAAAGTATGTTTTTTGTTATATTTATTTAACAGATAAATAAAGCATTAACTGCCTACAAATACATCCATTTGTCTACATTATTTAGAGACTTGCAACTGTCTCTTTACAAATAATTACAAATATACTTGAAAATATTTGACCATAATAATGGCTCTTTTTAGTGCTATTTCCTAACTAAATCCGGGCAGCACAACTGCTTATATATCTATATTGGGCCGGATTAGAAATAACACTTTTACAAATAAAACTTTAAAACTTACCTACTAATGGCTTAGGGTGTGCTCGCTCTGTCCTTCAGGGAGGGGGAGTCGTTTTTTTTTGTTGTGTTGTGTGGATTCGGGCAGAGTGACTGCTTCTGAAAGTTACTTTCGGCCTCGGGATTTGGGCAGAGTAACTGTTTATTTTGGATGTTGTGTTTGCTTGAGGTAGCTGAAATCGGGCAGAATAACGGCTTATTTCTGGCTGGTTTGGCCTTTTAAATCGGGCAGAGCAACTGCTCTTTCCACGATTTTTGGACGGGGGAAATAGGGTGGATACCTAGCTGGGGGGCTAAGGCTCACTTCTACTGGATCGATTAGCAGGATTCCTATGCCAAAGGCTCTTTTGTTGGCGGCTCCATCAAAGAACATTTGCCATTTGGTGTCATGATCGGCAATTTCTAGGACACCTTCGTCTGGGAAACTAGGCTCTGATGCGTCTTCTGCTTCTAGAGGCAGATCAGCTAAATGGTCTGAGATCACGCTGCCTTTAATGGATTTGAGCGTGACATAGGTGATGTCAAACTCGTTGAGGAAGAATGACCATTTGGCTAATCGGATGAAAAGTGATGGCTTGTAGATAAGTTTTGAGCCTTTGGGTTGCCCAGACTAGACCAGTGCAACTTTTCTCCAATGCTGAGTAATTAAGCTCGTTTCCTTGTAACTTCCTACTGATGAAGTAAATGGCATTTTAGATGTAGGAATTTTCTTTTTCTTGGGCGAGCATAGCCCCTACTGTTGTATCTGTGACGGTTAAATATAGGAGAAGAGGTTTATGTGTATGTGGATGAGCTAGCACTGGTGGGTTGGCAAGATAAGCTTTTATTTTTTTTGAAGGCTAGCTGACATTTTTGGTCCCAGATTTGGTCAGCATCTTTCTTTAGGATTTTAAATATAGGCTCACATATGGAGGTCGGTTGTCTAATGAAACAACTAATATATTGCAATCGGTCCAGGAAGCCTTTGACTTTGTTGGAGTTCTTGGCTGCGACATATTTATGATGGTTCTGATTTTGGCTGGCTCGATCTCGATGCCTTGCTCGGTCACCATGAATCCCAAGACCTTGCCCTTGGTAACCCCGAATGTGCATTTGGTGGGGTTAAGCTTCATTTGATGCTTTCTTAACCTTTCGAAGAATTTTCGAAGGTCTTTAATATGGACACCATCTATCTCGTTGGAGTGCACGATCATATCGTCCGCGTACACTTTGACCTCTTTATGGATCATATCATGGAAGAGGGTAGTGGCAGCTCTTTGATATGTAGCCCCAGCATTTTTTAGCCCAAATGGCATGAATATGTAGCAGTAAGTTCCCCAGGGGGTGGTGAATGATGTTTTTTCCTGGTCGTCTGCTGCCATTTTGATTTGGTTGTAGCCCAGCATGCCGTCTACAAAAGATCTTATTTTGTGAGAAGCCACGGCGTCTACCACAATATCGATGTTGGGTAGAGGGAAGTCGTCTTTGGGCGACGCCTTGTTGAGGTCGCGGAAATCCATACAGATTCGAACCTTTCCATTGGGCTTTGGAATGGTCACTATATTTGACAGCCAGATCGGGTATTCAACTACCCGGATAAATTTGACGCGCAGCTACTTAATGATTTCATCTTTCACTTGCAGTGACCATTTTGGTTTGATTCGGCGGAGCTTCTGCTTGATTGGTCGTTTCAGAACCTTGCAGGTAGTTGCCAATCTTAACTTATTTGATTTCATTGTTCAGCCCTCAGATTAATAGCGGACAAGTCTTCATCTGCTGCTGCTGATTGGTGTTCTTCCTGGTGCTTGACTGACTTGGCGAGCTCAAGCAAGTAACTTTTATCTTTTGAGTCCATTTCATTAAACGACTTATTATTAAAGCTAATTAATGCGTCTTTTAATGAAGGTGCAACTAAGGAATACGCAAAGACATCTAGATTATCATTATTAGAAGCAAACTGTACAGGGTTGGTTACATTATTGAGGCCTTGGGGTTTGAGGTCCTCAATTTTAGGGAGCGGATTGGTGGATGACCAATCTGTAAGGCTAAAAGAAGGACGAGGAATAGTATATTTGAAACGGTCCACAATATCTGTGAGCGTTAAGAGCAGGCCGATCGTAGTATACCAATTCTGCAGAGGCTTATCAGCAATAGACTCAAGCTCAGCAGGGAGCTTTTCATAACTAGTGCCTCCATCTATCATCCCTAGAAAACTGTCTCCCAAACAGTCATTATCTAACAGGGCCAGAGCATAATCGTCTTGGTCTATAGACCAAGTGTTTTCAACTGTGACAGCTTTATATGTAGGCTACGGGGCTCCATGGTAACCTGTTCTATTTCACTAGTGGCGAGACTGACATCATCGAAGATCTCCCAGCCAGGGTGTCTTTTCCTATTTTGGTCTAACCAGGGCTCGGGAAACATGAGATAGGCATCTGTTTCTCCTTTCTTTACAAAGTAACCATTTAAGGTTTTCCTATATGGTTGGAGAGGGGGATATATGTAAGGACGTTTTTCTCGTTCTGCCTTGTTTTTCTCACGTTTCTGTTTTATGACTGCGGCTATTTCAGCTGGAGTAGGTTTGTATTATAGACCGAAAGGAGGGATACATTCCTTAAGTTCATCTTGGACCAGATTGACAAGTCCCTGCTGATTTTTGCCGAGACCCAAACCAGGCATACAATTCATTTTTCAAAACATGTTAAACGGGACCATGTTTCCTAGAGAGGTGGTTTTCTTTCTGGTGATGTCAGTTTCTCGCCCACATTCAATGGCGTTGACTCTAGTTTGGGGGATAACCTCGAAGCCATTGAGGAAGATACATGTGTCGTCGTGTTCTATTTCGAGGATTGGGATGTCTCTGTTTTCTTTGTTTTCCACGATCTTATCGGCAAGAATGATCACTATATGATCATCGTGGATGAATTTGACACGCTGATGTAGTGAGGAGGCTACCCCTTTTACCCAATGGATCCAAGGGCGTCCTAGCAACAGGTTGAAAGTGGCTGGTATGTCCAGGACTTGGAATTCTACTGGCATGGTTAACGGCCCAATAGTCATTACCAGAGTGACCACCCCTAGGACACATCGACCAGCGTTGTCATATGCCCTTACTATCTGTGATGAAGGAACCAACTCTGATATTTTTGTTCCCAATTTGGCTAGCGTGCTTGTGGGACATATATTTAAAAAGGAACCATTATCTATCAAAACTCGGGGAACCCTTTTTCCCATGACCCCCACAGTGATATGGAGAGGATCAATGTGGTTGGTTCCTTCCCTTGGCAGATCTAGATCAGTAAACTTAATCATATTTCCAAAGTGTATGTTTCTGATCATTTGGGTGAGCTTGTTTGGGGAGGTTTCAATAGGAATAACTGTCTGACTTAGAGATTTGGCCAATGTATCACGGTGGGTTTTGGAAGCACATAGCAAGCCCCAGATAGATATGTTGGCTTAAGTTTTCTTCATCTGAGCTAGCAGAGTATCTTCCATATTCTTAGCCCCAGTATCTGTTTCTTGATCATTGCCGGAGTGGTCACCTCTTTCCTGGTTTGGTTGGTAGGCTTGACCAGATCTAGTAAGGTAGCTGACATCCCCACCGACCCAAGTGGCTTTTTCAGTGCTACAGGTATTTTGGCTACCCAGGATAGTGTCCCAAGAAAGCATATTGCAGCTAGGCTATTTTATGGGTGGAAAGAAAGGAACAACAATATATGGTAATGGGTGTTTATTTCTTTCAAACTTGGGTACACAATTTTCTTCACCAACCTTAATCATATTGATTTGAGGTAGAGGGTTATTGACCACATTTGGTCTTGGGGGAGTCTTTTCAATAACCTTATCATCTATTAGGTCATGGATTGCGTTTTTGAGCACATAACACTTGTTGGTGAGGTGACCACTACAACGATGGTATTCACAGTACTGGGCATGACTCCATGAGTTGGGCAGAGGGTTCGGCGACCTATAGCTTTCTAAAGGCTTTAGCACTCCCTGTGCCATTAGCCCTTGTAGTATCACAGACTAAGGAGCTTGCAGTTCATCATAGTACTGATTTCCTCTGTTCTAACCCCTGAAATTCCTGTTTTGACCACTGTTTCCTCCCATTGCATTGACAAACCTATCTGCTCCGTAGGACCATGGAACAGTGTTATAGTTCTAGGTAGGAAAGTTGGCGGATGGCATAACAGGTGTATTCCTTACCATATTAACGGATGATCCTGATGCGGCTGTCTTTCCTTTTGAGTAGCGGAAAGAGTTGGAGGGCGTATTGACTTTTAAATGCCCAGTCCGTATATCTTCATCAATACGGATTCCTATCTCCATTATTTCTTTGAAATTGCTATATGGGAGATACCGCATGTGCTCCAGGTAAATAGGTTGGAGGTTTTTAATGAACATCCTGGATGACTCAGCCGGATCAGGCCTGTCGAGCGTTTGAGCTATTTTTCTTTTCCACTTGGCTGCAAAGTCAGCACATGTTTCTTTTTCCATTTGGTTACACGATTTAAGATCTCTTTTGTTCTTGGAGGTAGTATTGTCTTTGTAACTTTTTAGGAATTCCTCAGCTGTTTGGTCCCAGGTACCCATGGTGCTATTGTCTGCTAGCATTAACCATTGCTTGGCAGCCCCTATCAAGGTAAGATGGAAATTGGAGGTCATAGCTTCAAAGCTAGCCCCTCTTGACTGCATGTCGGTAGAATAGGATTTTAGGTGAGAGATAGGGCATTCAGTTCCATCGAATTTTTCTATGTCGGGCATTTTGAATTTTGAAGGTAGTATTGCTGAAGGTTGTAATGCTAATGCCCGCGTAGAAAATTCTCCTTTATTCAGAACTTTTAGCATCATATTTTTCAAATTCTTCATGTCTGCCTCTATTTTGGTGGGAGGGGGAGTTGGGTTTTGGTATATACTGGTAGGATTGGGAAAGGTTGTGTTTATTTTTTGCTGTGGTATTTGGTAAGGATTTTGGGGAGGCATTTGGTAAGGGTTCTGGTGAGGATTTTGGAGAGGTGGGTTATTGGCGGCTTCCGTTTGGCGACCAGGATCATTGAAAGGTAAATAGGTCGTTACTTGGCCTGGTTGGTTATAACTTCAGGGGTCCATATGTGGGCTATTTTGGAGTGGATTAGTGATGGGAAGAGGAAGGTCATTTGGATTCTGGGGGATATTGGTGCTTAGGAGAGGATATGGAGGGTATTGTGAGAAAGAGTTAACATTTGGGTAATAAGGATTAGGTGGGAGATTTGGGTTTGGGGTACTGGCGGTATTTGGTGGGTTGGTGTTTGGCTGAGGATTTGGGTTTAGAGGAACATGGGAAGTTGATGCTTCCTGAGGGGCTGCAAGGAAAGAGGTTCCCTCACCACTGGGTTTTGGACCTTGCATGAGATTTGCTATTTGGCTCAACAAACGATCATTTCGTGCATCTAGATTTTGATCTAGCCACTGTTGCATAGCTAGAGTTGGAGCATACCCTGGAGCCCCTGTATCTGTACCCACTGTGGACCGCTCATTTTCAGCTGCCATGCTGCTCAAATTTGTACCCTCTGTACTGATTCTGCCTTTTTCTGATCTGACCCCAATACTTTCTGATCTGATTTCTGCGTCTATATCCCTTATCAACCGACCAGTACTACTACTATCTATGCCTTTCCAAACTCGGGCCAGGTTTTTGAGGAAAAGGGGTTTGAAGGCATCAGAAAGGGTTGGTTGAAGGCTTTCTGGGTTTGGAGTACAACGTGCCTTTATTAATATATATTTTTTATTATTTATTTTCCCTACAATTGATCGGACAAGCACTCACTTTGTTTTGACAGTCTTAGGACTATTCCTGGAATAGTGGATTCTTTCTCCAGAGTATATGACCCACGTATTCCACTTGCCTTTCGACTCCCCAATATCAGATTGATCTCAAGCGAAGGGCCTATACTCTTTCCGGGATCCACCATTCAAAATGGTCTAAGTCGAATATCAGAAAATTATTGGTCAGCCCCTATGCATATTTTATTCATATTTCTCTTCTTCTTTTTTTTTTTTTTTTGTTTTTTGTGTGTGTGTGTGTTTTTTTTGCACAAGGACTGGTCAATAATTCAAAGATATAAAAACCGATCAGTTTATGAAGTGTCCTGATGCAGAGGGTAGGCTGACCATGGTGTAAGGTAGCAGTTCGAGAATATTTCTATGTGTGTGCGGTATCTAGAAAGCAGTAAAATGTTTTTTTTCATATATAAAGCAGTAAATAAAACAGATATGGCATGTCTTGCTGTTCTTTGTGGATTTTCTCGGCTTATTTAGTTTAGGCGTGAGCAAGCAACCATTCAGATTAAAAATAGAAAGAAAAATGGAGAATCTATCTATTCCTATTAATTACATATTGGTCCTAGTCCCCAAAATAAAATGACAGAATGAAATAATATTTACATGTTTTGCGTGATAAAAATAAAGCAAGCAGAATAATAATATAAAGCAGAAATAAAGTAGTAATAAGCCCCAGCCCTTTTGTTATACTGCCCGAAAATCTATTTATTATATTTTTTTTGCTTTTTTTTACACCTATAATAGTACCTAGAACGAAACTGCTGCAAGTGAACGGTTATGCACAAATAAATATAATAAGCATATTTTAGCTAGAAACTAAAGAAAACTGGTTTTTTCTTTTTTTTTATTTATGAAAATGAGTCTAGCCCTCCATTTTTATTTAAAATAAAAACGACGTCCCCAGTAGAGTCGCCACTGTGAGTGCCCCGGGAGATTCCCCCCGGATCGCGCGCTCCCTTTTTAGGGGAACACGAGGCTCGGGGAAGACATCACTCTTTTCATTCCATCCTCCCTTATTTAGGGGAAAACGAAATTAAAAGTGTAAAAAAAGTGTTGTCAAAAGCGCGTTGAATGCGCCTCGATCACTGAGTGTGCTTTAGTCCACTATGAGTCATTTGGATTTTTCCTAATTTTATCCTCCCTTGTTTAGGGGAAAACAAGATACAAAAAACGCATCACTCTTTTCATTCCATCTTCCCTTGTTTAGGGGAAAACGGAAAAGTGTAAAAAAGGATGTTGCGAGGGCGCGTGAGAACACGCCCTGCCTCACTGTGGACTTGGGTTCATTTTGGGTCACTATGAGTGCTTTGGATTTCTCCGTATCTCATCATTCCTTGTTTAGGGGAAAACAAGATACATAAAATGTATCACCCTTTTCATTTCATCTTCCCTTGTTTAGGGGAAAACGGAAAAGTGCAAAAAAAGGATGTTGCGGGCCTCATTGTGATCCAAAATGTTGTAACAGAGTCGTCATCTTTATTTTAAAGAGAAATAAAGAAAAATCAAAAGCAACCAGAGTTTGTAAAAAGGGTTCGAAGGCTAAGTTACGAGGTGGGAAAGTGTTAGGCACCCAACTCGCCCTTTCGGTCTCAAAATAGTTTTTGGCTAAAATATGTTTTTATTATATTTATTTAGCAAATGAAATAAAACATTTAAACATATATATCAGGATCTACATTATTACAAACTTGCAGCCGCTTTCTTCCAGGAATTACAAATATATTTATAAATATTTGGCTATAATAATGATTCTTTTTAGTGCTATTTTCTATAGAAATCCGGGCAGCATAACTGCTTATATTTTTACATCGGTCCGACTGAAAATAGCATTTTTTATATAAAACCTTTTAAAGGCTCACCTTTAAGAGCGTAGGTTGTGTTGGCTCTGTCCTTTCGGGAGAGAGAGTCTTTTGTTGTTGCGGAGATTCGGACAGAATAACTGCTTCCGAAAGTTGCTTTTTAGGCCTCGGGAAACAGGCGGAGCAAGTGATTGCTTTTTGCTGTTGTTTGCTTGCTGCTGGCGGAAATCGGGCAGAACAACTGCTTGCTTCTAGCGGATTTGGCCTCTGGATTCGGGCAGATCAACTGCTCTTTTTGGGATTTTTGGATCGGAGAAATAGGGTGGATTCCTAGCGGGGAGGCTAAGGTTCACTTTGACCGGTTGAGTTTGGAGGAGATTTGACGAGCTTTGAGGCTTAAAGGAGGGATATCTCTTAGGACGATCATTCTGCATAAACTCTCAGCTGTGTTTTTTAACTATGTGCGAAGTCTGGCGTGAGATGAGTGAATTCTCACTACGAAATGCCTTTATTTATAGGCTGGAGAAGGGACTCCTTCGTCATTAAATTTCGTTATTTGTGCTTCATCAGCTTGTACCGCGTGCTTGAGAGATTGTACAAAATGTCAAACCGGAGAGTGCATAAACACTATTGGGCGCCACCCACAAGGGCTCTGGGCGTCGCGCCAGCTGTGGCTGTGGGTGGCGCGGCCGGCGCCTGGGTTCTTTTTAGGCCTCTTACTTTGGCCCCCTGCATTTGACTATTTACGCATCCTGCTTTTCCTTTTGCATTTTTAAACTCTGTAACTTGACATTTGTTAAGTTTTAACAGGTCTTGATATTTCATGTTATGTCACATACCAGAGGTACAAAATTTGGGTGTCTACAATAGCCTTTTAAAAACTTTGAGGGATGACTTGAAAAACTTTAAAAGTCTGCAGCGGAAAAGGTAACTTTGCCGGTCGGTGATCTTGTGTTACGATGTTTTGAGGATGAAGGCGATGAATTTTGGTCGGTGGACACAATTCTTTTTTTAAAAAAATCACTGGAGGTAAGGAGAGAAGCTGAAGAACAATTTATCAAAACAAGTAAATGAATAATTTATGTAAGTAACTGGCTGACACTTAAGTAGATCAAGACTTCTTAAGTGTTAGATCAGTTTGTAAGAGCTGATGAAATAACTGACAGAGAAATTGAAGTAGTTCATAGTAAAACTGATACGTCCACTACCAAGTTGGTCAAACTTGGATTTTTGAAGTGCGCTAATATTAATAAAAATCTAAATGATCTCTAATGGATCGAGTGTACAACATAAGACCAATGTTTATGGAGAATGATTGAATAACAATCAAACTCGTGAGACAAACTGATAGATTTCTAAAGAATATGAAGTAAGTCACTCATTGTTTGTCTAAACAATAACTAGAAATAAATTATCAGTAAAGAGTATATCTAGCTAAAGTTTAAGAAGGCTAAGGCACATAGAGGATTTCTTTAAGAGTATGAATGCTTTAGACTTCAGTATGTCTTCAATTGATTCATGAGGGTATTTATAGATGATCTTGAAGTGTAGCCTGTTAGGAACACATTTGAATTTGAAATGTGTTTAAGTAAAACAGATGTATCTTCTCACAAGATCACAGGGATCCTGTTAGAAAGATATCGTACAAAAATATCTATCAAAACACAAAAAAAGAAAGTGCTACCATGGAATGTTCAAGTAAAAGAGGTAAAGAAGTTGACACTTTAAAGCTATGGTCAGTTGATAGAAGTGACTGACAAAAGAATTATGTCATAAGCTGACCAAAATGAAATAACTTATAAGTTTTTGGCAGACACCGAATGGAATGATTTTAAGCAAATTTAATTTAAGGCAAGATTCAACATAATTCAAACTTACTATTTAAGAAAATTGAAAGGGCAATCCGCAATAGGATTCATCGTTTCAGCAATTCAACTCAGTTAGAGTACTATACTTTTAAGTTTTAAATTAAATAAATAGGATTTGGTTTAGACCTATAATTAAAATAAAAAAATTATCATAGAAGAGGACATGCCAGGCTGGGCATAATGGGCAGGGAACAACTAAAGGCTTAGTAGTGTTCGAGACTGCGGGCATTTGATTCATCTAAAGCCCATCACTATGTATAGCCCATGGGCACGGGCTCCGTGGGCCGGGCATTGACGGGCTTGATGGGCATTGACGGACCCTACTCACCCATATTAATAAATAGTATTCTCTCCGTCCTAAAATTATTGTCTTACTATCTTTTTTTCCTCCGTCATAAAATAATTGTCTTGTTTAAAACTTTTCTTTTTAGGACAACACTTTTACCACTTTACCCTTACTTTTTCATTTTACTTTAATTATGAGCCACATACACATGAGCTTTAAAGTAAACTACACAACAAACTAATATTAATAATCCAGTCAAATATATTTTCTTAAATCGTGCGCCAAGTCAACCTAGACGATAATTTTGAGATGGAGGGAGTAACATTTATCCCAATTGTGGTGGAGAAATAAAATTACTAAAATATAAAATTGAAAAAGTAAATCCACTTGATTGTCATATATTTTTAGAAAGTTAATTGAAATTACTAAAATATAAATTTAAAATATAAACCATTTTATTCCAATTGTGGTGAAAAATAAAAATAAAAAAGATGAAAAATATATTTATAGTTAGAGCATCACCAATGCAATCGTGCATTTTATTCTACGTGATCGTGAGTAATTTTCACCCTCAATCATATGTGACAATTTTTTTCTCTTAATCCACATTCAATTAAAATAAAGTCCTTTAATACAGATGTGTATTTGATCTTATGTAAAATACGCTCTACCATTAAAATAAAATTTGATAAAAAAATAAAAAAAAAACAACCAATGAAAAGATTTTTTAAAAATATTGTGTAAGAGGTATTCACACTCTCAATAGATTTTTTTTAGCCCAACCCTTTGAAATAAGTGAAATCGCGTCGCTCTTATTCTTAATGGAATTGCCGTTTTCGGTAGAATCCCCTTTAACATAGTGATATAGGCAACGCTAAGATAACCCAACACAACCCAACACAATTGAGGCCCGCCTCCACCTTCACCACCACCACCGACGCCTTAGAACAAGTCAAAATGCCGCCGAAACGCAACCCCCGAGCGACCGCCAGGAAATCAACTCCTACTGTAACCTCCGTCAAATCTCCGCTATCTATATCTACTCCATCTACGGACAATAACCCCGAAACTCCAACACCAACCATGTCCGCCACCGCCATAACCACAGAACCACCGTCCTCGACTCTAACCTCCCCCCAAACCCTTCCGACTACCTCCGCAGAGTGTAAAATTACAATCGAACCCTCGCAGTATCCTCAAATTTCCGAACATGTTAGTGAGGAAGCTCAGCCGGCCATCGTTCCATTTGAATCAAACCCTAACGGGGATACTGAAACCACAGTCCAAACCCTAAATGAGGAAGGTGTAGCTGAGAAAACGTCTCGAAAAGCCGGGGCTAAGACCGTGGTGAGAAGAACAATTGTGAAGAGGATAGTAAAGAAGAAGGTAAGCAAAAAGGCGCAAACGGGTACTTCTATTATATTGGATGATGAACTAGCAAATCTGGAAACTGGAAATGATGGTGCTAGGCCCGACCCTAGTTTTTTGGGTGATGTGGAGCCTCGTGTTGATTCAATTGAAAATCCGAAGCCTGGTGATACTGTTTGTATGGAAATTGAACATTCTGAACCTATTGTTACTGTTTTTATGGACCCTGAACATAAATCCCCTGACCCGAGTGCTATTGTTTCAATGGAAGCTGTAAAGCCTAGTGGTGATGTTAATGTTTCTACAGAAGTTGAAAAGACGAAGGGTTTCGAGGTTGGTGAAGGAGGAAAGGATGGTTGTTTAATTGAGCAGGTACCTGAGGTTCCGTTGGATGGCATTGCAGCTAACATTAGTGGTGATCAAGTTGACGGCAGTGTTGAGGCGATTGTAACTCTTTTGAATAATCAAGATATGGTTTTAACTGATTATCAAAAAGACAAAGACAATGATGAGAATACAAATTCTGATAGCTGCGTGGGGAAGGAGGGTGTGATGGAACAGTCATTGAAGCAGAGCGAATGTAGCGAGTTCAGAACAGATGATGGAGGCCTAGAAACTGAAAATGTTGTTGGTGCCGGTCATGAGGGCGTGGAGGGAAAGGAAAAGGCATATGATGGTGAGAATGGGGGTTCGAAAATGGAAGTTGGTTTACGTGATGGAGTACTATTAAGTGGGGAAATGGAAGCGTTGGAACGGCAAAAGAGGCGGAAGACGGAAATTTTCATTGGTGGATTGGACAAGGGGACAAAGGAGGAGGACATCAGAAAAGTTTTTGAAGAGGTTGGTGAGATTATAGAAGTCAGGGTGGTAAAGGATGGCAAAACGGGGAAGAGCAAGGGGTTCGCTTTTGTGAGGTATGCTTTAGCAGATGATGCTAAGACAGCTTTGATGAAATACCACAAAGTTGAGGTAAATCTACTTGGTTTACTCTTGTTTTATTATTACTTTCTTCAAAGGAGCATGAAAGTTCAAAGTTTCACATATGAACAATTTAGGTATTGTCTTTGCTTTTGTACCGAGGACTCTCTCTGCCAAGAATGTTTGTGAGTCAATTGATATATTCTTCGAAAACTCACTTTACATCAAGATGGTTGCAGAAATTATTTATTTTCTTGCTGGGCCTTCTTGCTCTTGTATCATACAGCTTTTGATCCTTGATTTGTTTGTTCTTATTAGAGGTGTTCCTCCAAGTAAACATAGCCTTTCGAATAAGTTCTCTGCCCTGAATGCCAATGTGATTTTCTGCTTTCTCAATGGATAGGCATCCTTTGCATATCTGGTTCAATGGTTTATGAGTGCTTATATATACAGTTATGAAAGATGACAAGTCTAGCTCTCTCTCTCTCTCTCTCTATATATATATATATATATTTTATTTTGATAAAGGTGAATGAATAGATAGCAAAGCTCCAAAAAAGGTGACGTTTCCTTCATACACAAGGAGTATACTCTACCTTAAAACTATCTAGTATATAGAGATGTTATTCACAAAATCTACAAAAAAGGCTAACGCGGGGTTCTGAGGATGTTCTGCCCCTGCACACCATGCAAACAGGAAATAGAGCAGAGAACTCTTCAATTCTGCAATGGACCCCTCCTCATTATCAAAAGTCCTACGGTTTCTTTCCTTCCAAATCTTCCACCACACCCCCAAGGGAACAACATCCCAAGTCATATTTCTATTCTTCCTCCGCCAAGAAATATTTCCAGCTCCCTAACAAATCTTTGGAGGTCTCCGGAATTACCCACGCCACCTTGAACAATCCAAAAATGAAATTCCACAGTTCCCCAGCCACCGGACAATGCAGAACCAAGTGATTAACATTTTCCTCTCTCCCTTTGCACATAAAGCATTTGTTAACATATATCATTCCCCTTTTCCTCTATTACCTTTCTCTTAATTGGCAAAAAGTAATTTCTTCCAACATTTTTCTCTTTTGATAGACATAAGAAACTACATTAGAAAAGGAGAGAGAATGTACAAAATAGGTAGACCCCAAGGGTTGGGAGAGATGGTAAGGGTACTCACGCAATGACCTGTCCTTGGTTTCAAGCCCCATACTAACAAGGGCCACACTTACCTAGAAAAAAAGAGTGCAAAATAGGTAAAGGTTTCCACCAAAAAAGAACAAGCAAAAAGAGAAAGAGAAGTGGAAAAGGTAGCAAAAATCACTAGAACACCGCTTACAGGGTCAGAACTGTGATCCACAATTCTGGAATCCTCCATGCTCTTAGAGAAGAGGTGCACGACACTTTCCCCATAAATCACCGAGGAAGCTAAGGGCCAAAGCTTTCTCCCCTTCCAGTAATAACATGCCAAATCATGGAAGAAAACATATTTACATGCACAAACACCTTATAACTTTCTTTTAACTCTTTTTCCTCGGTTTTATATGCGAACACTCATCGTCTCCACCTCTTTATGCTTACCTTTATCCTTTGGTACACAGTGCCTCCATCGCAGAGTCCTCATGACCGCCAGAAAATGGAAACACACAACCATCTCCACCGCCAATATAATATGCATGTTTAAAGTCAAATTGATGAAACTAAATTTAATTCGTTTGAGGAACATATTTTGATTTCTCCACAGAAGACACGATTATTGATTCACAGCCATGGAATCTGATCAATTCAATGAAAACGGAAGCTGCGTAATTTCTGCCACCAAAAATTATTTCTAAACAAATGCCCAAAGTGTATTTGTTTAATCCCTTAATTAAAATCCAGCAATTGTTGTAGATGGAGGTTAGATGATTTTCTTTTTTCTAATTATAGAGCAGTAGTCACAGAAACAACATGATTAAAAGAAAAACTTGCGGCATCGGGACAAATAGAATCTGGAGGGTCTTGGTTGCAGTGGGGCATGGAGCGATGCAACTATTATTGGCCATAAGTCTGAATATAAAAAAGAAACCAAATAGAGGAAAGTAAAATGCAAGTGAGTCATTACCTTTTGATTTCAAATTAAAATCAGATCTAATTGACGGTTCTAAGATTCAGTCAAAGGTTTCTGTTAGAGTATGACTGTATATCTGTAACTTGATACTGATGCCATTTTAGGCATGTAATTGTATCAATGTTAAGATGCTTCTCTCAGGAAATATAGGTTGGAGTGTCGATCTTATTTGATTGAGACCATGCTCTACTATGCTTTGACAGAAAAATTAGGTCTGGGTTTCGACTAATATGCATAGTTTTGATGACTTCATTTAGGAGAGCAATCTTCGAGATATTGGTATCCCTGATGCTCAATTCACTTGGTGCGTCAGGCTTGCTACTCATGGTGTCTTGGTGCGTCAGGCTTGCTACTCATGTTGATAGAATCTTATTCTATCTTGATTGAGAGGAAGCTTTTCCAGATCTAGTTCAGTCGGTTCTTGATAGGCTTGTTTAAGATTTTTTGAACAACTTAAGTTTCTTATAAAAAAAAGAAAGATAGGCTTGTATCAGATCACTTTTCTATTTCCTGGAGTTGAGCGGCTCTTCCACTTTTCGTTTTGAGCTTGTGTGGTTTTTACATTCTAGTTTTTTAGTATGGTGGATTGTTGGTGGAATGAGTTTGAGGCATTGAGTGGTTTCATGATGATGCATAAGTTGAGATTTCTTAACGAAAAGATTACAGTGTGAAATTTGGAAGTGTTTATGGATATTAAAGCTAGTAATAGTTATTGCAAGGGATATTAAAGCTAGAATGAGCTTAAGGAGTTTTTTTTTAAAGAGAAGACATTAGTGGGCGTTAGAAATTTAGATTATGTGGGTTAGAGAGGGTGGGTATATAGTGTTTTTGTAGGGTGGTGGGGTTGAAGGAGGGATGTCATCATGGAGATTACTCTAGATTTTTTGTAGATAGATAGATGAGGAGGTTAATAATTTTATTGGTCTTCATTTCAGGAAGTTTGCGACTCTACGCTTATGGTGGAGGGCTTAGGGAAGGCGACAACCGAGCTTTCCTTAACTCCCAACACGTGAACACTATTTATGCTTTTTCATTGGGTTGCCTTGGGCAAGAGGCGGAGGAATTTCATTAAGGAGGTAGAACTAGTGGCTTGGGAGGTGGTTCAGAATCTTGGTTTAATTACAGTGCAATTACTAGCTCTTTTACGGGTTTGTTTCTTGATAATCGTGCGAATAGACCCATGATTGAGAGTTTTAATCTTGGGAGAGGAGTGAGTGGTTTCTGAGACCCTTTTTTGAGGAGGTTAGAAGTGGAATGAGGTATATAGCAGATTGGCAGGTGACAAGGCATCCAAAGCTGATGGGCTTTTTGATGGCTTACTTTTGGACTTGGGACTTGTTTGGATGTTGTGAAGAACAATCTTATGAGAATTTTTTTGAGAGTTTCATGGGAATGAGGTACAGTTATTTGTTTAGTCATCAAAAAATAAAATAAAATACTTTATCCACTTAGGAGTGGGGGGGGGGAACTGGGTCGTCTTCTAGGAATTTTCATTTCTTTCGTAGTTTAAATATTTGTGAGGCTGAAGGGGTCATTGCCCTTGTTGTTATTCTTTCTTTAGTGCGGGTTTCTAGCACTCCTAACTCTCGATCTACGATCTTGGAGGTCTCAGCAGGTCAGTTCTCGTGTCAATCGTCTCTTTCCCATTTGATTAGATTGCACAACTCTTCTCCGTTCCCTCTTTCTTCCTTGATTTGGAAGATGAGGGTCAATTAGAGCTTATCCCTTGCCAAAGTAAAAAGATTAGGGAAATAAAAGGGCGTTTGAGAATGAGGAAAGTTCTATGCTTAAGATGGAAGACACCATGCTTCGCACTCTATTTCTTTGGTGTTCTGAGTCTTCGGAGACTGTTCTGACTAATTATTCTTTTGTAGAATTTGTTAATAGTCTTACTTTTGACTAATATGTATACTCCTAGTGTACAAAGGATGCGTCACCTGATTTGATGCTTTGTTTTATATCATACTTCCAAAAAAAAAAGTAAGCTCAACAATGATGATGTCTTGCGAGCTTGTAGAACCTGCAAAAGGAATTCTCCAGATTAGTGCAGACTGACAAGCACTAGTGCATGATGTGCAATTGTTCCTCCGACTCTGAGACCCATGATCATTCGCTTCTTAAGTGTTTTTTTTTCTCCGGGGGTGAGGTTACTTTGGAATAGTTTGTTTGGTGATATCAGTGAAGCTTGGGTTAGTCCGGAATGGCATTCTGCCTTGCAAGCAAGAGGTTCTGGTAGGGGTTTGTGGATCTGTGGGGCATTGGCG
The DNA here is from genome assembly GCA_013146195.2 of Codonopsis lanceolata. Lineage (NCBI taxonomy): Eukaryota > Viridiplantae > Streptophyta > Magnoliopsida > Asterales > Campanulaceae > Codonopsis > Codonopsis lanceolata. The sequence goes on from CM028380.1 coordinate 148,083,929, forward strand.
ATTCTGTGGGGGATTCGGACAGAAAGGAACTTCATAATATATCAGGACCTGGAGCTGTCTTGGGACAGAGAGACTTTCTTGCCACGTCTTTGGGCTTCTGTCAGGGGTGCCTTTGGGGGAGTACCTATTGCAGGCATTCAACAAGATTGGAGTGCTTTGCTTTCTTGTCTTTCTGATCTTTTATTCTAGTCTGATGAATTTCGCTCGTCCATGCCTTGTAACTTTTTCCCTATAATCTAATATTTTTTGAGGTTGTTATCAATTTATTCCCCCCGCTTAAATAACATATCTGTACAGTGCACACTGAATCTTGGTCAAGTTGTCTACATTATTTTTGCTTTGACAGCAAAACTATTGTTAAGGAAGTACTCCAAAAGGAGTGACATTGATTCACTCCATTGCTATGCATTTTGCATCTCATTTTTTTGTTTTTCTAATTCCATGATAGATTTGTGGAAGGCAGTGTGGTGCAGCACCTGTTGAAGGCAATGACACAATATTTCTTGGTAATATTGACAAGAAGTGGAAGAGTGAAGATGTAAGTCGTTTTCTGTAGATTGTTCATACCTGGTAAATCTTTTATGCTCAAGAAAGATTCTGAAAAGAAGTACTGTGGTCGTGCAGGTCCTCAAACGTTTGCAGGAAATTGGTATTGATGAAATAGATAAAGTTACAGTTGTAGCTGATCCCAACAATTTTGAGCTCAATCGCGGCTTTGCATTTCTTGAACTCAAAACTAAAAAAGATGCTCAAACTGCTTTCCATAAACTTCAAAAGAAGGATGTGTTTGGTAAACACTTGAAGATAAAAATTGCATGGGCGGAACCATTGATTGAGCCAGATGAAGAGGAGATGCTTAAGGTCAGTTTAGTTGGAACTTAGATTTGCTTAATTTGTGACTTTATTTTTCTGATTTGGTTGGCCTACTACACCACTTAGTCTTTAAGCTTAATTTACGTTTCTTTCTTTACCTTGATATATTAGTCAATTTCTTCAGGAAATTCTTTAATTTTGTTTCAACAACCACTCTGCTCCTATTGCTCTCGTGTGCTTTAGCAAGATGTTCACATTATACAGTTTCCAAACATTTCAGTTGCCTTTCATTTGTGTAGGTTAAATCAGTTTATGCCGAATATATACCTTCCTCATGGGATGAAGAAAAAGTCAAAGACTATTTCAAACGCTTCGGTGAAATTGAAAATGTTGCTCTTGCCAAAAATCTTCGATCATCTAAGAGAAAAGATTTTGCATTTGTTAATTATAAAACACGTGAAGCTGCTCTTGCATGTATTGAGGCATTCAATCATGAGCAATCACATGATGAGGGCTCCAAGGTCTGCATTCTTTGCGCGTAATATGGTTTAATTGTTCACATAATGCATTACTTATAAAAAAATTGTTCACTTAATGCATTATGAATAATTAATTTTATAGTAGCAATGGTTTTTAGGTGAACGTGAAGGTATCTCTTGCAAAACCCATTCCAAGGGGGAAGCAAATTAAGCACATCTCAAAACCTCCTAGTACAAAAATTCCTAAGGAGAAACGAAACGCAGCTCTTGGTGAGTTTATTTGACCTTTTGTTTGTAATATGTTACAGGTCTTCTCAAAATGCGTCAATATCCATGCTGTATTCAGTCCACACCTGGACAGAAGATGGAATAAGGGCCTAGCACCCCTAATCTGTCTATCGTACAAGTAATAATATCAAAATTAACTTAGTGGTAGTGCCAAATTTAACCATGACTCCGGAAATGTACTGTTGTTGTGGATAACACTCTGGAACATTGTTATTGCCAAAAGGCTGAACATACCACTGGACGTCCATGGGTTATTATTATTTATTTCTCAAATGCTCTTTTCAATTTAAAATATACTCCTGAATTTACATGCAGCTTTCAATTTGGTCATTCTTTTCCCAAACACAAAGGGAGAATCTCTCTCTCTCTCTCTCTCTGCATATCACCGCAACATACACAAGCAGACTAGCAACTCTAACTTCCAATACCACATCCAATTCAGCTACATTGATGCATCTCATTTCTTTGTCATCGTTATGTCTAAAACCGTCCATATAAAAAAAGGTCTATCTAAACCTATATGGTGGAAAAGAAACTAAGTTGCCACCTTCTTACCCAAACATCCCACAACCACCACCAGCAATTTCTCTTTGTGCTCATAACAGTTGACATCACCATTACACTAGCTAATAAAAGTGGATATATGAGGCATACACCTGCCACTTCAGTAACAAAGTGGCTAACATAAATGCTACATTATCATATATGTGAGAGAGGAAAACCTGAAGATCTAATCTATATTACCTGGACTCGGCTACAAGGATCAGATTTGGTTTGGATTGGGTGTCGAATCCGCCAAATTTTAACATTTTGTGGTAATTTTGCGTAAAACAGACACACCCACACCACACCCATGTCGTGTTGGGTCGACACGGGTACTTTGGCAAAAATGAAGGATCAAGGTAACATAGCTGAATTTATTTTTTATAAGTAAAGAGTATATAAATATGAGCGTCGCAGGTGAAGCGTCCTTGGTACACTAGAAGTATACAAAGCCCAAAAGAAACTATCCGAAGGAGATGCTATTTACAAACTCAACAAAAGAAATGTTCGATCTAAGGGGAGAATACACAGCCTCAACGCACCAAGAATAAAGAGTGCGAAGCATAGAATTCTTCAAGACAGGGATAGACTTTTCCTCGTTATCGAAATCCCGTTGATTAATCTCCTTTCAAATCGTCCAACATGCGGCCAAGGGGGCTGCCTCCCAAGCATGATTACTCCTGTTTCTGCACGCAATAGACCAACACCTAAAGATCTCAGAAACAGATCTCGGCATCACCCAGGGAACTTTGAACAGACTCAGCAACAAACTCCACCATTCTGAAAGAACAGGACAATGGAGAAGCAGGTGGTTCACGCTTTCCTCACTTGCTTTGCACAAGAAACACCTGTTCACTAAAGTTATATGCCGCTTTTGAAGATTATCTCCTGTGAGGATAGCTTCGTGAATAGCTTCCCATACAAAGAAGGCCACTCTCTTGGGCGCTAAAGATCTCCACACCGCTTTCCAAGGAAATAAATTCCTTTCATGGTTACAAATTCAGGTAATAAGATTTAACCGAAAAAAGATGACCCTTTGCTGCCTTCCAAATCACAATATTCTGCCCTATCAAATTTCTGTAACAACCCAAGAAGTTGCATCAACGAATCCACCTCCCAAACATGGAAATTCCTCCTAAAATTGGACTCCAAGTAGGTCTTCCATCCTCCCTTGACAACACCGAGCTAACCAAGCAACCCTTATCCCTTGTGACTTCAAACAACAAGGGAAACTCCTCCTTCAACTTCGTGTCGCCACACCATCTATCTACCCAAAAACACACGGTCTCTCCATTTCCTATCTCAAAAGCAAGGAACCTCTCAAGGGAGTTCCATCCTTTTCTTATACCCCTCCACACCCCCACCCCGAAAGGAGAAACAACCTGCATTGGAAAACACACATGACCCCCCATACCATACTTTCTCACCACCATTCTCCTCCTAAAGGATGGATAGATACCTCCACAACCACTTCCCCAACAATACCTCATTAAAAACTTTGAATTTTCTAACACCCAATCCTCCCTCTTGCACTCTAGCACAAACCTTATCCCAATTGACCAAATGGAATTTCGCTCCTCTGATTGGCCTTCCCATAAAAAAATCTCTTTCCAAATTTTCTAGTCTTTTCTGGATAGAGGCAGGAATCACGAGAGATAAGTAGGTCGGCAGGTTTGAGAGAGTGTTCTTGACTAGCACCAACCTTCCCCTTTTGGAAAGGAATTGTTTCTTCCACCCTGCCAAATGATGCTCGAAACCGCCCAATCACTGGAACCCACGTTGCTTTGCTTTTGGCTGGAGCACCGATGGGAAGCCCAAGATATGAAGAAGGGAAATTAGTGGTTTTACACCCAAAAAAATCCGCTAAGATCCCAATATCATCCACCACACCTACTGGGATAAGCTCACTTTTTGAGATGTTCACTATGAGCTGCGACACTAGCCGCGACACTAGCCGTGACTAGCCGTGACACTGCTTGAAACAACAATAACACCATACAAAGATAACCCAGTTGAGACTTCTGTTGAGACTTCTCTACCTCACAGAATACCAAAGTGTCGTCCGCAAAGAGAAGATGAGATGCCACCATCTCCGTTTCTCCTTCCCCTCGCACCTTAAAGCCACCAATAAATCCCTCCCCCCCTGCCTTCTCCAACAATATGCTCAAGGCCTCCATCACAAGAATAAACAAAAACGGGGATAATGGATCCCCTTTACGAAGACCTCTCGAACTATCAAAAAACCCGGAGGGTTCCCATTAACCAAAACTCAAAAGCGTACTGTAGAGATGCAAAAGCGTATCCACCTCCGCCATATATCCCCGAACCCCACAGAATACCGTAGTGTCGTCCGCAAAGAGAAGATGGGAGGCAGCGAATGATGCTATTCTCGTGGGTAATAATTTGTGGAGACGTGGAACAGTGTATGTGAATAACTGTTTCATGTGTAGAGGGGATGGTGAGAGTGTGAATCATCTTTTACTTCATTGTAATGTGGCGAGGGAATTGTGGAGTTTGATCTTTGGCCTTTGTAGTCTATCCTGGGTGATACCTGATTCTCTCAAGGAATTATTTCACCTGTTGGTCTCTGTATTGGAAGGGGAAGGGAGAGTCCATTTGGAACCTTATTCCCTTGGGAGTCTGCTGTGTCATTTGGAAGGAGAGGAATAGAAGAGTTTTTGATAAAAAGGATAGGACTGTTTCTGTTTTGAAGAATGATCTTCTTCATTTGCTGCTCTTTTGGTGCACAGATTTAGTTGGGCTTTCAGTCAACTCTTTTGTAGAGTTTATGGATAACTTTAGTATTCCGTAATTTCTTGTGTATATTTCCGATGTACAAAGGACGCAGCACCTGTTTTGCTGCGTTTTGTCTATAATACATTAATACACTTTACTTATCAAAAAATAATAATATACAACACAAAGTCCCAATTTACATAATCATACGCTTTCTCTATATCCAAGTTGCACAATAAACCCGAAAATCCTCTCTTCAATCTGTCATCCACTACCTCATTAGTTGTAAAGGATGCATCCAGAATTTGTCTATCCTTTACAAATGCATGTTGAGAGGCCGAGACAATCCTGCCAATCACCTTCTTCAATCTCTGAGAAAGGACCCTCGCAATTAACTTGTAAATACCCCCAGTTAAACTAATGGGTCCGAGTCCCTCAAATCAGTCGCACCTTTCTTTTTCAGAATCAACGATATGAAAGCAGCGTTTAGGTTCTTTTCGAAATACATATAGATATGGAAAAACTGAAAAACCGCGATAATGTCCACCTTGACCACCTCCCAAGTCCCAACAATGTTGGAAAAAGGCCATAGAGAAGCCATGGGCTTTATCACCACTCATGCCCCGCCACCACGTCCTCTTCTGTAAAGGGATGCACCTAAGACGCTGAATTTGACAAGTCTTCCAAAAGTAACCCATCCAAATTAGGTCTCCAAGTCCCACAATCCTCATAAAGCCGCCGGTAGAAACCCACTATACCACACTTAATATCTTCCCTATCTTCCAGCTCTTCTCCGTCTATCTTAATTTTCTGAATCCGCTTTGCTACTCCATGAATATTAGCCATTCTATCGAAGAACTTTGTATTGCTATCTCCTTCTTTAAGCCACTAAACCCATGATTTTTGTTTTCAAAAAATCTCTTCATTAATGAGTAAACGCGTTAATTCTTGTTTAAGCTCTATCCTGTGAGGATCTTCGACCTCATCCAACTGCCCTGCCCCCGCTCTCTCATCCAACCTGCCGATGTCCTCCAAAATACCCTTAATTTTGATGTCCACCTTACCAAAGACCTCACTGGTCCACACTTTTAAATCCTCCTTTAATAACTTCAGTTTCCTAGCCAACTTGGAACTCGGATCACCGACCACCATGTAAGAATTCCATCTATTGTTCACCCAATCCTTGCACCCTGACTCTTTTAACCACATGTTCTCGAATCGAAACGAAGATTTCCCTTTAGCATAGCCACTACATTCAAGAAGCAACGGAACATGATCTGAGTAGACTCTAGGCAAGCAAGACTGGGTCGCTCCACTGAAGCATCCACCCCATTCCCTTGAAATAAAAAATCTATCAATCCTTGAAAATTGTTGTCGATCTCCGTTCCTGAACCAAGTAAGTCTCCTCCACCTAAAGCAAGGTCCATCAACTCCATATTATTAATGAAATCGTTGAACTCCATCAACTCCTTAGAAAAGATGTGAGAGCCGGAGCGCTCATGTGGAAACCACTACGTTAAAATCACCCCCTAAACACCACGGCACATCCCATCTATCTTTTGAAGCCTTTAACTCATCCCATAAATGTCTCCGATCGTCATCATTACAAGGTCCATAGACTCCTGTAAAAAGCCAAGCCACTCTCTGTCATTTTCCACACTCTTCAACAAACGAGAAACTGAGAAATCGCCCATGAGTGAATCCACCTTCGTCAACACCCTTCGATCCCACATAACTAAAACACCCCTTGCTGCCCCTACAGCCCCTATGGACCCATTCCACCCATCTCGCACCCCAAACACTATTAATAATTGTAACGTCAACTTTCTCCATTTTGGTTTCTTGGAGACGGACTATATTCTCGGTTTCCACCTCGTTAACAAACCTTTTATCAAGGTTCTCTTACCTAAGTCAAATAAACACCACACATTCCAAGATAAAATTTTTAGATGCATATCAACTAATTTTTTTCCTCCTTCTCCCCTCTCCTTCCTGCCCCTTTAACAACTCAAAGTTCAGGCTGCAGCACAACTGCTTTAGCTCCCTTTCGCCTTTTTCCCGCGATTTATTTGTTCTCTTACTGCTGCCTTCCCCTGACGATCTCCACTTCTTCTCAATATCAAGAAGTAAGTCCAGAATTTTATCCTCAAAACCTGTGCACGACACTCCCAGAAATTTTCCAAAGCACTTTGCTCTCCGTTGCACCCAAACCAAAATATCATCTTCCGATTCTCTGTCTGTAAGATAGGCCACCTCGCACAAATCTTCAGGTCTGATTACTGCAAGTGGAGTACAGTACAATGAAGCATTATTCTCCTCGATTACAGACTCATCAAACTGATCAAAAGGCGAGCAAAATTCGTTCCCATTACTCAGAATTTCCACTTCAATCTCTGGTATAGACTCGTCAGATTTGTTCTGGACAGGCTCTGTACTCTTCAACACTGAACACTCCCCTTCAAAACCTCTGCTTTCAAACTTGTTCGAGCTCGCGGACCCTTGTTGAAGCTCGCAGAAAATTATGTATGGAATTTAAGATGTTAGTTAACACATCTAATCTTTGTTGGGGGATCTGAAAAATTATCTCGATGATTTGATTGGGAGGTTAAGAAGAGTTTTGATGATAACCCCCGAGGTGGTATTGTCAAGGGAGCTTATGGAGGACTTTTTAATTTGTCTTTAGAGGAGACCATTCTAAAGACTAGGAATATATCCTGTCTTGGAAGGTTTTTTTTTTTTTTTGAATAAATAAGATGTATATACACTCAAAAGATTTACGTCAAAACAGGTGACACGTCCTATGTACACTAGAGTATACCCTAAGGTCCCTAACACAAAATCTAAGTAATTGTAAAATTATTAACCAACTCTACATCAGAATGATCAGGTCTGACGGAGGCTGGAGCAGGAGCCATTGTATTTGAACACCAATAAATAGGAGATTCTTGATAGATAAGGACGCTCTGTTGAGGAGATTGGTGGTGAGCAAGTATGGGGAAGGAAATCATCTTTGGTTTCCTAAGGATGTTACCGTGTCTCATGGGGTGGGAGTTTGGAAAGGAATCCTGAAAGGGTGGGACGCTTTCGCTAGAAATATCTCTTTTAAAGTAGGAGATGGATCTTCGGTCAGATTTGGTTGGATAGGTGGTGTGGTCCCGTGGAGCTATGGAGAGTCTTTCCTAGTCTTTTTAGCATTGTGAGTAACAAAGAAGTTCTGATTAGTGATATTATTTCGCTCGAAGGAGGTTCGATTAGTTGGAATCCAGTTTTGAAGGTTTCTTGAGATTGGGAAGTGCAGAGTTTCCTCCAGCTCTCCGAGTTGCTTTATTCTCAGCACTGGATAGGAGTAGTGTTGACAAGGTCATCCGGGATAGGGCTAAAAACAAAATGTTCTCGCTAAGTCTTACTACTTTGGTTCGGATTTTGGGGAAGGGTGCATTTCCCTGGAAAGCTATTTGGAAATCTAAAGCTCCGGCTAGAGTTGCTTTCTTTATTTGGGAAGCAATGAACGAAGCCATTCTTACAGGGGATAATCTTAGGAGACGCAGGAAGGTGGTAGTGAGCTGGTGTTATATGTGCAAATGTAATGGTGAGAGTGCTGATCATCTTTTGCTTCACTGTCCGGTAGCAGGTGCCTTGTGGGACTACATTTTTCACATCTTTACTTGTCTTGGGCCATGCCGGAATCCATTAAGGATCTCTTCCTTTGTTGGTCCTTGCACAAGAGGAAACAAAGAGATTTTATTTGGTAGACTATACCTTTGGGAGTATGCTGGGTGATTTGGAAAGAAAGGAATAGGAGAGTTTTTGATAACGTGGAAAGGTCTTTGTCGTTGCTGAAGAATGAGCTGCTTCATCTACTATTTTTTTGGTGTAGTGATGGTGTTAGGTCTGAGGTCAATTCTTTTGCTGACTTTGTAGTGAATTTTTGTAATTTGTAATTATTGGAGTTTTTCTCCTGTGTAAATAGGCTGCGGCTCCTTTTTTGCCGCTTTTGATTTTTAATATATACCTTACTTATCAAAAAAAAAAAAAATAGAGTGCTAAGCAGAGTGTTCTTCATGCAAGAAACAAACCCCTTTTCATTATCAAAAACTCTACTATTTTGCTCCTTCCAAATCGTCCATCAAACACCCAAAGGAGTATTCTTCCAGATTGAATTTCTCCTCTTCCGATCATAAAAAGACCAACACAAAAATAGCTCCTTCATCGATTTTGGCATGACCCATGAAACTCTAAAAAGACAGAAGACTAGATTCCACAACTCCATCGCCACTGGGCAATGAAGAACATGGTGGTTGACACTCTCCTCGTCCTTTTTGCATATGAGACACCAATTGACATAATATATATTCCGTGTTCTCAAGTTATCACGATTCACATGTCATAATGGCTTGATTCATGGTTTCCCAAATAAAGAAGGCCACTCTACTAGGGGCCTTCGATTTCCAGATAGTTTTCCTAGGAAAAGATACCATGTCTCTACAGATAGGAGGAGGTAGCATGACTTCACTGAGAACTAAGAACTTGCTGCTTGTAGTACCGTCCCACGATACTCCGTCACCCTCATTAATTTTCTGAGAGTACAGCTTGTGGAGGAAATGAGTTAAGGTTTAGTGAGGACACCAGGTAAGACCTTGAGGTCCTTGGTTCCAATCTTCATACCAACAAGGGGTCACACTTTACCTATAAAAAATATAGTTCTATGTGGCCTTGCATTTGGGCACAAGGATTTGACATGCATTGTATTCTTTGCCATTTGTATTCTAGGGTCATTGGTGATTGGTCGTTTACGTCTCCTTATGGCGCTAAAGGGCCACATAATCCCTGGTCTATTTGGGACGATCTCATAAATCAGTTTAGGGGTGCTTTTGATGTTATTAGTAGAGGTGGCAATTTGTGCCCATGACCATATGGCATATGCCCGGCTAGAAGACCCACTAATTGATGGGTATAGGGGCATGAAAAATCATATGTGGGCATAAATGGGCTTGCCCATCTTTGCCCATTAATTAGCATGGTCTTATGTGGGCGTAAATGGGCGCCCATATAGTAATTGTGCCATACAACGATCAATGCGATTTATCCTCTCGACTAAAAGTAAAAAATGGCTTGTGATTCCTGCCGCGGTGCTGAGTGATACGGCATGGCAGATGAATGAAATTCAGTAGAGAGTGGGCTTGGGAGTTGGGACGGAAGGCTTGTGGGAGGTTTGTATTCGGAAGAGGGTGGAGTTATTTTGAGGGGTAGAATTGTCAAATAAGGTCAAAACCATCAAAAATGGTATATTCTAGAACTTTGACTGTCCTCTTTTATTATCTAAAGTCTAAACTCTAATGCGGCTCCTACTACAGTACTACGCCAAACCTCAAGCAATGACACCAAAGTAGATATTTTCATATCTCATACAAACAAAATTATGTTAATGGTTAAGTGTAAATAGATTTCTACTAACAGTGAAGCATCACATTCTATTTTTCTTTTAATTTTTGGGTTATTTAATAATTATATGTTAATTATTAAGTGGGTGCCCAAGACCATTTAATGCCTGCCCATTTATACTCTTGTTATTAAATTGAGCATTCTCTTATCCGCTCATTTACGCCCACCGCCCATATGGGCGCCGCCCATGCCCTCCCGTTTGCCACCTCTAGTTATTAGAACGGCTCTTTAGGATTCGAGAGTGACTACTAGTATAACGAGTTTAAATAGTTTTATTGTTGAGAGTAAGGTTAGATATAGTCCTCTTCTCAATGCAAAACTGACTTCGATGATTATGGGGTAGCTGGTAATATTGAGGGAATTACTGTTTGTTGTTGATATTTTGAGTACGTGCTTCTTGATTTGAACCAGGATCTCGTCCTAGGAAAGTTTTGATCATTTCCCTATTGTTCTTAACTATTGTCCTTAAAAGCGGGGTTCCAAGTTTCTACCTTTTTTGATGTGATGGTATGTATTTTTTCTGTCCAGATTTTAAGAGGCTGATTAGGCATTAGTGGTGAGTGTCTACTTGAAGGATGTGGGCAATTGTGACGAAGAAGCCCAAATTTCTTAAGGTGAAGTTTAGTGGTTTACAACACGGAAGAATCGGGGACAATATAGTGCTGAAGAGACAAAAGTGATATTCTTCGGTAGATTTTAAATTATACTCCTTTTGTCCCTAAATTATTCTCTTGTTTGACTTTTTTTGGTCAAACTAAATGTTTTTCAAGTTCAAATTTGACATATGTTTATGATTTTGGAATAAATAAAAACATATACGCCAAATTTGCTCTTGAAAAACATTTAGTTTGATTAGAAAAAGTCAAACATGACAACAATTCAGGAACGGAGGGAGTATTAATTATATTTTTGATGAGAAAGAATTGCATTATATTAAATATGAGAAAAATACTCATGAGTGTTTTGAGATTGATAGGATGAAGGGGAATGGGGTTCTTTTGGAGGATGTGGCTATATGAGATCTTGTTTCAGGAATGTGTCTTTTTGGTGTTCGAGGAGGGGGGGGGGAGTGTGTGGTTGATTGGGTAGGATATGAGTTAAGTGGTTGAAATAAAAAATGAAAAGTGTGGGGAAGGGGATTGTAGTTCAAGGGCAGGAGGTAGAATTTCATTAAGGTAGCATTTGGTTTGTGATTACCATTTCACCCTCAATCCTCATCATTATCAACCAGAAACTGAATCCAAATATTGAATCGAGGTCCCATCCCTTTGTAACAAGCTGTCCATCCACCTTCCTTGACCGAATTCCTTTGTGTTTGACCTATTGTCCACTGCTTTCGGCCATTTCATCGCCATCCAGAACCTGCAGGTCTTAATTGTATCCATTGGCATTGTAATCAAAGCTGAGGCTCCACGTGCCATGCCTGCACTATTACCTTGAGCTGCCATTACTGTCTTTGAATTAGGTAAATCAATTCGCACCATTCGCAGTGCCCTACTGCTCTCATCATCCTTCTTACAAATATAAGTTCCAAATCCACTCCACACAAGCCTCTGAGCAACAGAGTAAGATGCACACCAAACTTCATTGGACGGTGCATTGGTCAATATAGACATACCAGAATATTTTTTTTTTTCAGCTCGAGTAAGATGGAAATCTGAATTTCAAATTCAGATCCTTCAGTTGCGCAATGGTGACATCTCTAAACGAATATCAACTGGGGTTCGACGACTGCATTATCCCCCGCCGAGTCACATTGCGATGGCAAATTAAATGTGGCAATCAAATGTACATTTTTGTCTGAAATCCCCAGTTCCATGGCTAGATACGAAAAGTGATAGTGTCACATAAGGTGGTGGGGGTATTTTGGTCCCAAAATAACATTCCCACACCCCATGGATTCTCTGTAGTTCTTTATACAAGGGACTTTGGCATCCTCAGGAAACGGCATTCCGCCTGAAAAAAACGACCAAACAGGACTGTGGGATTTAGTCAATAGGAATAGGCCATTCCATTCTGGTCAATTCCGCGAACCAAATGCCACCTGAGGAGATTGAATGGGATTATGAGTAAGCACCAGATAAAGCCTGCCGAGATATTGTGTGTATGTGCATCCAGTATAGTGGGTCAACAGTTGTTGAATAGTTTGTCCTTTTTAAATAAAACTTGTTTTAGTCCTGCCTTTTCAAAATTGGTGTGGTTTTAGGAAAGGAAAGGGACGTTGCTAAAGGAGTATGGTGTCTTTGCTCTTCTTGATGTGTCGTGGAGCAGATGATAGAATCTTTAACAATAAGAGCTTGTCCTCTGGCATCTTGTAGTCCTCATGGCATGCTCCAGGCCAAGGCTGTTGGACTTTGTGTCCAAAGTTCCTTAGATGTACAAGATTTATAATCCTACTTTAATTTAGTAATGGAAGAGTCCTGGATGCATTAGAATTCGGAGTTGGATTTGTCACACATTCATTTAAAGTAGGTTTTGGATTTGGTTCCTTGTGGATCTTGGATTACCAAGCTCATATATATGGGCATTTAATATTCTGCATTAGATATGTCTTTGTGGTACCAATTGAGTGTACCTTGCGACACCAAGGGAACCCCTGTGAGGCTAGTCTATCCCTCGTCTTTGTGAGAGATGTCTGTACTTATTCAAAGTGTGTGTAAGGCCCTTGTAACTCTAATTACTGTTTAGGGTGGACATATGGTGACACCTCTATGAGAGAGATTGTTAGAATTTACATTGAATATGATCCAGGGAGCCATAGTTGTGGGTGAATATTATGCTGTGGCTCTCTTGTATTGAGGAGTGAATAGGTATTTGCGAGTCTCAGATTAAAACACATTTTAGTGGTAGAGGTGGATGTCTAGCCCCTTCTTGATTGGTGATTGGGGTGAGCCACCGTAAATCTTGTATTTGCGCTGTTGCTTATTGTTCATACTCTTATTTCTGTCCAAATTAGTGTGTGTGACATGACAACTGATATTAGAGGATGATAAGGCGGGCTGAGAAATTGGTAGAGCATTGGATTCTCAACAAATTGGTATTAGAGTCATGGTATTTTCTTGTTTTAGGCTTTTAGCTCTCATGTACAGTCTTTTTGGTCAAGTAATTTTGAGCTGTGACAAGTTATTGAACCTCCTCTCACTACTTCATGTAATATACTGGAGGCTTGATACTAGTGCCTTTAATTGATTTCTTTAGAATATGTTATGACTTGAAACTATTCATTTCGTATTAGTGGTACTAACTCCACATATTTCTTTGTTTTAGCTGTCCTTGCGCCGCATGAACATAGAAACATGGCAAAGTCAGCTGGTAGTAGATATGAAGACACTAAACCTGATGGAAAATCTTCTACAACTGCTGAACTTGTACAGCTCTTGAGGGAACAAGCATCATGGAGGCCAACAGGAGCAAATTCAAGCATAGGTCGTTTGTAATTTTCCACCTCAATTATTTTTGCATAAGAACTTTGATAGTTATTTATTTTTCTTGATCTAGTAGATTTCTTTTTTCTTATAAAAATAACTACTCCCTCCGTTTCTAAATAATTGTTCCGCGTTCCTTTTTCGTCCGTTCCAAAATAATTGTCTCGTTTCTAACTTTCCTTTTAAGGAAAACCTTTTTACCATTTTTCCCTTTTAATATTTTCTCTTCAGTTAGTGGGACCCATCCCCTTTGCTGTTACAGCTTGTTTTCTACTAGTCATAGCTTGGCCTTTTCAATTGAAAATAAATAAAAAAATACTTTGTGGACTGCATGTGTGTCTTCTCCCTTCTCTCCTCTTCAACAAACTGGCTTTTCTCCTCTTCAAAAAATTGGCCGGATACTTAGTTTGGTCGTGGGAGAAATTTTAATTTTGATCTTCTCTTTCATTCTTGTTGTTACACCAAATGACGTTGCGGTCTCCGTGATTGAGCCCCTCTTCCGTCGCCTGCTATTGCTTTGTTGCAGTAAACTCGAAAAATTTCTCGTTGTTGGCTATCAAAGCAGAGATTGTTTTTTGGAGGTATAGTGTTTAAATCAGGTAAGAACTCCATTAAAAACTAATGAAGATTTTGAAGATTTGGTCCAATAAAGGAAAGTTACCTTTTTGGTTTCCAAAAGGAAACAGAGTAATTAGTTGCTAAAATAACTCATTTTCCTCGTTTTAAAACTTATAGAAGGTTGGTAACTTGGTGTGCCGGGTCAAACTGGATGATTATTTTGGAACATAGGGAGTATTATTTTTTATAGTATTTCGTGAAAGTGCAAAATGAAATTTTTTGGATCTGTTAACTGTGTTTATCTTTCTGTTACTTCACTTCTACAGCTTTCATGATGTCGTTTCCTAGTATGACTATTCTTTTTGCAGCCGTTAATATATTGTATTGACAAAAGTTGCAAGGAGCACGTGATTCACGTGAGAAACGTTTAATTAATGCTAGCGTGTGATGGAATAAAATAGATTTATCACTTAATAAAATGATCAACATGGATAAAAATGCATGTGAGAATTTAATTATATGATTTGGAGCCACACGGATATAAAATGAGAATATTTCAGAGATTGCGGGAATCGATAGACTGGAAGATTGAATATCTTTCAGTGAAGATGATAACCAAGAGAGCCTCATGTAGAAATGAGTGAGGCAGTGTTTTTATTAAGGACATGTTGTGGGGATGAAAGTCGCGTTACAAGTGAGTAAAGGAGGGAGATTACAACTCCAGAATTTTGCACTTGATTGCTCATAGTTGGAGAACGAGATATGTCGTTAAGGAAATCAGGTGCAGCTCAGGCGTTTTTGTGATAAGTCCGAGGTTGATCGGGAGCAATTGTTTAGTTTCTTTATGGGTTTGTTCCTCGAGAGAGTAAGGTGCAGGCCTATTATTGAGGTTCTGGATTGGAGTTTCATTGATCATAATTTTCATTATCCTAAACATTGATACATCATATGAAACTTCAAGTTCATTTTACTCACGGTACTTAATTCCCTGTTCTCTCACATGGATAGAAGACTTTTGTTGAAAATTACTACTCCCTCCGTCCCTAAATTATCGTCCTCATTTCCTTTTTCGTCCGTCCCAAAATAATTGTCCACTTTGAAACTTACCTTTTTAGAACATCACTTTTACCACTTTACCCTTACTTTTTCACTATACTTTAATTATGGGCCACATATACATGGACATTAAAGGAAACTACACATTAAACCAATATAAATAATAAAATCAATTACTTTTTCTTAAACTGTACGCCGGGTCAAGCAGGACGATTATTTAGGGACGGAGGGAGTATATTATTGCATTCAATTTGTAGGTAGACCTCGGAAAAAAGGAAGAACTCTAAACTCAGTTTCAGAAATGAGTCGAGCCTTTTTGCATTATCACACGGATATACTATGACTTTTAAGTCATTGTTTGCATCCCCAAAATCTTATTTATGCACATAGACTCTTCTCAAACATTACAACATTTTCAAGCTCTCTTATAACGATGAACCACCAATAGAACATGTGTGAAACAAACTTGATCTTGGGGAATAGCACCACTCCTTGGAAACGATTAGTTTGTACTCAAGTATGAAATAAGGAATGGCATACATTTCGAAATGGAATCCCCTCCTTCCCACCATCCAAAAATAATATTTATGATAAAACCTAATGTACATTCTCAGCTGTGAGTCTGTGACAGTGGCTCGATTGCTTGGTTGGCCTCTTAGCATTTATTGGTTCCATGTCTGTCCTTGATCTGGCACGAATGGTACATGATTTTCATCTTTCTATTTCCCTTCAGCGCCAGGCTCTTTGGACCGGGATTATCTTCAGCCCTCACGTGGATGGAAGCGACCATCTCCGGTACTGGTACACCATATTTTGTCATGGTTATTTTTATTATATATAATTATTGCCTCCTATGTAGTCCCTCATATTTCAATTATGCAGAGAGATGAATTTTATTCGGATCCCAGAGGGTACCCCCGAATGCGCTTGGAAAGTTCTTATCCAATTGCAATTCCTAGGTTTGATACATCAATGTTCTTGAATTGCATTCCTACTTCATGCCATGATCAATAATTACCAACATCTTGTTCATGTTATTGTTATAGAAATAATATCTGCCTGTGGAACCTTCTTTTATTCATTTAAAGATAGATGGTTAAGATTCTGAGATTCCTCTTTTTTCTTCCCTTTCCATTCTTTCTTAGTTCAACGCCATTGTACCAAGGTGCTGGTATGACATCATTGCCTGGTTACAGTCGACATGGTGCCAGTCACCCATCTGGTAAGTCGATATGTGATGTTCATTGAAGCTTTAAGATATTATAGATTCTAATGCCTTATTATGTTTTGCTTTTCAGAATCATTTTATAGGGTTGAAGAACGTCCTACTTATTCTCAGGTATGGAATCACTGTGCTCTCCACTTACAGATCATGCTTTTCATCATGAGATGCTCATCAATGACTCGAACTGCATATACTTCCTTATTCAGCTTCTTTTATAGTCTTCTATATTTTGAATTGCGTATGATGATACAAACTTTTATGTTCATCAATTCTTACCGATATGCCTCACATGCATTATCACATGTAGTTTGCGTACGAACACTCGGTTTAATCGGCGGAAAGAGTTCTGGTACTTTTTATCCTTCAAAAGCTATAACATCAACCTCTTGCTTCAAGAAGCTTGAATTAAACACCCTGCACGTATTATTATGGATTCCTTCTAAGGGAAGATACAATTTTCCATTTGATATGCTTTAAAGTTTAAACTTCCAAATTAAGCAACTGAAATATCATTGTTAAACTTCTTATTAAAGCTTCATTATTTTAAGCATGGATCACAGAGTCCAACACCACCTCTCTTAGCGAGTCAGCATAAGCCATTAGAGTTAGCTGCTTACTGAAGGGTAAATAGTAAACCACACTTTCAGTAGAAGTATAATAAAATTTTAATCCTCCCCCGCCAAAGGTCCTTAGTTTGTTAGGTTCTGAAACAGTTGTTATTGTTTTACCCGCTGCAAGAGCCGCCACAAGGCAGCCACCAGCTTCTCATTAAAAAAATGGCGACATTTGCCATTTGCAAGTCTCAAGTCATGCAATCAGAATGGTGTCTAGTCCTACATTTTTGTGTTTCTCCTTCATTTTGCTGGCCTATTGCCACGTGATCATCTCTATCTTTCTCTCTCTGTAAACCAGTTCATGTCTCTTCTTAGCGGCCATTACATGTTGGTTAAAAACTTATT
Source organism: Codonopsis lanceolata (assembly GCA_013146195.2). Lineage (NCBI taxonomy): Eukaryota > Viridiplantae > Streptophyta > Magnoliopsida > Asterales > Campanulaceae > Codonopsis > Codonopsis lanceolata. Next base: position 148,101,453 of record CM028380.1, read on the forward strand.
AATTTGTGGATTGTAGCAACCACTCAACTCATTCACGAAAGCGATGATAGAAATATCTCAAAGGCTTAGGATCGAGTCACGTTTTCTCGACATGGTTATGGAAAGGAAGGGTTTTGGTAGCAGGTGGCATAGGTGGGTTTCAGGATCTCTTTCCCGTGTCTCGTTTCTTATCATGATCAACGGGAAACCTGAGAAGTGATTTAGAGCTTCGAGGGGTCATTGTCAAGGCCTCAAGGCGATCTACTGTCCCCATTTTTTTTACCTTGGTTGTTTGATGTGTTCAGTCCACTCTTTTCAGGGCCTTTAGGTTGTTTGGTAGGTAGGGATGAGCGTGGTGTGTCTCACCTTCTGTATGCATATTATACTATTTTATTTTGTTCAGAAGGAGTTGGCGCTTTTAAGAATGTTCTGACTGTGCAGAATCAGTTTCTAGCTTGAAGGTTAAGTCTGTCCAAGTGTGGGTTGGCTGGGATTCATTTGGAGAGTTGGAGTCCGAAGTGAGTATGCTTTGCTTGCTGGATGTGGGGTCGAGGAGTGGCTTTTTACTTATCACAGGATTCCTTTAGGAGGAAATCCTCGAACGTTTAATTTTTTGTGATATTGTCGTTGAAAAGGTGTCCTAATGGTTGGACGGGCAGAAGCTTGTCTATTTTTCTTTGGGCGTTACTGTTACTTTGATTGAGTCGTGTCTCTTCAGCATTCCTATTAATTCCCTGTGGGGGTAGCGGAAAGTTTGGTAGGGATTATGAGACGATTCTTATGGAGTAGGGTGTGTGAGAAGTGTAGGGATCATTTGGTGCCTTGGGCTGATGTGTGCAGGCTTAAGGAAGAGGGTGGTTTAGGAATTGGGAATCTGGAATCTGGTCCTTAAGAATATTTCCCTGATTGGTAAGTGGTTGTGGCGGTTTCCCTAGGAGCCCCACTCCCTGTAGCATAAAAGTTATAAGGAGCAAGTTTGGTGTGCAGACTGCAGAGGAATGGATGAGATACTGAAACTGGCACTTCTCTCATGTATGCAACTCCTTGGAAATTCATTTGTCATTGCTTTCATCTTTTCCGGCCTCATATTCGGTATGTTATAGGAAATGGGAGCTGGGTTCATTTTGGGAAGATCATTTGGTTGAGACATCTCTTCTTTGCTCATCTTTTCCCGTTTATATCGGTTATCTACCAATGATGATGCTCCAATTTTGGTCTTGTCGGCGGGAGAAATGGCAAGGGCACTAAAGGCAAAGACCTTGAGGTCTTTGGTTCCAATCCCACTTATCCATCAAAATAAAAATGATGATACTCCAATTTCTAATTTCTCGTTTGGGAGGGTAGCACTTTTATCTTTTCAGAAAGCTTAAATTATTTGCGATTGCTTTGTTTGATCTACTTAATAAGACTTTCCTTCCCAGTAATAAGGCTGATCGCAAGCATTGGATTCCGAATCGTAGCAGTCTTTTTTTTGGTTAAGTCTTTCGGTAAAGATCTTATTCGATCTCATGCTCATGATTTTCTGGTAGCTCCATTTATTTGGAAATCTAAGGTCCCGTATTAGTTTGATGTATTCTCCTGGTCTTTAGTGGTCCATCAGCTGAACATCAATGATTGGCGTCAAAGGAGGAGGCCGAATAAGGCTGTCTCACCTGGTGTTTGTGTATTAGTGTTGTGCACTGGCGTGTGACTCATGACCACCTTTTCCTACACTGCCCTGAAGCATGGTGTTATTTATTTGATATTCGTGGTGAGGATTAGGTGAGCACCTGCTTCGTTGAGGCTTTGTTACCGGTAAGATATATGGGTTTTGGGGCCAATAAAGATGCTCAGATTTTGTGGCAATGTGCTATCTTTAGTATTTTTTGGTGCATTTGGCATGAGAGGAATTTTCGTATCTTCCAGGATGTTAGAGAATAAGGGGTATTATGAAGGGTGTTAGTTGTAACATTATGTTTTATATGCGCGCGCACACACACACACACACACACACACATATATATGAATACTTTGGCCTAACCATTTTGGGGTTACGACTTCCGAATCATACTTTATTCTTCTTCTCTTCGTTGTTAATTAACATGGTATCAAAGTTGTGGTTCGGCAAGGTCATGGGTTTGAGTCGTACCACTTGCATTTGTTACCTGAAAATATTGTGAGTGCTTGTTGTCACTCTGTTTGGTTTGTGATGACCTGGTGAGCCATAGTTTGTCTCTCCACGTGTGACTCTGTTTGGGAGTCTTAAGTTTGATATATATTGTTGGGCTCCTCTCTAATAGCTTAAGCTTTTAGACGAGTTGGTAACTTATGATTTGTGAACAGTTGGGATGGAGCACCAAAACATTTTGTGTCACGAACCACCCCAAACAAGTTATTCCAAAGGGATGGAGCACCCACGTAGTGGAGAATAAGAAGTCTGCTTATAAGGTCTACATAGTCCCAAGATATCATTTATGTTGAGCTTACTAAGAACTAAGGTGAATGAAAAGGCTCTAACATTCTACGGAACTTACTGCTTTCCGAAGGATCTGGATTTGGCAAACGAATCAAGTGGGAAAGAAAAAAAAGACGAGAGTATAATCCTGAGACCTGCAGTATCCAAACTCCAGAATCAAAACTATGCGAGAGGCACGCTTCAGAAAGATGATCAGGTACTTTTCCTCCCAATGTTAATTGGGAAATAATTAGAAATTCCAAGAACGGGAGTGCTCTCTGGAGTGAAAGACAGAAATAGAGGCCATGTGAAAATCAAAGATAGACAGAATATGCGAGGAAGGCCATACGCAAGGGAACCTCCCCCACCCAAACGTCCTCCTAAAAATGAATATTAACACCATTACCGAGCTGAAAATGAGTAGGAGGAAGAAACAGAGGGTAACACTGACACACATTTGGTTTGTGATGGAAGGATAGTAAACACATTAGTTGAGGTAGTTTAGTGGAGTGTAGTCAATTAATGGAGAGAACTTTCTTCTATGCGGGTAGGAAATTGTTTGAAATTCATAGATGGAAGGAGAATGAAGATTTGTATCGATTCCGGAGAGATCAGAGGTAGACTTCATGAGATAGTGATATTCGGCCATGAGTTGGTGCAGGTTTGTGAGTATTTGGAGAAGGCTTCTCGGTTTAAGGGTGACTTTTGGAGACAGAGGCAAGGGAAGTCAAGGGTTATTTTCTTGGCAAGAGTCGAATAGATCGGGAAATTTTTTGAGTGCGGTTAAGGGCCGGGGGAGGCAAAAGTCGATTTGTATCCACGAAGGAGCCGATGGTTTTGGATGGAGTTGGGTGGTGGGTAAGATTCGTAGGTTTGCGGGTATGCCAGTTTACCCAAGCAACCAACTAAGTCTTACAAGGAAGCGGCGGAGTCGGCCTTGGATTTGGTTTCTTGTGTAAGGAACTTCGAGCTAAGAGATGGCCGAGTTATTAAGGTGGAGCCCATGTCATGCAAAGGGGCTATTTCGCTCTTGGAGAGATGTTTGGTGGGGGGGGAATCGATGACCCCTCTCCAAACTTAGACGTGCGCAGAGGCGGTGAATCAAAGGTGGAAGACTAGTGGCCGGCGTTGAAGGCTGGTTAAAGTCATGGCGTAAAAGCTTTTCTTATTTATTTTTCCGTCTAAGGAAGAAGCGGGAAGAATTCTGCTTCATGCTCCTTGGTTTTTGATTCGCAATACCTCTTCTTGGAGAGATGGAGTCCGCTCATTGGTAGTTATCGAGGAGGATCAAGACCCACTTCGGTGTGGATTCGAGTGGGTTTACCGCTTCATCTTTGGGGAAGCAAGGTCTTTAGAGCTATCTGGAGATATGTGCGGAGGATTCATAGATGTAGATTCGAGACAAAGAATAAGGGAGAACTGAGGTGGGCCGAATCTTAATTCATGATAGAGCAAAGATCCCTGGCCGATCATCAGAGAAGAGGGAGAGAATTCTTTCGAGATCCCTATCCGGGCGGAGATGACAGTTGATGGCCTGAGTCGCCGGGAAGGGGAGTCGTGAGAAGTGCCGAGAATACTAAGTCGCAACGCGGGGAGGAGGAGTGCATGCTCGTAAAAAGCCTGGTGTGGCGTCGTAAAAGGACGAGGTAGTAAGGGGGTAGAGACGACAGTGCAAAGGCGCCACGTCAAAGTCAAATTCAAAATTCAAAACGGCTGGATATAGATAATGATAGTGGAGAGATAGGTTTTCGCCAAGGCGGGCCTTAGTGGCCGGATATTTCGTAATGGAGGTAGGCTTTGTGGGCCGTCTTCGCCCAAGGCCCAAATGGGTTTATGTTACACTCGATAAACAAAGCAGCCCAAGATGGCTTGGTTAAAGGGTTTTCTAATAGCGGGCCGATGTACTCTAGAGAAATGACCAATTCCTCGTCGGGCTCGCCTTCCCTAATAGGCGTAAGCCCAAATCGATAAAGGTAAACATAAGGTAGACGGGGTTTTTACAGAGTCGACTCTTAATAAGGATGGTCGACGAGGCGGCCGAGACGATGAAGAGAGACGAAAGGATCGAGATTGCGTCGACAATCCGAACTCTGATCTTTTATCAAGGAGTCGAAAGCGCCACATCTTCAAGAAAAGCTAAGCTGGGTGCCGAAGAGGGATTTTCACGCAATGATCTGCTATTCTGAGTTACGATCGATCGGTTTTAACGGAGTAGATACTTCTGATCGCCGCCGAGGTTGACGTAACCGAGGAATTTCGAGCGGGTGTTCACCGTGAGTTACGACATAGTCGCGATATCGAGGGAAGGTACGAGGATCGAACTATTACCGAGGAACGGGCCGCCGAAGCACGTGTGTCGGAGAGAGAGATATTTTCTCCTGCCGAGCCAGTAGGGGTCGCGATGCGAATCCTTTCAATGATTGGAACTCGGGTTCGAGCACATTTCTTCTTTCGAGAGGCCTGAGGGACAAGGAGGAAGTAGAACCTATCTCCTCGTACTCGATAAATATTTGCCTACCAAGATATAGAAAATGGAGTATCTCACGATAAAGAGGTGGAGGAGGACATCTCAATGGGTTAAAAGAAAGGCTTTAGGTGTCTGAAAAGCATTGGGGTGGGTGGTTCAAAGCTATGAAGATCGACATCGCACCGCTTCTAGACATCGAAAAAAAATGGAGAACATCGGGGTGATAGTGTAACGAGGAAGAACAATACTAGGGAGAAAGGAAAAAGGGAACTCAAACAATTGTGCAAGAATCTCAATGCGAGATATGTTCGCTTGTCGTGAGGGGGAGATAGAAGGAGGAGAACAACAGCTTAATATGCATATAAAAATTGTGTCTTGGAATGTGTGGGGCCTAAATGATGTTAATAAAAGAATGCCGATAAAAGGTTTAATTAGGAGTTGGAATCCGACTATGGTTTGCAGAAAGCTAAACCTGGAGAAGGTTGATGTGAGGATTATTGATAGTATTTGGTGTGCTAGAAAGGTGGGTGGGTGCATTTAGATTCTATAGGAGCTGGGGGTTCTTGTGATGTGGGACAAAAACGCTGGTCGATGGTTGATTCAGTCTTTGGGAGAATTTTAGTTTCTTGTCTCAAAAAATCGGATGATAGTAAAGAGTGGCTGTTTTCGTGGGTTTATGGTCCTTGTAATAATGCATTTAGGGAGAGATTACGGGCGTAACTCGTAATTTCTAAGGCAAGATGGAATGTGCCTTGGTGTGTGGGGGTGACTTCAATGTGGTTAGATTTCCTCACGAACGTTCTTGGCACGCATCTATTCCGGAGAAATGATGAAGTTCAATGATTTTGTCAATGAGATGGAGTTAGTGGATCTTGCTTTGGTGGGGGGATTTTACGTGGTTTAGAAATGGGGAGCGCCATCAATTTTCGAGGATTGATAGATTCTTAATTTCTCGGAGATTGGGAGGGTTGTTTCTGTAGTTCTGCAGCCCCGCCTCCGAGATTATCTTCGATCATGTGCCGCTACTTGAGTGTGTTGGTGGTTCTAAAGGAGAACTCCTTTTCGATTTGAGAATATGTGGTTAAAGGAGCCCGGGTTTTTGATCAATTGGGTTAAGGATAGGTGGGATTCTTATTCGGTGACAGGAGATCCAAGTTTCAGATTAGCTTAAAATTGAAGCTTCTCAAGGAGGAGTTAAAAGTTTGGAATAGAGAAATCTTCGGTAAGGTGGAGATTAAAATCAAATCAATTTCGGATGAGATTTGCATCGGATGAGAAAGCGGGGCCGGTACTTTTTCGAGGAAGAAGAACTCCGTAGGTGCGTTAAATCAAGAATTGAAGGGCCTTCTTATTCGAAGAAATGCTGTTGGCGCCAAAAGTCGCGGGTTCGGTGGTTGAAGGAGGGAGATAACAACACTAAATTCTTCCACGGGATGGCAAAATGCGTGAGCTGCGAAAAATATCAGATCTGTCCGATTGATGGTGTGCGGTTGGAGGATGAGGCGATATTAAGGCGGGCATCTCGAATTTTTTCAGCGCCGTCTTGAAAGAGTGGGGGTTGGAGACCAAATTTGGATGGTGTGGGCTTTGACAAGACGCCGATGAGGCGGCAGCCTTGGGCGTCCCTTTCGATTGAGGAAGTGATAACAAGCCGTAAGATGGAGGGGGATAAAGCCCTGGCCCGATGGGTTTTCTATGGCTTTTTTCAAAGCATTCTTTGGGAGGTGATCAAAGGGGACATTATGGAGGTTTTTCAAGATTTCCACTCTAGTTTGAGATTTGAGAAAAGCCTTAATCTTTGCGTTGCTCATAGCCTTGATTCCGAAAAAGAGTGGTGCCACGATTTGAGAGATTTTCGGCCGATAAGTTTGGTGGGTGGCATTTACAAGTTGATATCCAAAGTGCTAGCCGAGATTGAAGAGGGTTATGGGTAGCATCATTTCGGTGTCGCAACACGCTTTTGTGAAGGATAGACAGTTATGGACGCCTCCTTTATAGCCAATGAAGCCGTGGATGATAGGTTGAGAAGGGGTCCTGGTTGTGTAAGTTGGATATAGAGAAAGCTTATGATAATGTGAACGGGATTTCTTGATATACATGTTGGAAAGAATGGGTTTTGGTCTCAAGTGGATTCAATGGGTCCGATTTTGTATTTCTACGGTTCGCTTCTCGCTTTGGTGAATGGAGAACCCGGGTTTTTTCCCTAGTTCGAGAGGCTTGCGTCAAGGAGATCCTTTGTCACCATTCTTGTTTATTGTGGTAATGGAGGCTCTTAGTAGGATGTTAGAGAGGGCAGTGCAGGCAGGACTTATAAGTGGCTTTAAGGTGGGGAGGAGAGGGGAGAGGGAGGTGTCGATTTCCCATCTTCTCTTTGCAGATGATACATTAGTTTTTTGTGGGGCAGATAAGGCTCAGTTGGGAAATCTCCGTTTAGTTCTATTATTTTTTCAAGCTGTTTAGGCCTTCGCATCAACATTTCTAAGAGTGAAATTATTCCTGTTGGAGGGGTGGAGAATGTTGGGGATCTAGCTGCATTCTTTGGTTGTAAGTCCTGCTGTTCTTCCTACTTCCTATCTTGGACTTCCTATTGGTGCCTCAAAAGCGAGCGTTATGGAATCCAGTGGTAGAGCGGTTCGAGAAGAGATTGGCAGGGTGGAAGCGTCAACTTCTTTCCAAGGGGGGGAGATTAGTTTTGATCAAGAACACTCTTGCTAATTTACCAACCTATTTCTTATCTCTTTTTGTGATTCCTGCCACAATTAGGCAGAGATTAGAAAAGTTGGAAAGAGATTTTTTGTGGGAGGGTCAATCAGGCGTGCATAAGTTTCACTTAGTGAATTGGGATAAGGTGTGTTCGAGGGTTCGGGAGGGTCGAATATCGAGAAAAATCAAATTATTTAACGAGGCTTTGTTGGGGAAATGGGCGTGGCGATATCTCACCGATAAGGAGGCTTTGTGGAGGGAAGTGGTGGTTTGCAAGTATGGGGAGGGGGTCACCGTTGGTTTCCTAACGAGGTTAATTCGTCTTATGGGGTGGGAGTGCAGCGAGGCATAAGGAAGGGGTGGAATTCTTTTGCAAGATTCATTGCTTTTGAGGATTGGTAATGGGGCCTCGGTGAGGTTTTGGGAGGATAGATGGTGTGGGGATATTCGTTTGAGGGAGGCGTTTGAGAATCTTTTGAGCTTTCCACGGATAAGGATTGTAAAGTGAGTTCTGTATTATCTTGGGTGGAGGGTAAGCCTATCTGGAATCCTTTGTTCAGAAGGAATTTTCATGATTGGGAGTTAGAGTCAGTTGTGCAGCTTTTAAGGATGCTTCAAGAGCAGAAAACAGATAGGCCGACGGACAAGGTGGTTTGGAAAGGCTCAGGGGACTCTCTTTTCTCAGTTAGTTCGTATTATTTGAAGCTGCTCAATGGTGGCATAACTTCTTTTCCGTGGAGAGCAGTATGGAGAACCAAAGCCCCTAAGAGAGTGGCGTTTTTCATGTGGGAAGCGACTCATGAAGCTATTCTAACCGGGGACAATTTAAGGAAACGTAACATGGTTTTTGTTAATAGATGCTATATGTGTAAGGCTGGCGCGGAGAGTGTAAATCATTTACTTCTTCACTGCCATGTGGCTTTAGAGCTTTGGTATCATGTGCTGAGTATGTTTAATATGTCTTGGGTCATGCCAAGTTCGATCATAGACCATGTCAGAGGTTGGAATAGGGGTTATTTGAAGAAGAGGAATAGTTTATGGGGGACAGCTCTTTTGGGGGTGTGTTGGATTCTATGGAAGGAAAGGAATCATAGGGCTTTCGACAACGTGGAAATGTCAGTCCCGGAGCTGAAGAATTTGCTGATTCGTACTATTCAGTTTTGGAGTTCCGTGGATGATCACTCTCTTCCTAGATCATAGCTTTTGTAGATCATGTATATAGTACAGCTTTTGATTAATCTTTTGGTTGGTATACGGCTAGTGTACAAAGGACGCATCACCTCTTTTGATGCTTGATATTTAATATTTTATTTACTTACCAAAAAAAAAAACACTGATGTATAGAGTTCAAGACCTTCTATGGTTAATCGAGTGCCCAATACTAGCACCCCACCCATTTTGAAGCAAGCCAAACTCATTCTTACTCTCTTTATGCAAAATGAAATGTGTTTCACGGGGGAAAATGCGAAAGCCACTTACCAATGAGGGATATGTTCCTACAGATCAGATTCCCCTATGCCAAATAACCCTCGTCCTTGCACACTTTATCCTACCCTACAAGATGATCTTAAACTGTTTTTGAACAGTTGTATGCTCAGAAGTGCCTTGGTGATACTGTGATAGGGAAGACAAAGTTGTTTGTGAAGGGGCTAACCGGCTAAAGCGGTGTGTTCTCTGTTAAGTCATATTTTGACCATCTGACGGTTTGAAATGCATTGTTCTCTTGGAAGATGGTGTGGAAGTCAAAGGCGCCAACTAGAGCGGCCTTTTTTATGTGGGAGGCTTCAAATGAAGCTATTCTTACAGGGGATAACGTGCGGGCCCGTAAAAAGGTTCATGTAAACTGGTGCTCTACATGTGTATAGGAGATGGGATTAGTGTCATCTAGTATTCTCATTCATCGTCTAGTGGTGAAGGAAATCTGGGACTTCATATTTAATATGTTTCACATTTCGTGGGTTATGCCTAGATTTGTCAAAGAGCTCCTCCTCTACTGGTCCCTGTACAACTGTACAAGAGATGGAGGAAAATAGTTTGTGGGATACAACACCTTTGGCCATACGTTGGATTGTGTGGATTGGGAGGAATACCAGAGCTTTTGGCAATATGGAGCTTAGCGTTGACAAATTGAAGGAACGGGTACCCCAGACCCTTTTCTTTTGTTGTTCTGAGTCGGTCACATCTACTGATAACTCTTTTGTAGATTTCATGGACAGCTTTTCTGTTATTTAGGTTTGATGTTGTTCGTATTCTCCCTGTGTACATAGGGCGCGTCACCTGCTTTGCCGCTTTTATATACTATTTATATTTGTTACTTAACCAAAAAAAATCTCATAATTTTCACAAGGCAATCCACTATGCTCACAGGGACCCTAAAATAACGGCAAGAAATATAGATTTACTTGACAAACAAGTTCTAATCAGTTTGATTCTACCACCTAGAGAAAAAAACCTCGTTTCCACCTGTCCTAGGCTATAATTGGACCTCACTTATGTTATTTTTCATGTGCTATTTCCAGTTTTTGTTCTTATATATTGTAAAACTGTTCTCAGAGACCCTCTTTCCGCTGATGCTTAATTAGACTCTTCTCTTTGATCCTCAACTCAATCTGCTGCACAACTAATGTGTTTAAATCTTTTTTGTAGACAAGAGAACGAGCCCCTTACCTTGGTAGTAGTGGTCTATACCGAAGATGTAAGTAAATGATTTCATTTATTGTCTCAGATTTAATATGTTGGCATTTGTTTGTGCTTTACTTGGAGGTTTTCTTGCTATATTGAGCCATTTAACTTTGCTTTCTTGTGCTTTCATCAATTCCTAGTTTACTCTCTGATCATCCCCATGCTCAATGTTGATACGGTTTCCTTTACAAATTTACTTTTAGCACGTTGCATTAGAGGAAGCTTCAGAATAATTTCTTTTATGATTTGTTGGGCTTCAAGAAAAGTATAGCTTTGCAATGATGCAAAAGAACTCCCTTCCTTCTTTGGTTTCTGAAATCCATATAAGCAATGTCACATCAACTCAGCTACAAGTATCCGGGCAGGGGAGTATGTGTAGCTTTGGGTTCATCTAATTTCCTAATAGTGATTTTAAAATTTCTGTCTATACGATTAAATGGTGTTAGTAGTTCTACACACTACAGTGTGTTCAGAAAGCACGTTATTCATTTCAGAGTACCTTTATTAGTAACGAACATAAAGATACTGTTAGAGAGACTATGACCTCACTTTCAAGAGCCACTCTTCCCAATCTTATATCATCTAGCATGTCATTGAGGAACAGAAAGAAAGGGATCTTTATTGTTTCCGAAAGTGAATAAGGGGGCAAGCAGGAAATCAGTTTCTTTTGAGTGGGCCCTAGAGACTTGACTCATTCTTGCATTTGTTTTTGAATCATCCACCTAGCTACCAAACATAACTGAAACTTTTAACAGAGAGAAATTATTCTTCATAAAAAGAATTCTTCCAAGTCCAACCAGAAGAAGTTAGAGAATCAAAGTATAAGCAATTTGGATAGATGCAGATTAGAAAAACATGTCTACATGGTCATGCCTATCTCAATTACTTCTTTGGGCTGTGTGAGCTGTCCTTTTGACCATCACGTGTTATTTTGCCACACAGCTTACCTAGTGCCTGATGTAGATACGTGTACAAGTGATTAATGGTCGGATATTCTCTCCAACTTAATATTAATTGTTGTACCAGTTCTTCGCCCGTTGTGTCTGTTAGACACTACCCTAATTTATCATTTCATTTTGTTTCATATTATTATGGACTATGCAATGAGGTAGTCATGCTATGATAAATTCTCTTATTTCAATTCGTTCTCTCATTTGGATTCCATCTACGTTGATGACATTGACAACACATCTGCAACGTCATGCTGGCCTTGTACTTACCACACAATGTACTTTAAATTGTATTTACCAGAGTTCAGAATCAAAACATTTGTTCATCATTCCTTGGTTTTCTTTATTTATCTTTTCTGCAGATTGAGTCACTTGTTGAAGGAAATTGCTGACGCTGATGAGGTATAGTGTGCCCAGAATCTGGATCTTTGCATGTTGATCGACTTTCCTTTTGCTAACACAGTAATTTCCTTCTTTTTTCTTTCTTTACATTATTGTAAATTATGATTAAGGCAGTGAATTTTTCGCGTTCTAGCATTTCCTAACTTTACTGAATCTACATTTAAGGCAACCTTAACTTGGCACGGTCATTTTCTCTATTTTTAGAGCTAAAATATTTGATTGTTGTATTAGTATTTAACTTTGCAACCCATGGTAATGTTTATCAAGTACATTACTAGTTCTGTTGTTTTTTGCCTTTTGTGCCTTCATTTCCCCCCCTTCCCTTTTCATGGTAGCAGAAACAAAAAAGAAAGAAGTAAAGAAAAAAAATAAGGTTCAATCGTCCAATTTTGTATTGGATTTCACTAACATGTGCCCTAAGAGCAGCCATGGGCCTCTCACTTGACTATTGTTCTCTGGTACAGAATCAAAGTTTGGGAGAGTATGCTCATTTCCGGAAAGGTAGGACTGAATTCCATTTTAAATACTTAAACATAGTAGGTTTTGTCTCGATAACCACCAATGCACTATTGTTCTCACATTCATTTTGTTGTTAAGTACGCCTTAGTAAAAGTAGGGTAATCAATACCACGATCATTTAAAGTTTTGGGGTGTAATTGAAGAACTAGGGTTCACCATGACTGCTAAAATTAGGGCATTCAATACCAGCATTGCTGTGTATTAAAAGGACTAGGGGTCCATTGAGATTACTTGTGCATAGAGGTGGCAAATGGACGGGCATGGGCGGACATGGGCGGGCTCAAATGGGCAACGGGCTCAAATGGGCGGGCAAGTAAGTGTCCATTTAATAACATGGACATATATGGGCGGGCACTAAATGGGCATGGGCGCCCATGGGCGTCCATTTACTCATTAACATACACTTATCAAAAAAATAATTTCTTTATACAAAAAATTATCAAAAATTACAACTAACCATATATATATATATCATTTCCATATATTAAGAAAATTACAACCACAATAAAAACAACAAATTACAGAATCCGGTTTGATTTTTCTCCTTTTCTTATAACCCAAATGAATGGCTGGTTTGATGCTGCCAAGCCTAACCCAAGCTCTATGAGTTGTGAAGCTGTTAGGCCACAGATGCTTCCTAAACAGGCATAAATTACATAATTCGGTTATTGGGAATCAAGCCGGTCCAAGCATTGGTTTCCTTCTGGCTGAGATTATTACGCCTATTTCAGCCATGTCTTCCATGTTCTTGTTGCAAGTGAAACAGGGCCAATGCACCAAACCATTCCACCTTTTACCTTTACGTACTCCTTCACATATTAGATTCCATTTCCTCGAAGGAATCGACTACAATCCCATCTATTATGGAATCGCCAGAGGTCATTTGATTGTGCACATCGGTTAAATCTGGCGAACACGGATTCAAGGATTCGGGGTGGGCTTTGGTCAACTTCGATTCGATGAGGCGGACCGGGAACCACGAAGGACTCAAATTTTGAGAGAGTCGCAAGAACACTGCGACACTTGAAAATTATGTGCACAAGAAAATGAAAAACAACCCATACCATTAAAAAAAGCCTAGGAATCTTAAATTTCTCGGTGGTCTCATTGTCCATGCTTGATTGTTCCCGAAATTATGCGGCTCGGACGGGGACTTAAATCATCAAATAACTTTTCAAATGGTTGCTGTAACATCTTTGGAGGCAACATAGAAATTCCTAATGTGACCACGCGAAGGAAGAGAATCCATATTTTCACAAGTGAAGGCTTAGTGATCCGTAACCACTTATCAAGCGATGGACATCGCACAAGGATCTCTTGCTCTGTTAGTAAGATAGTTATAAACCGCCCAATTCACCATGGCATAAACACACCCTATATGCCCAATAGAATAACATATTTTGAAAATTTTGTGAAGGGAAAAGATTAGAGTTGAATTAATAATGTCATGGGTTCCTTGAGATTGACAAAACCAAAAAGGTGACCTACGGATTAGTCTCTCAAATTCAAGTCCATCGGATCTCTAGCGGGTAATGGGTATATAAGTGATCACTCCGGATACATATCAAAGACTTTCGGTTCACAAATATCATTCAAAAATTCATTACAATGGTGAGAACACAGAACAAAACCAAACAAACAAAGCACACTTTAGACAGTGGCACACAAAAATCTCCATTCTATATACCATCATTTCCACATGGACTACCGACAGACACACTTGAGTAAATTTAATACCCATCGGCAAAAACCCTAACCAAATCGGCAACATTTTCTTTCAAAGATCGATCGATGTTCGAAATGAGAGCGGATGAAAAATTGAAATTGAATAGATACAAACATTTCATTTCAAATCTAAAGAGAAAAATTAATTAGGGTTCGAAGCTTACGGTATCGTAGAGAGAGAGGTCTTCTTCTTTGAGATATCGGATGGAGACAGAGAAGGGACTCAAATAGACCAGGAGATGGAGCGATCTGGGATGCGGAGAGAGAACTAGGAGATGATCGTGAGAGTGAGAGATGCGCGAAGTGTGAGACCGTGACGTGAGGCCAATGTGAGCGTGAAAAAATGTGGGCGCCCATTTGTGCCCATTTGAGCCCATAAAATTTACTGATCTAAGTGGGCATGCCCATTTGTGCCCAGATTAAAATTTAAGTGTGCCCATGCCCATATTTTAGTGGGCGGTCTGGGCGGGCATATGGGCGTGGGCAGAATTTGCCACCTCTACTTGTGCATGTTTCAGATCCACGACTAAGTTGAAATAATGATTAGAAGAAATCGGATACCAAGTATCGCACCCCAACAAATTTGGATCAATTTCCCTCCAAATGAAATTGTAATTCAAAAAATTATACTCCCTCCGTCCCTTAATTATCGTCCTCTTTTTCTTTTTTGTCCGTCCCAAAATAATTGTTCAGTTTGAAACTTACTTTTTTAGAACATCATTTTTACCACTGTATCCTTACCTTTTCACTCTACTTTAATTATGGGCCACATACACATGGACTTTAAAAGAAATTACACATTAAACTAATATAAATAATAAAGTCAATTGTTTTTTCTTAAACTGTGCGCCAGATCAACTAGGACGATTATTTAGGGACGGAGGTAGTAATAGAAACAATGAAATTACAATCTTGACAAGTAACTTGCTTTAGATCTTTAGGTTGATACATAGTCAAGTGAACAACACAAATAATGGGTAATTTTGGGTCGGTCAATTTTGTCAAGTTTGTAACTCCTTTACGTCGCTGTTTTTTTTTTTCAATCGTAAAGTTCATTTTTGAAATATGTTCCTAAAATACTCAGATCGTCTCCTTTAACAACTTTTACCAACACTTTGAATTCGAAAATCACCATTGTTGCGTAAAGAAATGATGTTTATATAAATTAGAATAGGTAATTTAAATCGATGTATTGCGAAGCAAAAATTGGATTTGGTAATCTAATTTGATGCATCACTATGCGAAAATTGGATTTGATAATTTAATTTGATGCATCGCGGTGTAAAAAATTGGTGCAGCTTTTCCTATTCAGGATAGAAAGTGGTTGATGAAAATTGGAGTATGTAATTTAAATCGATACATCGTGATGCAAATATTGATGCAACGCGATGCTCTGAGTAAGCGATTTCCGTAGCTTACCTTCGGTTTATTAAATGTATTGTAGTTTTTACCCCCAAAAATGAATTTTTCTGATTGAAAAAAAAGGGACAAAAGGGGTTATAAACTTGGGAAAGGGAACCGTCCCCACAATTTCTTTAAAAATAAAACATAATGTCCTTTTTTACCATTGTACTTGACATCAGATACCACTTTGGCTATTTTAGTTTATTTTTATTTTTGCCATCATATTAAAATTTCTTGTTTTATTTTGGCTAAAAGTTCTCACGTGTCGTGCGTTAATTAAAATCGCGTAGCAGCAGTGTAGCACAACATAGTTGGTGATACATCAACATTTATGACAAAAATAGAAAGAAAAATTTCGATTGGATGGTAGAAATGAAGATTTAAAAGAAGAGTCGTTAAGGTAATATGTTAAGTAAGATAACCAAAAATAGCATTAGGCTAAAAGAAAAATAATAAAAATAAAAAGGAGAATCTTAGCATAGAAAAGAGAGTATCATCTATTTATTGGATTCCAATATAGCATTTAATTAAAAACACCATCATAAAAAATTCATGAAAATTAATATGCTAAATAAGCATTATCATGACAATTACATTTTGGGTAATGCTAGGGTCACTCTAATAGCACTTAATTTTGGGTACCAGATGATGTGGTATCTTATGTGTCATATTGTTAACATAACTTTTTAATTTATAGTGAAACCTATAAAATGCCAAATAAGATGACGCACTGGAAACCAAATCATTTGGTGCACAAATTTGAGTGCTCATTGAGTGACTCTAACATTACTCTTACATTTTTGCCCACAAAACACTCTTACAACCAACAAACAAATAAACCCCTAAATTGGTGAAGTAAATAGCTCATAAAGCTCTCCCGACTCCCGCAGGAGCAGTGCCCTTCAACCATAATAAAGGTCTTATTCTTAATGAACCAATTATAAAGCACAATTTTTATTTTTATTTATTTTTTTCTTTATGTTAATTTGTATTAAATGTGTTTTAACTGATCAAACAACTAGGATTATTGCCATCATAACCACGGCCGCCACGAAAGCTTGATGCCCTGCAAACTTGTTTGAACCGCTTGTTGGAGCTGGTGCGGGAGCCATTTCTAGAACGTTGATGACGAGCTTCTGGTTGTGGTCGGCGCAGTGAGTTCCCACACCACAAATGTACCACTTTTTGCCGGGGGTGGCCAGGGTTACAACGTCGTGGCCCGAGGTAAGTGCTAACTTTGGTGGAGGAATGGTGCAACTTGCAAACGAAGTACCGTTCACTTTGAACACATTGTGCGATCCCATAGTGTAGTTGAACACTGCACAATAAATTTACTTGAGTCAGAGATTTTCAGACGGTAATCTAATAACTAATAATACTTTGAGATACCAAGATGATTTTTATTTTTATTTTGAGAAAATCATGTGATAGTGTATTAATCATTACAGTAAAAATGTTATTTCTAATTTATTTTCGTAGTTTACACACTTTTAATAAATGATGCGCTCTAATACTGATATAGCCATTCTCCGTAATTATTAATTTTTAAAGAAGATGATTAAAACAATTACTTAGATGAAATTTACATGAGCGGACACATAAAATATAACGAAGAAGCTAAATGTTTTACCTAGAGTGTCACCAACATAAAAAACTTTGTCGCTAGCCCAAGCTTTATAATCGAAGTCTTTAGTCCAACCACTAGCACCTCCGACCCAAAACTCCGTCGCCATTGTCAACGCCGGAAGGGTGATCGCAAAAACGACAAAAATGATCAAAATGTTGTTGTTAGAAGCCATCTTTGGATCTTTTGAAAGATGTTTGAAAAACCTAATATATTTTTGTAACAAGTAATTGATGGTTTGGTTTCTAAAAAGTGTGAAGTGAGTTTCTATTTATAGTAATCTCATCTCTCTTGTAAATATCAGGAGACATCACCAAGGGACGGCTAAAAACGTGTCCATCTCGTTGAGTACAATAATGAAGAACAAAATAAAATAAAAATAGACATGCAGGATATGCTGATTAATTGTGGAAAATATCAAAGAGATTGGTTTGTTATTTACAAAGAAGGTCTAATTTTTGTGTTGTTGTTGTCGAAAACTAGGCCCACATAATGGGGTAAATTCAGGTGAGTCATTTCAAAAGTTTCCAATCGCGGTCTGTCGTCTTTTTTAATTGAAAAAGGTATTTTTAGGGTGAAAAGACAATAATGTCTTTAATGAACCGAATATATGCGTCCAAAGTACCGGTCCATAAATAGATTTTGTATCGTGATGCATAAATCGAATCCAATTTATACATCGTATTGCATCAATTTTTACACTGCGATGTATCAATTTAAATTACCTAATCAGAGTCAAGCAACCAATTGATGAATCATGCTGCAAAATATTGATGCAACGCGATGCACATAATCATGCATCAAAATCATAACGATGTATCGGGACTCCAAATTAATACATCGAGAATCCAAATTAATGCATCGCGATTGAAATTCGATTACATCGTACAACTTGATAATTGTGAGAGTTTTCCCATTGATTGTAAGTTTTGGTTTATATTATTAAAGTGTAGTCCTCCTTCATAAATTAAACTGAGTGATATTGTTAATTGATTGGTAAAATAACTTATTTAACTTACCTTCGGCACTATCTATTTAAAATAACCATAATACATCCTAATCCTATTAGAAAATCCATATTAAACCTATTTAGCTTCAATTTATAAAACATATTTTAAAACTACTAAAGAAATACAATACTAATTAGTCACTAAATAATAAATAGTGAAAATTTCTAAACAAATTCTCCATCTGTCTCGTAATAAATGACTTTTTAGAGATTTACACACAAAGTAAGAAAGTTTATAAAAAGGTTCATCTACCCTTCTTCTTTTAAAACAAAATTTTCATATTCTCGATGCATAAAAGCATTCTTAATACAAAATTTGATTAGAGAGTAATTAATATGGAAAAGTTTGGAAAATGTGGATAAATTTGTTTTGAAATCCTAAAACGTTATTTATTTTTTTACTAAAACGCAATTTATTTTGGGACGGATGGAGTAATAACTTTGATTAGATCAGACTTGGATCAAACCGTTTAAACCATAAAAAGCTAAGGGTAGGTTTGAATTTTCAGTGGCCCATTTAAACTGAATCGTTTAACCCATAGCCTATTATGTCAAGAAACCGACATGGTTGACACAATTAACATCTCTACGGTCTTTTTTGAGTTGCTAGTCCCCTAGTATGAAAAAAGTTAATTGTTTTGTTGTTTACATAGCTTCCGGTGAGAATTAACCAGACAACCCACTTCATCTTAAGAAATTATTAAAATACTTTGAGTGAAAACATTAAAAAAAAACTTATTTGAATTTACTTAATCTAATAATACATATATTATGACTACTTATTAAATAATTTGATTGATTGAACTCAAGCAAATTATGAAGCTTCAATTATTTGTATTTTGAATTTTATTACTTAGGTGATGTCGTTGTATGATTTTTTGTTGTTGTTGAATTTGTGTTGTTTACTTGATTTCAAATTTTAGATTTAAATATAAACGTTGTTTAATACTCCCTCCGTCCCTAAATAATCGTCCTGGTTGACCCGGCGCACAATTTATGAAAAAACAATTGACTTGTTATTTTCTTATTTATAGGGTAAATTTCAAGTGAGTACAATTTTAGAAACATGTTTTTATCTAGGACCATCATTTTTTTGGACATTTCATGTAACTACAAATTGGTTGTCAAATGACAAAAATGTCATTAATGAAGATCCAGTCTAAAAAAAAATTCAAAAAAGCTGATGCCAAAAAAAAATCTGATGCCAAAAAGCTGATGCCCAAAAAAAAATCTGATGCCAAAAAAAATCTGATGTCAAAAAGCTGATGCCAAAAATCTGATGCCAAGGCCTGGCATCAGGTGAAAAAATTCAAAAAAGCTGGCATCAGGTTAAAAATAACTCGGATAATTCTTCTCTTTTTTAGTGATTTCGTCTATTTTGGCTTTGAAAAAAAGATGTCCACCAAGCACTGGAATATCGTGTTCAGTTCTCACTTTCATAGCTTGTGCATAGATTCTCTTCTCTGGTTGATCCCAAAAGATATCTAATAAGCTGATGCACTTGAGAGTCTTTTTGCTCCGAATTCCTTCAATCTAGGTTGCTCGGAGAAAGACTGATAATCTCCTATAATCCAGCAACTGGTGATCTCGCTTTCAATCACTCGTTGGTTCGAACACTATAAGAAAAGAAAATGTCTCTATCTCGCTTTGAATCTTGCTCTTTTTTCTGAGTTGCACTTTCCTTGGTCTTCAGTCAAATATAGGCTCACCAAGCAAAGAAGAAAGCAAAGTAGGAGATGCGGCTTTCCAGTAAGAAGATGTACTCAAGTAAGAACTCGTTCCAACGTGGGTTGGATGGCTCATTTTCTATCATTCTGGTTCGTGCAACCCTTGCCTTTTCCAAGTCCATCGTTTCGATCGTCTTGTTTGGGCAGGTGGTTGCAGATCCGGCTGCTCCCTCTCTCTCCTTCGTTCAATTAAACCTAACTAGTATTTCACCCGTGCGATGCACGATAGTTTATAGATAAAAAAATATATATTTAAACAAAGATGAATAACATAAAACAAAAAACTTCAATGCTAAAACATTAATCAAGAATTAATAAAATGTGAATGTAAATTTATAACATTTCATAAATTTTTAAAGATAATTACAGATTTTGGAATACTTCTTTATACACAACATTTGTCGTTGAACATGTACGACAATTATCACAATCACATACTAAAATTCGAAGACCTTTAGGATTAGTAACTCGAGACAACGCAACATATAATTACCCATGACTAAAAACATGTTTTTTCAAAAGAAGACCCACATTAGACAATGATTGTCCATGACTTTTATTTATAGATATTGCGTAAGACAACATCAACGTAAACTGTCTTCTTTGAAATTTGAATGGAATTCGGTGATCAGAAGGTGTCAATGACATTCTCGGAATCAAAACAGTATCGCCATAGGTACCATTTGAAAGAACTCGGCCTTCTAAAACATGGATTTCTCAATCTTGTAATGATTAACCTCGTGCCATTGCATAACCCAAGAGAATAGTCAATGTTACGAAGAAACATAACTGGAGTTCCAACCTTCAAATTCAACTCATGATTTGGTATTCCAAAACATGTAATTCCATTTAAAAATTATGGAGTATGTATATCGTTCAGAAGATCAACATTTATGTCTGAATGACACAGAGAATCTGAGTTCAAATAAAGTCTTGCTTCAGAATTGTTCATCGATACCATGTAATCATTGATTGAATTAACTACATCAAGATTCGGTGCCAAAATAGCTCTATCCTCAAAAAACGATGACTCATAGGAACAACTTCCAAATGAAGGATATGTACTTTGAACAATTGCAGCAATCGGACCGTCGAATTCCTTAAGAAGCAGGTGATCGGGAATATCTGAACCATCATTTGGTTCACCAATTTTCCCATCGCCAATATTTGCAATCCACTCATTAAAAAGTCTCAATTCTTCACAATTTTGTTAGACCCCATATTTTGCAATCTCATATTAGTTGTCAACTTCAATTACAATCCTTCCACAAATACGATGAATTAATAGTGGCATGAACGAATTGCCCTTTGGAATTTATGTTTGAAAATGACTTCAGGAAAATGTTTTCCTCATTTTTCTGTTTGATAACCTAGGAAAATGCAATAACGTAGGTTTTTCAACGGAAAATGAAGGCTTCCGGAAAATGACTTATGATTCATTTTCCGTAAGTCATTTTCCAAATGTTCGGCACCCTCCCCTTTCACAATTGAACATATTTACTTACACACACAATATTTCACTCAATAAATAAATTGTTTAGAAATATAAATAAAATTTGTGCATACTATTTATAAATTATAATTTTAATAAATGCTTACTACGTTCTAAAATTAGTGTCACCTACATTATTTAGGGGCATCCTAACCATTGTCAATTTTCTATATTAAAACGTTTTTTTCATATCAATTATCAAAAAAATTACTTGTAATTGTGAGATTGAAAAAAGATAGATATTGATTTGACACCACTAATGATAAATTGAGGGTTACTAAAGAAAAATTACTTAAAGTTCAAAACTATTTTATATTCAACATGTACATTAATATTAGAATTTTTTTTGTATTTAATTATTCATATATAGTTTTCCATAACATTTGCTAGAGACATCCTATACATTGTCTATTTTCTATTTTAAAACGGTTTTTTTTCATATCAATTATCAAAAAAATTATTTGTGATTGTGATTTTGAAAAAAGATGGACCTTATTAAAAAAAAGATGGTCCTTATTGATTTTCTAGGGACATCCTAAACATTGTTTATTTTTTATTTTTATTTTTGTATCTATTCATATATTGTTTTCCGTAACATTTTCCTTGTGTTTATCCGTAAATGTTTTTGACATATTTTCAAAAGATTTACCAAACACCTGAAAATGAAATCTTTTGATTTTCCGGAAATCATTTTCCAGAAATCATTTTTTGGAAATGATTTTTCGTGAAACAAACGGAGCCTTACATGCAATATTTGACGAAAATCTCCCCCAAACATAATCGTCTTACCTCCAAAAGGAATATTAGCTCTAGATGGATGATTTACTTTCATGATATCTCTCATACTTCGGTCCAATGCTTCAAAACAATACTTATGCATCATTTAAGTCTCGTCCCATATAATAAGATTGGTCTTAAGTATAAGCTCTGCAATAGGACTCCCTTGTTTTATGTTGCAAGTTGAATCTTCATACACAATATAAGTTTCAATTAAATAAAGAAGTAAATAAATACAATAAAAATATTAAGAAAAATAAAACTACCGATGAACAGTTCTTTAAATAGAATGTTTATCATACATTTTGGAAGATTTCTTTAAATACAACATTCATACATTTTATCTTTAAGTAAAATGTTTATCATACATTTTGTTAACTATTTGGTTTATCATTTTTAAATAACAAAATTTAAAATCCTTTCGGATTAGTAACTCTAGTGATTTCAATATAACAAATATTTAAATCGTAAAGATAAAAAAAAAGAATTTATTTAGAGCACATCACTAACAAAAAAATTTATTATGAAATACTCCTACACATACAACATTGGTCATTAAACTTGACAATTACCATTGGGTATCAAAAATTGAACGCCTTTAAAATTGCTAACATCGAACAAAGCAACCTACAACCAACCGTGTATGCAAAAAGTTTTGTATAGGGCAACACATAATAATGAAATTATAATGTTACAATTCATTTATTTCGTAAGAACACCAAAAATGAAATATTGAAATTTTAAAAAAAGGAAATTTCAAAGATTATTTCAAATGTAGCAACAATGTTTTATTGTTTTCCCAATTACAACAATTTGTTCTTCATTTGAAGGCTCTTGCTACGTAATAATGACCGGTTTAAAAACACGAACTACAATAATTGTTTTCCCTTATTTCCACTTGCTTGTGAAACAAAGAAGATATCACACACATTCATTTAATTATATTTTATACATCAGAGTCAATCAATTAAAATATCATCAAAAAAAATAAATGTAAAATTCCTTTGTCTAAAAAACTTGACCAAAAGGTCAGAAGAAGACTTGTGTATTTTCTTGAATTTGGGGATGTGGAGATATATTTCCTTGTCCATCAACACCACGAACAAAGTCTGCAATGCGTGGTTTTTCTCCCTGTAACAATTGCGAACAACATTGGGTTGCGATAAGAAAACAAATAAAACAAATTTATATCAACTCAATTTTTTAATCACAAAACACGATAGAAACAAATAACCAAACAACTCCACGAATGAGAATTTTTGGAATTTGTGGTAAAGAGGTGTCAGGCACATTCCGGCTCTAAAGATAAATTTAGACACAACCAAAATTCACCAATACCCATGAATGGAGAATTAAAAAGAGCCATGTCTGCATTAATAAATCAATCATGGCATAAACCCCAAATTAAAAAAAAAACTATGAAAAAGTTAGCATATTACATTCTCGTGTTCTAGAAATCAACTCTAAAATGAGGTCACCATTACCAAAATGGTATTCGTGTAGTGTTCACTATGCAGGATTCATATTGGTGGAGGAAGCAATATCTGATGCAATGAGCATGCTTAAGGTGAATATCACAATTAAAAGCAAAGATTATAATAATTGGTTGGTTCAGTTCGATTTGCCATAGTTGTGATGTTAAAAGGTTGTAATGTTTATGGGATCAATGAGAGACAATTGTGATTGACGTTCATGTGATGTTAAAGCCATTAAATCAAACAAAAACTAACACAGACATCAATTGCAATAATCCCTCCTTGAACCCATAAACTTGACAACTTTTTAACACTACAACCAGCAAGGCAAATCAAAATGAACCAGCCCAACCACACAAATAAAGCAAAATTTCATAAAACACATCAAGAAAATCACATGATGAAAAGCCCACTAATAAAAATGAAAGCAAATAGCATTAAAAATCCCAAGTTTTTGTCCATAGTCACGTCAGGCATACAATAGAACGATTATTCATATATGTAAAAAATAATTATCCTCAATTCCAACTAACATTCCTCGAATCCACAAAGATGAGAACCTTTCAACAATAAAACAGGATGGGCATACCAAACCGAACCAACAAAAACCAAATATGATAGTGAGAGGTAAAGAAAAAA
The DNA here is from genome assembly GCA_013146195.2 of Codonopsis lanceolata. Lineage (NCBI taxonomy): Eukaryota > Viridiplantae > Streptophyta > Magnoliopsida > Asterales > Campanulaceae > Codonopsis > Codonopsis lanceolata. The sequence goes on from CM028380.1 coordinate 148,125,461, forward strand.
CACAGAGATTTCAATTCCAAGCCCTAGGCTTGGAAATCAGAGTAGAGGAGAGAGATGGGCACGCAAGAAGAAGATCGGACACAACTACCCTTTTTTATGGCGGTTAATGGAACAATGAGATAACATAAAATGAGAAAGACTATTAGATGTGCTAAATGTGAGAATGACAAACTCTGAACATGATTAAAGATGGTTCTTATGCATCCATGGGCGACATAATCGCTCAAGAGCCAAAATTCTAAGGTCGGTTCATTACGAAGCGGTACCAAACATGATTAAAGATGGTTCTTATGCATCAAAGTTATCATATTATTTGAATGTGAAGCTCCAAATTCAAGAAAATGAGGTGGGCCGTGATTTGGTAGACACCCTTTCATTCTTCTGTTATTAAAAATCTATCCTTATCTCTCATTCAACTTTTCTGATTCAATCCTTTCACCATTCAAATAACAGAAAGAATCCTAGCACTAAATTAGAGATTGTTAATGCGAGCCAAAGCTGACAGAAAGAATCCACACACACACTCACAGTTTAATTTGGTACACCTTTCCCAAAAGAAGAGTACTTTATCCCTAAATTTTGATCAGTGTTAAATTCCATAATCAATTTAGTGCATCCAATACCTACAATTGAATAAGAAAAGATGTAAGTTTTTTTTTCAAAGGTTCAATGATGCAAATCGTGGTATAGTAGCAGCATGTTTGTAATTAATCAACCAAACAACATAATGGTTTCTTTTACTGCTAGGACCAATAATAATAGATTCTCCCCTAAGTAATGACAAAAAGAAGTTCCTGATAACTTGCAAGGCTAAACACAACAAAAGCTAACATAAAACCGAGCTCGTAAAAAGGAAAAGTCAGATATTTGTTATATTCCTAGGCATTTTCTTGGGTTGCCTGCTCTTTTTGAATTGACTTTCTTCTACTTGACATAAACAAACAAAATTTTCTTCATTGGGCCACCAAATTGTCACAAGCAGATTCCTAACTCTTCGTAATCTAAGGGAATATATATATATATATATATATATATATATATATATATATATATATATATATATATATATATATATGTTTTTGCGAAATTTGGAGGCTGCTCCTGGAATGGGTAATTTCCCTTATGAAATTATGTGTTCTCAGATGGTAGTGTTGAAGAAGAACTAATATAAGTTGGTCATATCAAAGAACTATGTGCTCGAGCTCTCTCCATTGGCGTCGCAGTGACTGTCAATTAACTGTGTAAATAGCGGAAATGGGGAAAAAGCACAAAGAAATATTTATTAATTTTAAATGCAACTTTTAATCAATTTCCATAGATGCGGGCACAGAGTCATTCAAAATGTACAAATTTTCCTTAGGAGACTATGAAGTTGCACTTCCTTGGGGCGCTTAGTTAGAAATTGCCTTCTCTTTTTGAACTGACTTACTTCTACTTGACATAAAGAATTTTTTTTTATTTATTTGCCTCCAAATTGTCATATGTTGAACTCATAAGTAGTCTTAATCTATGGGAAAATATATTTGCAAAATCTAGAGGCTACTGCAAGATCCCTGGTATGTGTATCTTCCCTTCTAATATGTTCTGACATGGTAGTTTTTTCTTTATCAGCCAAAGTACTCACATTATTATTGGATAGTAATTATAAAGTCAACTATATTTGCAAGCATGACTCCATTCCTTTTTTGTTTCAGATGTTATAAAATTAAGAACAAAGAAACAAAACTGGGAAATATAACATCACCTAGAGGAAGGCTATGCAAAGGCTTGGGTACAATTTTGGCAGCTACTCTTTTTCTTTTGTGCATTAACATTAGCTTCAGTTGACTAAGCACAACCATTAACTTTTTCGCTACTACAATACAAACATAAAACTGGTCCTTTACTCTAAAAACAATATATGACCCATTTATTTTACTTGATTAAGTGCACTGGATTAATAAGAAAACGAAACTTCGAATAAGAACCAAGATACAGCTCGTAGACTTAATATACAAAATAAAATTAATATACAAAATAAAATTAACAAAACACATACCTTGGCTGCAATTTGCCTTTTTCTGGAATGCTTAATTAGAAAATCATAGAGACCAATTGCTTTCTTTGCTTTGACAATGTTTGCATAAGCTTTTGCCATTATGATCTGATCACGCATAAGTTTCAAAGTAGAATCAGAATTTGGATATTCATATTCTTTTATCCAAATACCATATTTACCTTTGAAACTCTTTAGCTCGTTCAATTGCAGCTACTTGTATATGAATCTAAATATCCCTGTCTTGCTTCAATTGCAGCTACTTGTGTAACCCTGTTCATTATTTCTCACATTTACTAAGGTAAAGTAAGAAATCATACATTTTAATGGTTTAAAGTTTAAAATGTGAACAAAATCAAGATCTCAATTAAACATGCAAAACCCAAATATCCAGTTTATTGGACTGTTTCTGAATGTTCTAAACTAAATCTGCTCCACTTTAAGTGTAAAATTCAACTCATGAACATAACAAAAGCCTGAATAATTGCACGCAATCCAAAAATTAACCTGTTGTAGAGAATAAGGATGAAGATTGGAACATCTATTTACAAATTCATTTAAATACTGCAAAAAAAAAAACCTTTTCAATTTGAAGATTCATTCTTTCTAAATAATTAATGTATAATTTTCTCCACAAATTAGCTTCAAAATTCTCAACACAACAACAAATCAAAGCAACACCCATAAGAATAAAATCCAACATAAAATAAATCAAATCTAGAAAAGATTTCTACAGCTAAATTTAAGGAACACAAAAATCCCACCAAAGAGTAGAGCTAGCTGGTTATACCTTTAACACATAGAAAGAAACCCTAATCAAGAAAGAACGATTATTTATTAGACTTATGTTTCTCTCTTTCAATACTAAAGTATCTTTTTTGAGAGACAGACAAAAAGAAGAGAGACAGAGAGAGAATGAAATGACCTCGTTAGATCGTCCATGTTCTTATCTTTCTTGAATACATAGATTACAAAACTGAGGAAGGGCGAGGGATTAATCGTGGTTGTAGAAGCAATCGAACGCCAAGAGCTGAGCCGAATAACCGCAAAGGCTCAATTTGTAGGATTTCAAGACTGATCCGCCAACGACATTGCGACCTAGGTTTTGGGAGCTTCTTTACGACTATTTGAAGATGATGATGATGACAACGCAACGACTATGGAGGAGGGATAGAAGGAGGTTGTCTCCACTGCCATAGCTGACCGGTGAATATGTAAATCATTAGTTTTAGGAGAAAGAGAGGATACAGAGGTAATGGATCAAAATGTGAAGAGAGATTTTCAATTTCAACCCATAGGTTTTATTTTCTCTTCCAAGGCGTGTTCAATACTCCTCAATTTGAGTTTCTATTTCCAATGTTGTTTTGTAGTAATTTCAAATAAAAAGTGCATGTATTTAATTGTTTCATATACCAACTTCCAAGGTTTTTGTGTTTCCAATGGACATCATAGTCTAAGCAGCAAATTGTGTATAAAACCATCCTTCCCTCTTGTGTTTTCTATGCAGAGAACATCATTTAACTGGCTTGCCCACTGTTTTGAAGAGAAACCAATGAACAAACCGTGGACTGAATAAGAAATATTACAAATGGATCCCTTCAAAACTATAATATTGATATTCTATTTTGGTAATGGATTTTTGGCGGGAAATGCTAAAAAAGGAAACTTTTTTCCTTTTAATAGATATATAGATTGGGGGCAGTGATGTATTTTTATTCCAAAAATGTACCTAAAAGATATGTCTAAAAAATAGCTGGATTGATTTGAAAACATGTTTTAAAAAATATACCGGCCTATAATTATTTCTTATTTATATATTGATTTAATGTGTAGTTTCCTTTAAAGCCCATGTGTATGTGGCCGATAATTAAAGTAGAGTGATAAAGTGAGGGTAAAGTAGTAAAAGTGATGTTCTAAAAAGGTAAGTTTCAAACTGGACAATTATTTTGGGACGGACGAAAAAGGAAAGGAAGACGATAATTTAGGGACGGAGGAAGTATTATTTAGGTGTAGCTCGTTAGCGACCGTTTAAATAGCGAATGGCAGGTTTAGGGCTAGGCTTGCATTTTTAGTAGCTCGTTTAAATTGAACCGTTTAAACCGTAACCTGTTAGGAACAAAAACTGTCAGTTGAGCCGAGACCGATAAAGCTGACATCTTTACTTGAAAGATTAGCATCTTCGCCAAACTCTTACTCAACCAGAATAAAACAAAGAAAACTTATAATCCCTCCTAAATAATTATCCAGTTTGATCTGATATAAAAATTAAAAAAAATAAATTGACTCGATTATTAATATTGATATAATATACTTTATGTAGTTTTCTTTTTGTAATTATTCCCTCCAAACCAATTACGATGGTACCTTACCCTTTAGTTATGAGCTTTGTTTTTATTGACGAAATAATTATCTATAATTTATTTTGAGCCTCCATTAAACTGATCTCGTAATAACACCCTCGTATATTAGAAAGTAATCTTCTACCACGTTTTGGACCAAAACGTGGTGTAAAACGGAAAGATTTTTGTTGCAATGGTGCGTTATGAAACGCTCCGTTTTAAAAATGGAAGCGTTTTTACACCGCGATATCCCGACCAAGTTTTCAAAACGCTGAAACCAAAACGCTCGCAGACTCGGTACCGGACCAAAATACCCTGCTATTTCCTTCCTCTTCCTTTGATTCGTTCCTACCTCGGCAGTTTACCTCACTACCCCTTTGCCAGTACAGATCGGGGAGACAGAGAGACTAGAGAGAGAGTCGGGGAGACAAAGAGACTAGATAGAGAGGAATAGGACTGAGATCAGATCAGATCAGATCTGCTGCCGTCGCCGTCCGCCGCTGCCGTGCCTTCGCCCGTCTTCATCTCTGCTTGCTAGAGTGACTGCTCACTGCCGGAGGGAGTCGAACTGGGTAACCGCCGAACTGGGAAGGAAGGGGAAACGGCCAAAGCCTCAAAGTAAAATTTATGAAAGTGTATCTATAAATATGGATACGTGTCGTGCCTTCCATATATATATATATATATATATATAGGACAAACTACACAATTGGTCCCTGTACTTTTAGGGTTCTTGACTATTCGTCCCTACACCTCGCAAATGGTCCCTAGACTGAAAACTTTTACACCATTGGTCCTTCCGTCAACTTTTGGTCGTTAAGTACGATCACGTGCCACGTGAGTGCATTTGTGGATGGGCAAAATAGACAATTCATCTTACAAAAGTACATGGACCAACTATGAAATATAAATACAAATAATTAATGTTCATAATACCAGTAGTTAGTGTTGGCGAAGAGGAGAAGGGTCAGCGATTGAAGCAAAATTTAGTTAGGGTTTACTTGGTGTTCGCTTTGATTCGACTAAACTCCTCCCAAGCAATGACGTGGATTCAAAGAAAAGAGGAGAAGTATGGGATGTTGGTGATATTTACGAAAAATCTCTGTTTTTTTTTCGTCAAATTATCAGGGTTTTATAGCTTCTTTTGTACTGTAAATGGTTCCTAGCTTATTTACAGTGAGTGCATTTCTGTTTGTTACACATGTTGTCTGTTCTGTAAAGTTATATTTGGTTTTGAAAATGTCTTTTGTTGTGAAGTGTTATTCGTTTGTCTGTTGCTTTGGTCCTTGCATCAGATGCTTTGTTTTGTTGATTTTTATATGTATTATTAGTACTGTAAATTAATATGGTTGGTTATCAGTTTGAGGCCCTTTATATATATAGTCAATTTAAAATTCTCACTCTGCATTAGTGAGTAGAAAAAGATCGGTTGTGGTCCCTTGTGTTTTCATTTTTATCTTATTTAGGTTGTGTTGTTGCCTTTACCACAGATCCTGACTTAGATTGGTTCAGCATTAAGTTATACCATGGTGGAGAGTTTGAATACACTCCACAAAGAGTTTATAGTGGGGGCTGTGTTGATCATTTTGACTTTTGTCATCCTGATGAAATGTCTATTCAAGAAATTAACCAGATTATTAAGGGGCTTGGTTATGATGGGATTATGTTTTACCATTATAAGGTTCCAACATTGGACCTTCAATATGGGTTGAAAGCTTTAGGGACTGATGATGACATGATGGTTCTTACCCAGATAGGAAAGAAATATAAATTGATTGAGGTGTATTTGGAACATGGTGGCACTTCTTGTGATGACTTCTTTGTGGAACCATCACTTAAAAGCTCTGTAGTTATAGAAGAGTTGGATATATCAGATGAAAATAGAGAAACACTTAATCAATTGTTACTAACTTATAATGTGGATGAACTTGCTGATGTTGTGGCTAAATTTGAATATGAATATAGAGCTGAAAACAGAGAAAAAGAACATAACCAAACTGGTACAGAGCTGCATGAAATTTTGATTGATGATGCAGAACATGATCAGTTTGATGATGCATACTTAGAACATCAGGTTGAGGTTGAACCAACTCATGATGTGGAGGTTGAGCATGATGATAATGTAGATTTTGAACATGGACCTTCTGAGGTTGAGGTTGAACCAACTCATGATGTGGAGGTTGAGCATGATGATAATGTAGATTTTGAACATGGACATTCTGAGGTTGAGGTTGAAGATGATAATGAAGATGATGATTCTGAGGATGATGAGGATTATAATCAATTTGTTGACCCTGAGTATAATTGGTCTGGTAATGATAGTGATGATGTAGAGTTTGAAAAAAATATTGACAGGTCAGTTGAGTGGGCTGGTGTGAAAGCTAAGAAGTGTAATAAGGGTATGGGAAAGTCAAATATTTTAACTGGTGAAGAAATAGATGTGGAGTCTGATTATGCAAGCTCTGATGACTTATGGAGCATTGGAAGCTCTGATGATGATGAGGACAGACAAAGGAAAAGAGGATTAGACTTTCAACCTGAAAAAGAAATGAGAAATCCAGTGTACAAGTTGGCAATGAGGTTTTCAAATGCTGAGGTGGTGAAACAAGCATTAAAAGAGTACGCAATAAAAAATAGGAGAGATATTCATTTAGTTAAAAATGACACAAAAAGGATTAGGGCCAAGTGTAGGGGTACCAAGTCATGTCCTTGGGTTATACTTATTTCCCCTAGGCAGTTTGAGAGTACTTGGGAAGTGAAGACATTTGTGAATGTGCATACATGTAGCCCCACCTATACAAATAGGCATCTGACATCTGAGTGGGTTGCAAGGAGATTTATTGAGAGGTTTAGGTCCACACCTAACTGGACCTTGGAGGGTATAATGGTAACGAAGAGAAGAAACACATCTAGAAATTTCATTGAGTCAAGCATACTGAGCCAAAAGGATTGCAGATCGCTTAAACCATGGAAACCATTCAGAGCGCTTTGGTTTACTATGGGATTATTGTGCGAGATTAAGAGAACAAATGTCAACTCAACCATGAAAATTGAGCTCAGATCTGAGGAGGGTGTTAATGGAAATGAAAGAAAATTCAAACGGATCTACTGTTGTTTGGGGCCATTGAAAGCAGGATTTGTAGCTGGATGCATGAAGGTGATAGGGCTAGATGGATGCTTTCTAAAGGGACCTCATTCAGGTCAGATACTTACTGGAATTGGTATAGATGCTAATAATGGCATGTATCCCATTGCATATGCTATTGTGGAGAGTGAAAACAGAGAAACCTGGCAGTGGTTCCTGGAACTTTTGATAGCTGACTTGGGGATTCAAAGTAATGAGGAGTGGGTCTTCATATCTGACCAACAAAAGGTATTTTCTTAATTGATCTATGTTGTAGTATACTTTCTTTTTTTTCCCCAATTTTTCCAATTATTCCACAACCTATTTCCAGTTTTTCCAGTATACTATCTATGTTGTAATACAGGGATTGGACTTGGCATTGAGGGATTTATTGCCTGATGCGGAGCACAGATTCTGCTTGTTACACATGTACAATAATTTCAAAAAGTTGTTTAAAGGTAAAGAGATGAAGGATAAACTGTACAAAGCTGCTTTTGCAACAAATATTCATGCATTTGAGGCTGCAATGGAGGCTTTTAAGTCATTTTCTCCAGAAGCATTTGAGTGGGCATGTCGTACAAGTCCTAAGCATTGGTCTAGATCCCATTTCACTGATGTAGTCAAATGTGATGTCTTGATGAATAACATCTCTGAGAGCTTCAATGGGCATATTGTCTCCACCAGAGACAAGCCTATTATCACAATGCTAGAGATGATAAGGAATTATTTGATGATTAGAATTAGAAAGAAAAGAGAAGAGGTTAAAAAATGTGATAATTATTTGTTGCCAAGGATACAAAAGAATATCAACCAGACAAAAGAGGAGGCAATAGATTTTATCTGTGTTTGGAATGGAGGAACTCAATACCAAGTTAGAGGACCATGGGGTGAACAATGTGTAGTTGATTTGAGTCATAGAACTTGCACTTGTAGGAAATGGCAATTGAGTGGGGTTCCCTGTAAGCATGCTGTTTCTGCCATATGGTATGATGGTAAGAATGAGGGAAATGGGGTCCCTGAGTTGTGGGTTGATGATTGCTATAAGATAGAATGTCAAAGAAAGATATATGACCACACAATCAACCCTATAAATGGACCTGAAATGTGGCCTCATATAGGAAATTTGTTCAAGATAGTTGCTCCTATGTGTCAGACTCAACCTGGGAGACCCAAGAAGGCAAGAAAAAAGGATGCAGATGAACAAAAGAAAACTGGAGCTGGTAAGGTGATCCCCACAAAGGTAGGGAGACATGGAAAAGCAATGACTTGTAGTAGATGTGGTGGCATTGGTCATAACTCAAGGGTTTGTAAGGGTCATGGTTGTGAAGCAATGAAGAGAAGGAAGACAAATAGAGACCAACCTGTGAGCAATTCTGTTCAAGTCTTGATTCCTTCTTTTTTTTTTGTTCAAGTCCACTAAGTTTCTTCTGTTTTCTTTTGTAGGGACCAACAAAAGTAAATGGTTCTAAAGGCAAGGGTGTAGCAACATCAGACAGGGGTCAAAGGACTCCTATCAGTTCTTCCCAACCAGTTTCAAACAGGGGTCAAAGGACTTGTAACAGTTCTTCACAAGTTGTGAGCATTTTGTGCATACTCTAATTGATGCCTATGCAATTTTTTATGCAACCCTTGAAGTTGATGTTTTCTTATTCTTGATTCCTTCTGTTTTTTTTTGTTCAAGTCCACTTAGTTTCTTCTGTTTTCTTTTGTAGGGACCAACAAAAGTAAATGGTTCTAAAGGCAAGTGGTGCAAAGAACATCGCATGTGGGTCAAAGGACTCCTATCAGTTCTTCCCAACCAGTTTCAAGCAGGGGTCAAAGGACTTGTAACAGTTCTTCACAAGTTGTGAGCATTTTTGTTCATACTCTAATTGATGCCTATGCAACCCTTGAATTTGATGTTTTCTTATTGTTGATTCCTTCTGTTTTTTTTTTTTTTTGTAGGGACAAAGTGCTTCCCAACCAGTTTCAACCATGCCTCCATTAACTTCTTCCCAACCAGAGTCCCAACCTCATTCAACCAAATTCCCATCACCAAGATTTGCTTTGAAGGGGAAAAATTTCATAACTAAACAAGACTTGGATTCTCATGTTGGTGCAAAGAAGAGGAAGCTGCCTAGTAACAAAAGGAAGAATGTGGATTGAATTGTCCTAGTTGGTTGACTATGAAAATCATGAATGTTAGCAATTACAGTTCTTTTTGGGGATAAACTGTGAACTCTAACTTTTGTAGATGTAATTGCCTTAACATTGAAATGGTTCTAATCTTTGTTTTAGTGAATGTGAAAAGGATATTTGTTAACATTGAAATGGTTCTAATCTTAGTTCATGTAATAGCCTACAAGTGAATGTTTATGTCCAACTTTGTAGATGTAATTGCCTTTTGTTTTGGTGAATGTGATTGCCTTTATGTCCAAACATGCCTCCATTTTGTAGATGTAATTGCCTTTTGTTTTGGTGAATGTGATTGTCTTTATGTCCAAACATGCCTCTATTTTGTAGATGTAATTGCCTTTTGTTTTGGTGAATGTGAAAAGGATATTTGAAGACATTGAAATGGTTCTAATCTTAGTTCATGTAATAGCCTACAAGTGAATGTTTATGTCCAACTTTTGTTTCATTAGGAAGTGATTCTCCTCTGTTTTTTGCTTACCAACTCCAAACATGCCTCCATTTTGTAGATTAAATTGCCTTTTGTTTTGGTGAATGTGAAAAGAATATTTGAAGACATTATTTTCAAGACTTAAAGTAAGCATGGTGTTTCTGCTTCCTAAAGTAAGCCATGTTTTTAACATTGGGAGTAATTACTACAACAATGCTTAAAGGTACCAAAAACTGGAAATTGGAAATTGAGAATGCTAACAGAAAGCTTCTGATCAAGTTTCAAACTACTACAAGTAGGACTAAGCTTACATGAACCAAAAACTGGAACTTGAGATTTGGAACCAAACACCAACAATGCTTGAATTTTTTCATATCATACAACTTCTTCTTCTCTGATTTTTTTTACAACCTATACCAGGCACTGGAAATTAGAAATTGATAAGGTTTCAAACTGCTACAAACTGGAACCAAAAATTGGAAATTAAGGTTTGGAACCAAACAACAATGCCTGAATTTTTTTGTTCATACCATACAACAACTTCCTTTTCTCTGAATTTTTTTTGTCAAGGTAAAACCCTATTGACCACTAATGGCTGGAAATTTGCTCGACCGATCACTTCCTTCATCTACAAAAATTATCCACGCAAGACTCACCCAAGCTACGAGAAGGCATACCCACAAATATTTCCAAGTACTCCCCTGCCTTCTTTGCTTGCCTTCAATTAGAGCTTCATTTTCCCTAATCCTTCGGAGCAGCCCTGGTATAATCTCCACAGACCTATGGCACATTGGTGGATCGAACCAAAGGAAAAACCCACATGGATGCTGGTAGTTGAAAACGAAGATGAAACCTTCTGGTCAATAAACGAAGATTGAACATTGGGATTTTTCGATCAATTTAATTGAACAAATGAGGAAAGACTTACCATACGATTACCACAAGTCCAAAACCTTCTGCCTGGGTTGGAATCAGTCCAAGAAGTTAACAAGCGTGCCTTCATTCCACATGGACAATAAACCTCCATTTTGATTTCTTCAATTTTCAGCTCCTGGTCAACAATGGAGGACAATGGAGGTTTTGCCTATTTATTGCACTGACTGACGATGTCCTCCTATAAATGGCGCCACTTGTTCCCGCCTTTCAGGTTTGGTCCCTGAACTCTTAAATGTAAAATGACTTTATTACCCTTACCAAAATACACGTGAGACTCACGTGTATGGACTTAACGGTTCCAAAATAACGGAACTTGACGGAATGACCAACTTCGTTGAAATTGATTGGTACGAGGACTATTGGCAAACAAATTTTTGTACAGGGACGAAAACCAAAAAAACTCAAAAGTACAGGGACCAATTGTGTAGTTTGTCCACACACACACACACACACACACACACACACACACACATATATATATATATATATATATATATATATATATAATTGGAAGTAAGGCATTGTTTAAGAAAAGGTAAAATCGTCATTTTGATAAATACTCAGATTTATGAAAATAGCGTTTTGAAAATGTATCCCAAACACATTTGTAAGAAAAACGCTGCGTTTTCAAAACTCTGCGTTTTCAAAACACTGTATCAAACGGGCCTTTCAAAGAAACATGCATTTATTGAATTGCACTAATAGTGGATTCGGTTGAAAATTCGAAATTCAGGTGGGGGAATAGAGACGAACACTCGGTGCTCAGCCTGGAACATACTTGGGTTCATCCCTCCCCGATCGCTCCGCCTCCGACTCCGACTCGCTTAGTACAGGTAGAGCATTAAACTGAAGCTCACTTATCATATTGTTGCTGATTGATAACGTTTTTTTCTATTTCGAAAACCCAAAAAATTTTAGTAAACATTTGCCTAGTTCAATTTTTTGAAAGCTTTATTGGTCTTGAAGCATGTATTTCTTGCAATTTTACCGATTATAGGTTATATGTCGCTCAGTAACTCTGCAAAACATAGGTCCAGCTAATTTCTTCATCTTTGGCAGCCTTGGTAGAGGTAATTAGAGTTTGATTTGTGAAATTAGGGCTAATTATTTTGTTTGAAATTGATGAAACTAGGGACTCTTTGGGGGAGTTTGTTAAATAGTTTCTGTACCTATTGATTTATTACCTGTTCCATACGCCAGTATTCTACTCTCTTCGGCCTGAAAAAAATTGTCTTACTTTCCTTTTTAGTTTTTTTCTAAAAAAAGTAGTCCATTTTCTAATATTCAAACTATGAATCTCTATCTTTTTTCAATTTTTTACTTTCATTTCAAAAACACAATATTTTTCTTACTTGGCGTACAAAATAAAAAGTATATAAATTGAATACAATTTGAAGGAGGCCAGGAGGGTATATAAATATTCTGTTTATTTGTAAGGTAGCTAGAAATATTGTGCAAACAACGCTTAATTATGCAAAATTAGCCAGAGAAAGGTACATAAACTGGTAAACCTATTTTGGACTGATTGATACATTTCTTATCTTCTCTGAGAGAGAGAGAGAGAGAGAGGAATTCTTACTTTTCATACAAAATAAAGTAAATAAATTCAATACAATTTAAAGGAGGGTATTATAAATATTTTGTGTATAAAAATTCAATACAATTCAAAGGAGGGTATATAAATATTTTGTTTAGAGAGAGAGAGAGAGAGAGAGAGAGAACGATATTAAAAAGTATGGCTTTTCAAATGAGATTATCTTTTTGTGACAAAGAAAGTATATTGTATATACTAACTATAAGGACAGTGCGTGCTCTACAGTTATTCTTCTTACCTTTTGTCTTAAGAAGGTGACATATGAGTAATAGGCATTCAAGCTTTTGCTTCTGAGTCATGATTAGGAATCACTTAACTAAAGAAATTCTGAGTTGTAGATTAAATGGTTTTTCAATTTGGTTATCCTTGTGAAGTAAAAGCTGCATTGGATGAATTTGAACTTCCACTAGTTCTTCATGGAACTCCGAATAGATATCTTCTGAAATAAAAATTTTAACCTCAAATTTCTCTTTTTCTTGTAGTTTAGATACTCGTCAATCTCTCAGAGCAGTAGAGGGGTATTTGCTACAAGATTCCTTTCTGGTTCCCGTTTTGGTGTTACAATAGTAGTCTAGTAGTATGGTATGTTGTTTTTTCATATGGCCAGCAGTTTGATGGTGCTTTTCCTCGTCCATGATGGGAAAGACGCATATCGTTCTATATTGTATTTTCTGTTTTTGGATGAATTTTAGGGCATATATCTTTAAGAAATTAAAGCTTTTCTGTTGCTACTGGTCTCTTATTGGTAAAGCAATCCACGTCCATTTATTGTTTTGTAGGTCGATAGTCATTTGTTCTTGTTCCTTGACTATTTAATACTGTCCATTATTCTGTTACAATGTCTCTTATGTTGGCCTATTATCTTACTGCATCTGTAATCTTTCATTGTTTTCAACTCCAGGTTAGTCATGTGCTTTTAGCTGATCTCAAAGACACTTCCGACTTCTGCATATAGGTGTAAGCAACTGAGGCATGGAACCAGCCCGGACTGCCCAGGAATCTCTGGACCTGGTTTTTCACATGTCAAACATTCTTGACACAGGACTGGATCGTCACACACTCTCTGTCCTCATTGCGCTCTGTGATCTTGGTCTAAACCCCGAGGCACTGGCTGCTATTGTCAGAGAGTTCCGCAGAGACACGGCTTCCATGCCAACTACTCCATCTGTTCCATAGATTAACCTTAACTTTTCTTGATGTACAGAAGATATGCTATTAGTATTGAGCAACTTACTTGCACTTTTTTTTCCATTTTTGTTCGTTCCTTCCCTTCACCCCCAATCCTTTTATTGTCTTGTTTTGCCAGGAGGTTATAAGACCACAAGTCTCCTGTGATTTGTATTGTTGAATTGATTTTTGTGCTTATGAGTTACAATCATTTGGCTGTCAATAGATATTAGGGCTTATTTTGATTCATTTCTACTTTTCTTTGGATCTTGGCTTCCATTTCCATTTACCTTGATCTCATTCTAATCACTGGTGAAGTACTTAAGTCTGTTTACTACTTGCAGTTGATAGCATTCTGTCTCAATAATGAAAATGGCTTCCTACTTCCTAATTACGTCTCTGTTTTTGCAAGCCTCGTAAGGTTAGTTTCATCCCTTTGCTCTTTTAGTTAGGATTTAGTAGACATAATGGCCACATGCCAATTAAGGCATTGGTTCCTGAGCTCACAAGTTATGGCTTCTTGGTGGTCTTGTCCATTTTTATCTTGCTCTCAACTCATTGAGTATCAATGTGAAGTTGTAGGGTAGCAATACTGGTAACAGGCAGGTGATGGATGTGGCTCTGATCCACTTAACTTCTGCTGCTAGCATCAATGTCATTTTGAAGGCAAAGGTAGCATGAACCGACGAGTGGTTGTGGTGGTGCATTGAGAGGTAGTGGAGGCTTGAAGATGGCTGGTGGTGCATTGAGAGGTAGTGGAGGCTTGAAGATGGCTGGTGGTGCATTGAGAGGTAGTGGAGGCTTGAAGATGGCCGAGTACGGAGGCCATGAGAGACCAAGACATTTTGTCGTGGGTACAAAGTATACGCCTGTAAGTCTGCAATACATGTCATAGTTTTTTAGCAACAAATTTGTACGAGTTCAGTTCCTTGTTCTTCTTTTCCTTCTCTTCTTTTGGTGATAATGAAATATTCCTTGACATAACAGCCCTTTATGTTACTATATGTCTTCTTCCCCTTATCACATGTTGAATTGTGCTTTCGAGTTCAGCTAGGACAGCTTTGCAATCTTCGACAAGGGCTGCAAAGAAACACAATCTAATGTTGCTCGATAGCTCATTTTATTACGTATAACCCATCTACTAGCCCGCTAAGTACCTTGTTTAACTAGGCCCATGACTACCTAAAATTCCATAGATGATGTTGATATCTAGAGCTACTAAGTGACCACTTAAAAAGCACAGATATCGCCCACATCTAATTTAGGGGTGTACGACCGAACCAAACCAAATCAAATCATGCGGTTTGGCTCGGTTTTGGTCCAAGATAGTTCAGTTTTGGATTCCAAAATCTAAAAGCTGAGCAGTTCGGTTCTGAATCGAATCGAGTTTTATTTGATTATTTATTTATTTATTATATAAAATATGTGTATTTATATATATAATAAATGTTTAATAATTTCAAATACCAATTCACATTTCCCAAATCACGAACACTAAACCCTAACTCTTCTCAGCCCTATAATCACGCAGTCGCACCGAACGGATCTCTCCTATTCTTTGCTCTTGGCTTTGTGTGTGTGTGTGTGTGTGTGCCCGCGCTGTAATTTGAACACATCACCGTGATCTAATGCTACATCTTAAAATTCCCAAAACAAACCACAATAATCAAATTTAATAAATTCGACCAACTTATCTAAAATTTCCTCTTAACGGTTTTGAAACAAAACACCACAGCTAAACCAACTCAATTCCCAAAACTAATTTGAAACTGTATTCAAAATTTCCAAATCAATTAGTAAAATCTAAACTCCCGGGTTGTCCTCGATGATTCCTACCCGATCCCAATGTACAATCCAACTTATGATTTGAAAGAAGGAATATGAAAAAGGTGAGCGAACAAATGACTAGTGAGATCATACTAAGGTGGGGTGACCCAAAAGATAATCAACGTTGTATTTTAAGCGGAGTTAAAAACATCTAATAGATATCATATCAAGACATTTGCTAAAGCTTCCAATCAAAAGTAGATATACTAAGTGATTCAAATACATTTTCAATGAGAGTTCAAAAGACGAAAATATGCAAAAACACGAAACTGAGTAATTTCATCGTTACCACCCGTCTCATACCAACCGATAACGGCAAACAAATCACAAATAATATTATGATCACGTAAGTGGTCCATAGACCGAGAACCAAATCCTCTAAAAGATAGGCAAATCCCTGAAAGGGTACACTAATCTTCTGAAGGATACACTAATCTCCAAAATATATATTATTTAGGTAAATCTAGATAACCGCATTCGCATCCTAAGTGGTGCAAATTATCAAATAATTGAATGTCACGTTAACCCCTATAACAAGTTGTTCGCGCTTAGCGATAATAAAATGTTTTTTTTTTTTCAAAAGATGGGTAGCACCGTACCGTACTATTAACCAAACATAAATTAAATTTCAAATTATGCTTTTCTGATACAAAGGACTAAAGGAGTACAACCCGGTACATTTTACCAACAAAAAAGTATTCCGAAAACAAATGTTATTTCGCGTAAAGCCGAGAAAATATATTATGTTATTCAGAACACCTAAACGTAACATCAAAATTCCTAAATACAACACCATTTAAAAGATAAAATTACTTTACTATCCCTCTTCACATTTAAACTATACCACCTCCTCCCTCTTTCTCCCTTCACGTAATTTTGATTTCGTATCATTGTTGATTCGATTTTCATTGTTAATTCGCATGATATCGCATGTGAATTAAATTGATTTTGATTCGGTTTATTTATTTTTTAATTACGAACAAAAAACCATTGATTTGCATTTTTTTTTTATTTCGGACAAAACAACCGCTACAAACTGTAGCGGATGTTTTATAAAACATCCGCTAGGGCATAGCGGATGTTTTATAAAACGTCCACTAATTTGTAACGATTGTTTTATAAAACATCCGCTAATTTGTAACGATTGTTTTATAAGACATCCGTTAGTTTGTAGCGGTTGTTTTATAAAACATCCGCTAATTTGTAGCGGTTGTTTTATAAAACATCCACTAATGTGTACAAAAAGTGATTATCTATTAAATATTAAAAGGGGTATTTAGGTCATTTTATACATTAAATGGTGTTGCATTTAGGGATTTTGATGCTACGTTTAGGATCACTCGTTGTTATTTCATACATAATATGCGACAATGGGCAATCGATGGAGTCAAAATAATTACCGACACAAGGTCGGACGTGGTAATCGTGGGAAACATAATGCAAAGAAACAAGCGGAAGGCTAATGTTCAAAAACAATCTTACAAAATAACCTAAAAAAAGCGTAATCCCTTACCATGTTGCGAAATTAACTTGTATAGGAAGAAGTGCAGCTGCCCACTGCCGGCGCTAACCCACATCTAAAATACAAATACACTAAACCCAAATCTAAAATACAAATATAAAAACTTGATTAATTACGCATGCCACTGGTAGTGATATTAATTAGTAGCCATCTTAAGGTTTAAAACCATTGACCCTAAATAATAATATGTTAATCTTTTTTACTATAAAAGTGTGAGTTGTTTCTTAGAAATTAATGTATGGACAAAATTAACCTTTCATCTTATAAATCATGCACCATTTATTTAAGGACAAACAAGTAAATTTATCTTCTTTACTATAAAAATGTGAGTTGTCTCTTAGAAATTAATGTATGGACAAAATTAACCTTTCATTTAATAAACCATTCACCATTTATTTAAGGACAAACAAGTAAATTTATCATGATAAAAAATAATATTTGTATAAAAATAATATTTAATAAATCACTCCCATTGAATAAAGTCAAATAAATAATTTATTATTTGCTAATAAATTCCATAAATAATTATCAAAATAACCATAAATTTAATAAATCACTCACCATTGAATAAAGTCAAAAAATAAATAAGTTAATTTCGGATTTAACATTAATTATAAATCAAATATCCAAGATACCCCAAGTGTCCAAGTGTTTATCTTTGACCCCATATATATACAAATTCTACCAAATTTAGGTTTTCCCTCTATTTTTTCCACCAATCTATATTACAAAGAAGCTAGGTAATTGACTAAAGTTATTCAGAGGTCAGGATTTAATTTTTTTTACTATCATCCTACGGTTGTCATTTATTTGGGTAACCTCCTCTTTTGGGTTTCCTTATACTGTTAGAATTAGGTTTCCTTATAAAACAACTAGGTAATTGACTAGGGCTATTCAGAGGTTGAGATTAAATTATCTTTAAAAATTTATCGGTTGAGATTCGCCCTCACATTCACATGTGTGAGTAGTTATCCATTTTTAACTTCCTAGAATTAATATTATGAATAGTCACCCATTTTTCTTCTCTTTATATTTTATCTTCATATTACAAAGTCGCACCCTTCGATTAGTCTTTTGAACAATCACCTCTTATAAAATATCAGTCCCCCAACTATCACTTGAAACAATGTAACCCTCAACTGTAATATTTTTTAAATAACACTTTCTATTTAGATACAATCATTTGAATTGACGAAATCATATATACTGGCACCGTGTCATAAGCACAGAGATGCCAAAACACGTGTGTAATTGGTAAATGCTAATTACAAGCTGAGATTAATTCGTTTACTGTAATCCTACGCTCTACATTTAATCTAAATTGTAAACGTGTGAAAGATATTTACTTTTTCCAATTTTACTGCTTTTTTTCTTCCAAAAATAAATAACTGTTCCAATAAAGACATATTCTATAACTTGTTTATTATTTACAGTTTTATAGTTTTACATTTATTGTTTTATGGTTTTACCGATATTGTTTTACTGAGATTTATTGTTTTAACGTGCATAACTAATCAATTTAATTTTAGTCCAGCGGTAAGTTTTGAATATTTGTATTTTAATTTTTTTCTTTTTAATTATTATCTTAATTAACTTAATCAATTTAATTTTTTTCTGACCCGCAATTTCGTATACAAATAAAAAAATCGTAAGTTTTGTAATTTGAAATATTTTTTTTCTTTTTAACTGTTATCATAATTAACTTAATCAATTTAATTTTTGTCCAGCCCGTTTTTTTGTAAGGCAATTTATTTTTTCCCGGCCCACAATTTCTTATACAGATAAAAAAATTCATAAGTTTTGTCCTGCCTATTTTTTTGGTCGGTCCACAGTTTCGTGTACAAATTATTAATTAATATCTCCGTTCCGGGCAAAGAGGTCTTTACAGTTTTACAAATATTTAGTTGTAGTTTCTTAATTAATTTTTTTCATCATGCTCGATTCATACATTGATCACGCTCTTACTAGCCGAGTTTATTTTTATAGAATGTTGGACATCTTCTCATTGTTGTGGTTTCGTTTGTTGAGGTATATGTATTGGTTTCCATTGATTTAATTGTCATTTTTTTTAGCTTTTAGGGTTGATTAATTTGGATCAAATGCATCTTCGTTCGCCTGTTAGATTTTGTATGATAATATGTGGGAGGTTTCGAGTTTTGTAGATGAAGCAGAAAATTTGGTTAATTGAATATGTTTGAATTTTCTTTATCTCATGTGTAGGTGAAAATAATAGATAAAGTTATTGCATCTCATGTTTACAAAGTTAAGCAAAAACCCCCAGAAGAAGAAGACTGAGTTTTCGTTATTGAGAAAACAATAAATTTTTTTTTGTATTTTAACAGTAGTTACAATTAAAATATTTATTTATTAGTTTTCTTATAAAATAAATATCGAAGTAAAATGTTTTATTTTGTTAGGTATTTGGGTACATTTCCACATTATTTCATTCATTGATAAATTTCTCAAACTGGCGTCATGTCATCGGCACGGACAAGAGTACTAGTCAATTTTGAATTATTTTGATGAATATTTCTTTTAAACCTTTAAAGTGTTTCTCATCTTTTCAACTTGGGACAAAACCTATCACTAATTATGCATCTTTTTTTAACCTTTAAAGAGGGGTTAGTTTACTTGTTGGTGACATATTCTTCTTCCAATATTGGATTGCAATTATTTGCAATTTTCATATGACCCCATGGTTTCTATGATGTTACAAACAACTCATATTTTTCTAACTTTATGTCACTTCAATTAACGAATTTAGGGTTAGGGACTATCGGTGTCCAAAATTTACATTCTTTGGTGTGTGGCATGTATTTGCGTTATACAGTCCCTAATGGACTTTCTTAAAGTTTTGGGACTAATGGTCTAATTTTCCCTTAAATAAAATGTTATTTTTATTTTTGGGATATTTTCTTAACTTTGAAGTTAATTATGATAATTTTTTAATTATTTTTCTGATTATTGAAACAATTATTCATTAATTTTTATTACAAACATATCTTAAATATCAAATGGTTAACTAAATGATAGAATTATAACTAAATTCAACTTTGCACACAAGGAAAATGACCAAAATAATCCTCATGTCATATATAAAGTGTCATTTTCCATTAATATTATTAACTCTTATGGACGCGAGGGGGCAAAGTGGAATGAATAGCAAAATTGTGTATGAAAGTGAGACACATAATTTATAAGCTAGGGTGTAACGTGAGATTTAAGTAAATACTTCCGGGAGTGAATCGTATTTTGGCCCCATAAAAATTAGGCCAAAAAAACAAATATCCCATCAAAGCTTCTATCATATCCTACTTTGGTTTTTTTATGATTAATTTAATTCATAGGAGAAATATACACAAACATATATGTATGTATGCATATATTTACATATATATATATTTATTATTTCTGGTAAAAAATATATATTAAAATTTCATAAAGGACAATTTTCAAAAATACATATAGTTTTTTCATATATAAAAATAATAATTAAAATTTAATAAAAAATAAAGATAAAACATTTACAAGACACGTGTATCTAACTAGTAATTAATAAAAATCCCAAGTCCAGTAGGGTCTGTTTGGCAATTTCACTTGAATAACCAACAATACCAACCATAGTCACTGTCTTATGGCTCTACTATTTTGATAAAGATGAATTTTGAATCTTGTCATAGCAGTGAATATGTGTAGTTATTTGAAAATGTTCCGCCTTGGGTACGATCAAAGATATGTGGTCTAGATTAAAAATAGGATACTTACTGAACCAAAAAAAAAAAAAAAACCTCAGAGCCGCACCAAATCATAATATGAGATTTTGCAATAATACACATCTATATATCTATTAAAAGGAAAAAATTTCCTTTTTGGGCAGTTTCCCACCAAAGCCCAAAGCCAAAAATATACATACACTAATATGTATCTCTTACCCAACTGATGATACAGTAATTTTTGAAATTACCTTTTTCACCCATAAACAAACAAAACAAGTCCTCTAAAATAAATTTACTGTTGTTCCATCATGTCAATCAAATCATTCTCTCATTTATATCATCTTCTATACCAATTGTTGACTTACTGTCAACATTACCGAAATTTGTTTTTCAAATTAGCTATGTACAAGCGTTGAAAAGGTCTTCAAAATAGATTTCATACCGATCAATCACATCATTGTCTCACTTACATTCTGTACTATACCAATTTTTTCCCATTCTCGGCAAATGGGTCTGATCCACGGTTTTGTATAATATCAAACCTGTATCACTTTTTTGTATAAATCCACTGGTTTTCTAACCACAGAAATGACTTGGTATAGATTAAAAAAATAGAACGAAAATTATTTACATGACAAGTGGCACCTCTAAGTACAGATGCCAGATTTGCATGCATAAGAAACCATTATAAATAGAACTCATTGTTCCACCCTTGCAACCCAATTGTTGTTGTAAGCTGGAATTCTTGGCAAGTTTCAAATGGCTCCATTTTTCAGCTTAGTTCGGCAATTAAATCCTACAAAAATAGAGTGGGTTGTAAAAGTTAGACTTGTGCTCAGTTATAATGTGCCAGCATTTGGGTACTCATCAGTTATTCAAAGTTTGGAATGCATATTTCATGACAATGAGGTAACAATACAGATTCATTGTAGCTTGGTTTAACGCTTCCCAAAATATCTATTACATTTTTCATCACTATTGCATACTAACTTTTTATATATATACAGAATCTGCATTACATTTTTCATTACAATTGCTTACTTACTTTTTATATATATACGGAATCTGTACTACATTTTTCATTCAATTGCTTACTTACTTTTTTTATATACACAGGGATAAAAAATTCATGCAACAGTAAAGCAACAGCATATAAGAAAGTTCAAAACTATTATCCAGGAACATCATGTCTATGCTATCAAGGATTTTATTGTGGCAGATAATTTAATGAAGTTTAAAACAACTTATTCAAAATATAAGATTATTTTTATGGGGAAAACAATGGTGACTGAAGTATTTGACGAAAAATTTCCATGGAACATATACGAGCTAATTAAAGCCATTTGAATATTTTTCAAATCCAGAGGAGGTAGACGAGTCCCAACTTATTGGTATGTACACTAATATTTTTCTTCAAGTGATTAAGTTAGCATTAAAAAAAATTTCATTCATTTGGTTCTCTTTATGAAGATGTAATAGGGAAGTTGATTGCCCGCAATTCCCCACAACACAAGGAAATAGCTGGACGGCAAGCCAAGATGATGGATATCATTTTGGAAGACCATGAATACATTCCATTATTATACAATCTGCACTGTCTTCATTACTTTTTAATAAACTGTCCATAGTTGTCTGTGTTTAATATGCCTACTAATTACAGAGGAAAAACTTTACCGTGTACATTATGGGGGGAATATGTCGACTACACTATGAACTACTTAGCTGCAACAGTCGAAGAACCTGTTATTGTCCTACTGCAGTTATGCCGTGTTCGAAAATTTAGGGATGTGGTTAAAGTTTCAAACACATTCTATGTCAGCAGGGTACTTATTAATGGTGACATCAGAGACGTAGCAGATTTTCGTTCCAGGTAATAAAATACAGTATAAGTTATGTACATACATAACAGGTAAGTATTGAGAATATTTTATGAATTTAGTGTAGTAAAAATCAAATACTAAAGCTGTATATTTTGCATGTTAGTTTGACATCTGTTAATAAAGAAACAGGAGAAATAAACAATTTAGCAGTGCATGCACCCGCACCAATACAGGCACGAGCACCGGCATCTACGACACCAACAACAAAGTCTGAAACCAGTATAGAAGAATTTGAAAGATCACTTGATTTGATTAGAACAATAGAACAACTCAATGAAATCAATGAGGTAATTTTAATAAGTGTAATAAAAGAATGTTTAACTAAATTGTGTATATAAATTTTTATGTGAACTAATTACAACACTTATAAATTTGAACTAGGTCGCAACTTTTGGGTCACAAATTGACTTCATAGATTCGGAAAGAATTGGTGTTACACGTGTCACAAATGTCTCAAAAATTCTGCTGGGCCAATTTTATTGTGACAAATGTGAAATTTTTGATTCAAATTGCAAGATAAGGTACGATATATGCATTTTAATCCTTTTGATTTTGATAACTTTATATTTTGTCTTTCACTCGGTAATAATTTATTTACTTTACAAGGTACAAAATTCAAGTTAGGGTGGTTGACAATACTGGGAATGCATCTTTCCTAATTTGGGACAAGGAATCAAAGGATCTCATTGGTAAATCAGCTGCAGAATTAAAAAGTAGTGCTCAAGAACAGGTGATGTTATAAAAAATAGTACATGTTATATAACAATAGGAGTACGTTTATTATTACTTAATGAATGGCCAAATATTTATAACTTTTGCACACAAAATTATGTTTGTTTCAGGAAATTCCAAGGGAAATAGCAAATTTTGTGGACAAGAATGTTCTTTTCAAAATTCGAGATTAGACCATATCATCTTGGGCCAATTCGAGAAGTTTATCGGGTTTTAAAAGTGGTCATGGACAATTCAATTATAGATAAATATTTTGGAGGGAATAAAAATAGTCACGAGGTGAATATTTTCCAAAATTGGATGAGGAGATATCCGAGATATACACGAGGTATACTATAATAACTTTAAATGTAAATGTTATTATTATAACAATATATTAAAATTTGTTTAGTTTATACAGCCAAATTCATCGAAGGGTGATGTTGCAACACCTATAAAGAACACAAAGAAAACAACTGTTGCTAATGATATTAAAGATTCAAAATTAAAGAGGGCTCTTTTTGAAGAATTCTGCTCAAGTGCCGGTGACAATGAGAAGAAGATGAAGGTTGAAGTGAAGATTGAAAAAGAATGAAGATTGAAGTTGAAATGAAGGTTAACAAGACAATGCACACCAAAATATATATGGTGTTTTCTACAATTCTTTTGCGGCAAAAAATCGGAATTATTGTCTTGTGTTTTTGTATTTGAACCAACGTACCATCTTTTGTTTTCTAGACTAGACTAGACTATGGTTGTTTCATTAGGTCTCTAGACTATGGTTGTAGGATCTTTTGATGTCTAGACTACACTATGATAATTTCTTTATGTCTCTAGACTATGGTTGACAAGGTCAATCTTGCTATTGTAATATTTAACTTATTTATGCAATTTTCGGTTTAAAATTTGAATTGTTTTGTACATCTTCTTGACTGCATTGTTTAAAATAATGTACATTTTGTAACTGTCAACAATTATGAGGTCTGAAATAAAATGTAAATTAACGTTAAACAATGAATTGCATACAACAAACTAATCTTTACGACATATTATACTAGAGTTAAAACAATTGACTAAATGAGACACAGTTTCTAACCTAAATTTAACTTATTGAGATAAAAAAAAACATACCGTCTGATGACTTTACAGATTCATTGGACAAACAAA
The DNA here is from genome assembly GCA_013146195.2 of Codonopsis lanceolata. Lineage (NCBI taxonomy): Eukaryota > Viridiplantae > Streptophyta > Magnoliopsida > Asterales > Campanulaceae > Codonopsis > Codonopsis lanceolata. The sequence continues at coordinate 148,150,081 of CM028380.1, forward strand.
GTGTATGTCAGTTTTTCCAAGTACAATTTTAAAGTCAATCCAGAAAGAAAACAATAATTTAATGGAAGAGATTAAAAAAAATATAGCAGAACAGATATACAGTTAATGATTATATTTTTATAAAAAGTTGCTCAATTTCTTCAATTCTGCTTTTATAAAAAATAAAGATGCAGTTTATTGGACACGAGAAAATCTATGTCATTTGGCCAATATATAATTTGAAGTCTATTCGAGAAAGAATGCAATATTTTAAGTGTGGTGGAAAAAAAATACCAGCGAGATATAAAGTTAATGATGACTTTTCAGATTCATTGGAACAAGAAAGTGTATGTCAGTTTTTACATGTACAGATTTCAAGTCTATTCAGCAAGAAAACAATAATTTAACTGGGAGAGATGAAAAATTCAGAGCAAACAAATAAAAAGTGAATGATTTTTTATAAAAAGTTGGGCAATTTCTTCAATTCATAATGTTTTTTATTAAATGAAGACTGTACAGATTTATTGGATCGATAAAATCTATGAATTGAAGAAAGAATGCAATTTCTTATTAGATAAAAAGTTGGACAATTTCTTCAATTCATAATGCTTTTATGTTAAATGAATGCAATATTTTAACTGTGTGAGTTGGAAAAAAAAGACCAAAACAGATATAACGCTAATGATTACTTTACATATTAATTGGACAAAGAAAGTGTATGTCAGTTTTTTAAAGCACAGATATCAAGTCTATACAGAAAAAAAAACAATATTTTAATTGGGAGGGATGAAAAAAACATTGCAAAACATATATAAAGTGAATGATTATTTTTTTTAATAAAAAGTTGGACAATTTCCTCAATTCATAATGCTTTTGTATTAAAAGAAGACTGTACAGATTTATTGGATAGATAAAATCTCTGTCATTTGGCCAATGTCAAATTTCAAGTCTATTCATAAAGAATGAAATAATTTAAAAAAATGCAATATTTTAAGTGTAATTTGGAAAAAAAAGACCAAAAGCAGATATAAAGTTAATGATTTTTCGATTCATTGGACAAAAGTGTATGTCGGTTTTTCATGTATAGATTTCAAGTCTATTCGGAAAGAAAACAATAATTTCATTGGGAGAGATAAAAAAAAGAGAACAAACAGATATAAAGTGAATGATTACATTTTTTTATAAAAAGTTGGACAATTTCTTCAATTCATCATTTTTTATATTAAATTAAGGCTGTACAATTTATTGGATAGATAAAATCTATGAATTGAAGGAATGCAATTTCTTATTAGATAAAAAGTTGACAATTTCTTCAATTCATGAAAGAAATGCTAAATGAATGCAATATTTTAAGCGTGTGAGCTGGAAAAAAAAGACCAAAGCAGATATAAAGTTAATGATGACTTTCTGATTAATTGGAAAAAGAAAGTGTATGTCGGGTTTTTCCAAGTACGAGATTTCAAGTCTATTGAGAGAAAACAATAATTTAATTGGGAGAGATGAAAAAAAAAACAGCGGCATATATAAAGTGAATGATTATATTTTTTATAAAAAGTTGGACAATGCCAATTCATAACCATTTTTTTTTATATTAAATTAAGGCTGTCTGAAGTTATTGGATAAGATAAAATCTATTTCATTTGGTCAATGTCAAATTTCAAGTCTATTCGGAAAAATTTTTTAAGCTGGAAAAAATAAAACATATATAAAAGTTAATGAAGACTTGACTTTTAAGTCATTGGATACCGTAAAATTATATGTCGGTTTTTTAAAAACGATTTCAGTGTATCGGAGAAAGAAAAATAATAATGCTTTGAGAGTTATTTACTTGTCTAAACCAATTTTTTTGTTATTATATGAAAGTCAAATTGACCAAATTGATTTCTAAAGCCTCTTACTTTCCCTTTCCCCTCTGAGGTCATCCTTTATGTTTGTTATTTTAAGCTAAAGCCAGCTTTTTGTCGGACTGACAA
>CM028380.1:148152132-148334887 GCA_013146195.2 Codonopsis lanceolata
TAAAGTCAAGAGAAAGCGGTAGAAGCATCAACGAAACGCTTGACTAATTTTTGGTGTGTGTGCTCCGGCAAGAAAGAAAAACAACCGAGGTAAACTTCCGCCTTACCTCCTTATTTTTTTGTTGTTAATCGGGATGATTGAGGTAATCTGTAATTAATCTTCCCTATCTTTAGAACCAAAAACAATTAGTGTGAATCTTCATGTAAGCCTTAAATGGGTTCTTGAGCTTTAGTTGAAGTTGAATTGAAGGCAGTAGGAACTCTTTAAAGTTTGAATCATGATAATCTTATATATATATATATATAAGTATGATTATATTGATAGATATATGTAAGGTAGATATATTATATTGTGTTAGTAGGAGGAAAGCAGAAAGTTTCGGGGAATGAAGCCGAAATGAGGATGGAAGATGATGGAATTTTCGTCTTTTCCCCCTGGACTTTTGGTCATAATTAATGATTTCCATTTTTTACAAATGACCCCCTTAAACCTTTAACAATTTATTAGTTGTCATTTGTATTTTTACTTTTGTTAGGTTATTTTAAGCTCAGAAATAATAAGACTTGAAATTCAAATTTTTAATTTTAGTGTTTTGTTTAAATTAGTTTTGGACGAGACGAATTAAGGTTTCAATTGCGGTTCGAGACTTTGTCGTGAGCACACCTTAACGAGGTAAGGGAGTACGTTTCTTTTAGGTTCTTTGAAAAAGTATAAAAATACTTTTTATGTTAGGCTTCCGCTATTCTTGAAATTCGTTCCTTCATTTGCCATGCCCAACCTTGTGTCGGTAGTTGCTTTGACTCCGTCAGTTGCTTTATTGAATATCTTCGTTATACCTTCGTTTTCGCAAATTTTCATGTCTACTCTGATTTTATGAAATACCTTGTTATTGAGAAATTTTATTTGTATTCGTAAATTTTGTTGGTATGCTCTTTGATATTAAAAATGACGAACTTCGATATTATTTATGTTTTGATAATAGTACATTAACAGTACTATTTATGTTTTGAAATTATTTATGATCACTAAGAATGAACAACCCGTCACGAGGATTTTCGTGACAACATTTGAAATAATTGAAATTTGCATCACTTGGCCTGTGAGTGCGGTTATCCGGATATACCTTAATTTGTGTACCCTTCGGGGGATTTGTGTACCCTACGGGGGATTCGTGTACCCTACGGGGGATTTGTGTATCCTTCGGGGGATTTGGTTCTTGGTCAAAAGACCCTTATGTGATCTACATAAATATTTTGATATTCGGTTATTCTTGCAGGTATGGGACGTCGGAATGACAAACTTGTTTGATCCATATTTGTTACGTTTTGAAACTATCCTTTTTAAAGAGATTTTTAAGCCTTTCGTTACTTATCTTTGATTTTCGCAAGTTGTCAAATATCTAAAACTCTGTTTTACATATATCCTAATTATTCTTTGAGTCACGTTGCGTGTTACGTCTCTAAAGTTGCGTCACGTCGTTTTCTTAAAATGAGTCCTTGCATGTTTATTGTCTAATTGTTTTCCCCCTATTTGGTCGGGCCCTCGGTTCCGGGTCGAGGTCGCACATGGTGTATATCGAGGCTTGTTATAGGTTGCTATGCTCGGTCGGGGATAGGTTCCATGGCCTAGGTGGGTTAGTTTCTTGTGTGATGTTCTATAGGAGTGAATTCTTATAGGTGCTCGATGGTGAATCCTAGGCGGTCGTGTAGGGCGGGCGGCAGGGCCTAGGTTGAGTTCCAGATGAACACGAGGTAGGTACCCTCTCCACCACGAGGTCAGGTGGTATGAATGCTCGAGATGGCCGGTCTGTGCCGGCCAGGGATTTATGACCGAGATGGCTCGGCTTGGCCTGTGCCTCCACCACCACCACCTCCAGAGGCGAGGCGGGCGTCGCCACCGCGTGTTGTTATACCACCGGAGCTAGTGGTACGGAATAATCTTGTGCTTTGAGAGGTTCATGAAGATGAAGCCTCCATCTTTTGAGGGAGAGGATGCTAGTCTTGCTTAATTGTTATGGCTTGAGGATATGAAGAAAATCTTTGCGGCCTGAATTGCACCTGAAGAAGAGAAGGTGACTTTAGTTGCACAGTATAAACGAGAGGAGCCGCCAATCATTGGTGGGAAGTTCTACTTGCTAGTTGGGAATTGAACCGTGGCGGGTGTGGCCTACATTTGAGACGAGTTTAGGGCAACTTATGTGCCTAATGTGGTTAAAACAAAGGCGTAGAGAGAAGGAATTTCGAGGAGCTAGAGCGAGGGATCTATGACCATAGCTCGGTATTCTTCTAAATTCACCGAGTTGTCCCAGTTATTGTACACATCTAGTCTTTGGATGAGAGGCACGAACCCAGAGGTTCGTGAAAGGGTTGAAAACCGAGTATAGGAAGAGCGCTTGTTATCTTCTACGGTTAGCGGTTACACGGGAGACTGGTGAGATCGTGCTTATGAGATTGAGCGAGACATTGAGGAGCACGGGCGGGAAGCCTCCGTGTGCCTTCTCACCGCCAGCCGATCTTCCTTGCCGACCGGTAGAGGTCGGTCTTTCCGGGAATCGGCCCCAGCTATCGGGGTAACCGTCGCAATGGGGGTCGATAATAGGCAGCTTAATGCGGAGGCTGGGCGCATAGGCGCCGTATGATAGTCGTGGTAGTGCTCCGCTTCTCTCCTCGAAGGCGTGAGACTGCAGTAGTGGGCAATTGATTTGTTCTTATTGTAATAAGATTGGGCATTCTAGTGAGAAGTGCAGAACCAGACTTGGTACTTGTCTTATTTGTGGAGATTCTAGTCATCAGCTCAAAGACTGTCCTAAGTCTAGAGCAGCTCAGTCCTTGGGGATCGATTCAGCCTCTGATGCGGGTCCAAGAGGGATAGTGATGGGCGCCCTAAGGCGCTTGAGCTAAATGTGTTTCGCTTGATCGGCGAGGTGTTCCCGAGTCTACTCGTGATCGGAGGTATTCTTTCGGTCTTCGGTCATCATGCTCGAGTTCTTATAGATCCGGGTTCTACTCATTCTTATGTTGCATCGCATTTCCTAGAACATTTATGTGTATTGCACATGAGATTTCTACCTTATGTGCTTGAGGTGTCTACACCGTTGGGTGATTGCTTGTTGGCGTCTGAGGTCTATAGAGACTGTGATGTGCTTGTTCATAATCGAGTCTTGCATGCTGATTTGGTAGTTTTGCCTATTAGAGACTTTGATGTGATTCTTGGTATGGATTGGCTATGTGTACATCATGCTTTAGTTGATTGCCGTAAGAAAGTGACTTTTGCCATGCCCGGTATTCCGAGTTTGTATTTTCAGTGCGATCATGCTATGAATGGGGTTCATATTATTTCGCCTTGCGGGCTAGACAACTTTTATCACGTGGGTGTACGGGTATTTATTGCGCATTGATACTAGCATGTCTTCGCTAAGTTAGAAGATATTCGGTAGTTAATGAGTTCCACTGATAAACATGTCTTTTCTACCGAGTATGCTTTACCTCCCGACCAGAGCTAGAGTTCATGTATTGAACTATTGCCGGGGACTTCGCCTATTTCTAGGGCACCTTACCGTATGGCTCGGCTGGTGAGTTGCGAGTTGAAGGATCAAATTGCAGAGAACTTCTAGATGAGGGAGTTCATTAAACCGAGTGTATCTCCTTGGGGTGCACCTGTTGTTTGTGAGGAAGAAGGATGGTAGTTTACGCCTTTGTATAGATTATCGATGCGAGTTGAACCAAAGCTACTATTAAGAATAAGTATCCCTTGCCACACATTGATGATCTCTTTGATCAACTTCGAGGTTCAGTTGTCTATTCCAAGTTTGACTTGAGGAGTGGCTATCACCAATTGAGGGTTCGGGCGGAGGATGTCCCAAGACGCGCCTAAATTTTCCGGCGTTACTGGTCACTATGAGTTTGTTGTTATGCCGTTTGGGTTGACCAACGCACCTGCAGTTTTTATGGACTTGATGAATAGGGTTTTTCATGATTATCTCGATTGCTTTGTGGTGATATTTATTGATGACATTCTTGTGTACTCCAAGTCACGAGAGGAACATAAGAATCATTTAAGAGAGGTTCTTTCTATCTTGCGGAAGAAGCAACTTTATGCGAAATTTAGTAAGTGTGCTTTCTGGCTAGAGCAAGTTTCTTTTCTAGGGCACGTGGTGTCTAGTGATGGTATTGCGGTGGATCCATCCAAGGTTGAGGCGATTACTAAGTGGAAGACGCCTAGTACGGTAACCGAGGTCCGTAGTTTCTTGGGCTTGGCAGGTTATTACCGTAGGTTTATTGAGGGGTTTTCGAAGATCGCTACTCCGATGACTAATTTGACTCAGAAGAAGTCTTCTTTTATTTGGAGTGATAAGTGTGAGGCTAGTTTTCAGGAGTTAAAGAGGAGGTTGACTACGGCTCCTATCTTAGCATTGCCTAGTGGTTCGGAGAACTTTGTGATTTATAGCGATGCCTCGTTAGAAGGCTTGGGTTGCGTGCTTATGCAGAATGGGAGAGTTATCGCCTATGCTTCTCGGAAGTTATCACCTTATGAGCATAATTATCCGACACATGACCTGGAGTTGGCAGCTATTATCTTTGCGCTTCACAAGTGGAAGCATTATCTTTACGGGGCTAAGTTTGAAATATTCACCGATCATAAGAGTTTGAAGTATCTCTTTTCGCAAAAAGAGTTGAATATGCGACAGAGACGATGGATGGAGAAACTTAAGGATCATGACTGTACTATTTTATACCATCCGGGAAAAGCTAATGTTGTTGCGGATGCCTTGAGTAGGAAAGCTTTTATGTCTTGCTTGATGATGAGGGAATGGAAGATGCTTGAGGATGTCCGTGAGTGGAGTCCTGTTGTGAGTGGGCATAGGGTTATCTTTGCTAATATGCGTGCTACGCCTGCATTGTTTGAGTTGATTAAGAAGGCTCAAGTTTCTGATTCTGAGTTGAGGAAGGTTATTGATGGATTGGGTGATGGTAAGACACCGGAGTTTGCTGTTAACAGTGAAGGTATCTTAACTTTTCGAGGTAGAGTTTGTGTTCCTTCTACCGATGGAGTTAGGCGTTTGGTTCTTGATGAGGCTCACAAGGCCAAGTATACTATACATCCAGGGAGTACCAAAATGTATAGGGACTTGAAGAGACAGTTTTGGTGGAATGGGATGAAGAGAGATATAACAGAGTATGTATCTAGATGTTTGACATGTCAGCAGGTTAAGTGAACACGTGAGACCTCGCCGGTTTACTTGACCACTTGAGATACCGGAGTGGAAATGGGAGCATATCACCATGGATTTTGTGACAGATTGCCACGTCTCGCCGAGGTTTTGATGCGGTTGGGTTGTTGTGGATAGGTTGACAAAATCTTCACATTTTATTCCTATTGCGATGACTTATAGTTTGAGTCAGTTGGCAGCGTTGTATATTCAGGATATCGTGAGGTTGCATGGTATTCCAGTTAGCATTGTTTCTGATAGAGACCCGTGTTCACTTCTAGATTTTGGAATTCCTTGCGGGAAGCTTTGGAGTGCAGTTGAATTTTAGTACGGTTTTCACCCATCCGATGGTCGGTCGAGATTGATTCGTATTGGAGGATTTATTGCGTGCTTGTGCCATGGATTTCAAGGGCGGTTGGGATTCTCATTTGCCATTAGCCGAATTTGCTTATAATAACGATTACGCCTAGTATTGAGATGGCGCCATATGAGGCTTTATATGGGCGTAAGTGTCGTTCACCGATTTCTTTGGGATGAAGTTGGTGAAGCTAAGCTTTGGGGTTCGGAGATGGTACAACGACCGGTGAGAGTGAAGCTTATTAGAGATAGATTGCACTGGCCTGTAGAGGCGAAAAGCTACGCAAACAACCGAGACGTGACTTAGAGTTTCAGGTTGGTGACTTTGTATTCTTGAAAGTATCGCCTAGACGAGGTACTAAGCGATTTGGGAAGAAAGGTAAGCTTTCTCCTAGATTTATTGGACCATTCGAGATCCTAGAGAAGATTGGAGCTTTGGCGTATCGGTTGGCATTGCCACCTTCTATATCGGATGTTCATGACGTCTTTCATGTCTCGATGTTACGCAAGTACTTGAAGGATGAGTCTCATGTCCTTACTTATGAGGAGATTTCCATTGAACCTGACCTTTCTTATGATGAGAAGCCGGTGAGGATTCTTGATACGAAGGAACAAGTCTTGAGAACAAAGAGGATTCCGCTAGTGAAGGTCTTGTGGAAGAATCATGACATTGAGGAAGCCACGTGGGAGACCAAGCTTGATATGAGAGAGAGATACCCTTTCCTATTCGATGAACTTGGTAAGAATTTAGGGACTAAATTCCTAAAGGAGGGGAGAATGTAACACCCCGGATTCTTGCATGTGTATTGTGTGCTTGCCTTCATGCATTCTCGTTGATTGTGAGCATGTTTACTTATTCTATATATATGATTTAGAAACATTCTTAAGTCATTCTTGAAGCTCTTAACATGTTTAGAATCATAGTAAGCTTGATTGGAAGTTTATAAACCTTCTTGCTTTGTTTCGCCCTTAGCGATTTCCCTTCGTTGCTCGTATTGCTTGTGTTTCGACGTGCGAAATGTTCGTTGAGTTCTTGGACTTGTATTCAAGTCATAACCATGTTCAAACAATCCTTTTCCATGTCCAAGTTATCCTAGTTTGATTGGTGGTTGATTGGCGTTTAATTCGTTAACCATTCGTCGCTTGATTCGAGCCTTGTTTTACCTTGTCTCGGGTGTTGTTCGGGTGTGTTTCCGACTTGTTTTGAGTTGGGTTAGACCTTAGAATGGTTGCCCATGAGTTTGGGATCATTTAGAGCATGTTTAGACCAAGTTCGAGGCCTAGTCGAGGCGGCCGCATCGAAATTTGTGCACTAGCCCGCCTCAACTTCTGAGAGCATTGTAAAATTCAGCTTCGACCGCATCCCAGCCACTGATTAGTGAGGCGCCCGCCTCAACTTCTGGGAGCTTCCTACGGGATTTTTCCCTGTTCTGCTGTGTACGAACTTTGGCACTTAAACACCATTCCAAACCTCTTCTAAAACCTTCCTAACACCCCTTGCTTATGTCCTAACATTAGTTAACATGTTTTAAGAGTGGATTAACCAACCATTAGTGAGCTTTAAGCAAACCAAATCAGATATTTATGTACCACATTAGAGTGACACTTGTCCCACTCAGATTTTCAGCAAATATAAGCCACAATCTGACTTGTTGACCCTCATTCTTCACCCTCACTCTCCATGAACGAAATTTCTTCTTCTCCCTAGTCTCCCATGGCTCCTTGAAGGTGTTCTCTTGGTCCTCCATCATCCTCTCATCCTTTGCTCAAGCCCCCTTCTTTAAAAGTGTAGAGCTTGAAGAGTTGAGCAGTTCCAACCGATTGGTTTGTGCTCTTCCTATCTTCTTCCTTGGTGAAAGGTAAGCTATTGATTCCCCTTAGGATGTATGTTAGACTTGCCATGTCCCCCTCTTCTCATGACTCCCATGCTCCTACCATGTCCATGCCATGCTTGATGATGAGTTGAGTTTGTAAGGATTTTGAATGATATATTCATCTTGTTGTTTTGAGTCCTATGCCTAGAATTAAATATGTTCTATGCCTCCTTAGGAACAACTATTGTTCTTGGACTAATGACTTTTGATAACTCTTGGAGATGATGATTTCTAGGGTTTCACATGATATGAATTGTTCATCCTATTGATTGGGTCCTATGCTTAGAATCAAATGTGTTCTATGTCTTCCTAGGAATAACTAATGTTCTTGGACTATTGGCTTTTGATAACTTTTGAAATAATGATTCTAAAGTTTCCTTGAATTATGAAATATTGAACCTATGATAATTCTTGACTATGGTTGTTAAGTGGATTAATGGCCTAGTCTACTCGATACGAGAACTTAGAAAAGGGTTTTGGATGCATTTAGCATCTTAACTCTCTTGGATGAATTGTTAGAGACGACTCAACGGAGTCAAACTTAGTGAGCCATTGAACAATACCGGCTCAATGATCAATCCCTACGACGTTCTAAACACGTTTCTCTAAGAATGATAATTCTAGACTATTGAATTAGATTGATTACCATGCTTGATTCTTGATGTCATGTAATAGAATACCTATTTGACATGTTGAGTTCGCTCTTGTCGAACTCATTCCTGCTTGATTTTTGATGAGAATATTTACTTGTCATGAACGAGATCGCTCTTGTCGACCTCGTTCCCTACTTGAGAATTTGTTAAGTAGACACTACTTGACATTTGCATGAGTCCACCGGTGGCATCTGTCATTGATTCACACACGCCTCACCGTGGCCACAGGTGGGAAGTAGCTCCACTTGTCGTAATCTTCAAGAGCACCATTGGTGTCTATCCAGGGCATTCCTCGGAAGGTCGATGTACTTACACACATCCGACACATGCACGCTCAAGATAACGCTTGTATGCGGAACTACGTAGCGGGCCTCCATATATCCTTATCCTATGTGATTTAATTTCAAGCACCTATGTGAAACAATGTGCATCTTGGATATATGATCTCTATGCTTATGTGACTATACCTTGCCTTGTATGTTGCATATTGCCATGACATGCATGATTGATAGCTTACAAGTCTTTATGACTTACCCATTCCCCTTTACTGCTTTAGATCCTAGCAAGACAGTCCTTCTCGTTGAGGATTGCGGTGTTCGTGCCTTGTTCCTCCTTTTGTCGGTAGTTGCAGTTTGAAGAGGTGGTCTAGATGTCCTCTTCATTTCTTTTGTTATTTTGCAAGGACGATGGGTTAAAGCAAGTCAATTAGACTATGCTTGGGAATTTGTATAGAACTTGATCTTGATGCTTCTATTAGCTACTTGTAGTTTAACTCTTGTAGTATTTGTAACCCTCATGCTTAGGCATTGTAAGCCGAGTTTTGGTTATCATGTATAATAGTTCACTACGTTTAAGTCTTCATTGAGCACCCCTTTTGCTCTTACTTAATTCTTGTCCTTAAACTGTTAGCTTGGGTTCCGGTATGTAGTGTCGCCGATGACTTGGTTTATTTGCTTAACTGTTTTATCATGTTTGTAAAGTTTTAAAAATACCGGCCTTTTAGGGCCGAGGCGTGTTACGTCTCTAAAGTTGCGTCACGTCGTTTTCTTAAAATGAGTCCTTGCATGTTTATTGTCCAATTGTTTTCCCCCTATTTGGGCGGTCCGACCCTCGGTTCCACCTCGGGCCTGGGTCGGGTCGCCACATGGAAGTTATTGAAGACAAGAAATTTTTAGTTGACTTTGTTCCGAAATTTTATTTGGATGACTGTATTTAAATTGGAGACTTTTGTAATATTAGTTAGATATCGTTTTAATTTAGTATTTATTTCTAGTTTGAATTTGTAGTGACGTGGCCAGATGTGGGCCCATGTAGTGGGACCCGAGTTTGGGGCGTTACAGATTGGTATCAGAGCTTAGGCCTTAGATTCAGATGGTCTTAGGATTTAGGAACAATTAAGAATAAGATGTGATACTACGATAGGATTATGATACTAGCATTAAGTTGTGATTATAGCTAAGTTATGATCTCACTGATGATTAAGAAATTATTATTTCGTTAAACTAATATACTCGTGTTACTTGTAGGAAATGGCGCGCAACAACATCAGTAGAGCAAGGGTCACTCCACCCGTGACAGCTGCTAGAACAAGACTAAATACAATGCACGCTAAGGTAGCCGAACTCGATGAAATTAACCATGTCTTGGAACAAGAGAACCATCTGCTGAGGAACGAAAACCAATTTCTAAGAAATGGTAATTAGACGCTAGTGAATGAAAACGGAACCCTATTACAACAAGTCAAGGAAATGATGAAGGCATTAGAGCTAGCACAAAATGCCTTGTTTAGACTCTTCGACGAAAATGAAGATGCTAGGAGAGCCCACGCGGAAGTTGGAGCAAGGCTAAGCAACAATGACTTCTTGGCTAGGAATGTTTGTGACGCGGTCCAAATGGCCATAGGTAATGGACCAGTGGTGGATGAGAATCAAGAAGACTTAGAGGAAGATGAAGAAGATGTGTCCGAGTCAGGAAACTAGATAGGATAGCATTCTTACATTAGTTTTTAAATTTTGTTTATGGCCATCATAGTGGTTAGGTTCGTTCAGATGGTTTCTTGTTATCATTAGTCATAAGACATGGAATACACTAAATGTGTCCAAATTTTGAGATATGAGTTGAATTTTGTTTTAATATTTAATAAAATTTTGGGAGATTTATTTTGAATACATTGACGTTTCCGTACAACTATATTTTTATTTGATATTGGTTTCAAGATGATTTTAAGAACTAACTTTGGGAAAGAATCTGATATTACATAACAAGCGTGTAGATTGTTTCCAATTACGTCATGACAGTTAGCAATCACATCTTAGTGTGATGAAATCTTAGATATCTTTTGACACTTCCTCATTTTTGTACCAGAATATGGCACGTAGAGGAGGACGTACCGCTAACCGAGGTCGTGGTCGTGGCCGAGGAAACAGGGGAGGATGAGCAGTAGAAGACTCTGTTTCTAAAAGTGTGTGGGGACCATCTGGAACCCAATTTAGTATGAGCAATGAAAACCCTGCCCCTGAAGTGCCACAGCCAAACGCAACAAATCCCACCTTAGTGGACCCAGTCCTTATGATGAACCTTCTACAAAATTTGAACCAAGCCGTAAACAGGATTGGTCAAATTGTCCAACCACAGCCTCAACCTGCAGCACCATAACCTCATCATGTTGCACCACAACCTCAACCTGCAGCACCACAACCTCCGCCTGCTGCACCGCAACCTCCGCCCGTAGTTCATTAACTTCGAACGATGGCAAAGGACCCCCTTGACATATTCCAGAAGAGAAGCCCTAAACCCTTCTCAGGTGCGCCGGGAACAATTAAACCAGAGGAGTGGGTGGAGAGTATGAAGAAGATTTTTAGAATGATGACTCTCACCAGTGAGCAAAAGGTCAACCTCGCCACTTTCAAGTTTGAATGAGAGGCTGATCAGTGGTGGCAGCCCGAGATGAGAACTGTGGAAGCAACTGGGGCAGAAGAATACACTTGGGAGGCTTTCCTTGAGGTCTTCTACAAGAAGTATTTTCCTGAAAGTGTACAGGACGGAAAGCTGGTGGAGTTTCTAAATTTGGAACAAGGAAAGATGACGGTGGATGAGTATGCTGCCAAATTTACGGAGCTGTCAAAATATGCTCCGGGTCTCATTGAGAATGAGAAACAGAAGGCTAGGATGTTTGAAAGAGGCCTCGATGGGAGGATTAGTCATCGCTTAGTGGCCTTGCAGTTGAAGACTTATGCTGAAGTGGTCGACCGGGCTAGAATTCTTGAACGGGTATCAACAGACTATCAGAAGAAGCGCGAGGAGGAAAAGAGAGATTTTGAGAGTATTGGAGGTGGTTCTCGGGGTCAGTCGGGGCATCGAGGAAATAGTTCTCGGGATCAGACGGGTTATCGAGGAAATAATTCGCGAGATCGTCAGTCATCGAGGAGGCGCTGTGGGCACAGAGGAGAAACACGATGATAATAGATCCAAGGGGTCGAATCGGTGGAGTCGGAATCGAATCAAGGACAGGATCGAGAGGCGTGGACCAAGGTCAAGATAAATGGAATGCGAATCGGGGGCAGATTGAGACTTGTAAGACTTGTGGGGGAAAGCATCAGACGTTGGCTTGCCACAGGGAAACCGGAGCTTGTTTTAATTGCGGCAAAATGGGACACAAGGTCAGAGATTGCCCTGAGCCGCTGAGGAATCGGGTTGTACAGAACACTGGTGGCAGGGACCAACCTAAACCCAGGGAGCAAGGTAGAGTGTATGCAATGAACGCAGGAGATGCTCGAACTACTAATGATGTGGTGACAGGTACCGTCCAACTCTCTTCTCGTAGTTTGTATGCATTGATTGATCCGGGTGTAACCCATTCTGTGATATCTACATCTCTTGCACAATGCATGAAACTGCCTTCACAAAACCTAGATGTTGAGTTAGTTATAGATGCACCAACAGGGGAGTCTATTCCAGTGAGTTCAGTATATAAGTCTTGTTCGTTGAAATTGGAGGGTAGGGAAATGCCTGTAGATCTTATTTCCTTGGATATTCGAGATTTTGACATAATTTTGGGAATAGATTGGTTAGCCACTTTCCATGCTAGGGTAGACTGTTTTGGGAAGGAGGTAATATTTTGCATTCCAGGAGAACCAGAGTTTCAATTTAAGGGTTCTAAGCCGACGGCCCTAACAGGTTTTATCTCGTCAATGCAAGCCCGTAGACTGTTAAGGAAGGGTTGCCAATGTTATTTGGCACACATTACTGATACACGTAAGGAAGGGGTTAGTCTTGAGTCACTTCCTGTGGTTAGGGAGTTTACGGAGGTGTTTCCTGAAGAATTACCAGGACTTCCACCAGAGAGGGAGGTGGAATTCTTAATTGACTTAGCACCGGGGACAGCCCCAATCTCTAAAGCACCTTATAGAATGGCCCCTGCGGAACTTAAGGAATTGAAGGAGCAATTACATGAGTTGTTGGAAAAGGAGCTCATTAGGCCTAGCGGATCGCCATGGGGTGCTCCAGTTTTGTTTGTGAAAAAGAAAGACAGGACGATGAGGTTGTGCATTGATTATCGGGAGTTGAATCAGGTTACGGTGAGAAACAAATACCCATTACCAAGGATCGATGATCTTTTTGACCAGCTACAAGGTGCATGCTACTTCTCTAAGATCGATCTTCGTCGGGTACCACCAACTTAGAGTCGAAAAGGAAGGATATTGCTAAGATCGCATTTAGAACATGGTACGGACACTATGAGTTTTTGGTGATGCCGGGTTGGGTTGACGAACGCCTCCAAGCAAGATTTATGGACTTAATGAACCGAGTGTTTCGGAAGTTTCTAGATCGGTGCGTAATTGTCTTCATTGATGATATACTGATCTACTCAAGAACTCGAGAGGAGCACGAGCAACACTTGAGAGCGGTATTGCAGATTTTAAAGGAGGAGAAATTATATGCGAAGTTCAAGAAATGTGAGTTTTGGTTGGAAACGGTGAGTTTCTTGGGTCATGTAGTGTCAAAAGATGGAGTCTCAAGTGACCCGCCAAGATAGAGGCAAAGCCGGGAGAAACCGACAATCGCTACGGAAGTTCAAGTTTCTTGGGGCTAGCAGGATATTATCGCCGCTTTTGTAGAAGGGTTTTCAAAGATCGCAGACCTCTAACCCGCTTGACTCGTAAAAACAAGAAGTTTGTTTGGACGAGGAGTGTGAGGCAAGTTTCGAGGAGTTAAAGAAAAGATTGGTGTCGCCCAATTCTTGCTTTACCGTCGTGATCGGAGAACTTTGTGATCTACAGTGATGCGTCGTTGAAAGGTTTGGGTTGTGTATTGATGCAAGATGGGAAGGTGATTGCCTATGCCTCGAGGCAATTAAAGAACTTTGAAAGAAACTACCCAACACATGACTTGGAGTTAGCCGCGGTAGTGTTTGCTTTAAAGATTTGGTGACATTATTTGTATGGAGTGACTTGCGAGATATATACGGACCACAAAAGTCTTAAGTACATTTTCACTCAGAAGGAATTGAACATGAGGCAGAGGAGATGGTTGGAGTTATTGAAGGATTACGACTGCACCATTCTCTATCATCTAGGTAAAGCCAATGTAGTGGTGGATGCTTTGAGTCGTAAGAGAAATGGAACCTTGGCAATGATGTTAACAAAGGAGAAGAGCATTCTAGAGGATATCGAGAATTTGGGTTTGGAAGTTCGGGTAAGGGGAGGAAAAGGTTATCTGGCACGATTGAGTCTTCACCATCCTTGCTAGAGAGGATCAAACCCCGCCCAAAGTTGACCGAGTTAGTAAAAATTTGTGAAGGGGTAAAGATTGGAGCTCAGGTTGATTTTCGACTTGGAGGGGATGGTATTTTACGCTTTGGTAAGAGGGTCTGCATTCCATCGGATCCAGAGTTAAAGAGGGAAGTGTTAGAAGAAGCCCACAATTCAAGATTTGCGATACATCCTGGGAGCACAAAGATGTATCGGGATATGCGAGACACTTTCTGGTGGAGCAATATGAAGCGAGAAATTGCAGAGTTTGTGTCCAAATGTCTCGTGTGTCAACAAGTGAAGTGCGAACATCAGAGACCGGGAGGATTGTTACAGTCAATGCCATACCCGAGTGGAAGTGGGAACATATAACTATGGACTTCGTTGTAGGATTGACGAAGACATTAAAAGGAAAGAACTCCATTTGGGTTATCGTGGATCGTTTGACGAAGTCAAGACACTTTTTAGCCTTCAGATAAATGACCCGTGGAGAAATTGGCCAAGATGTATGTAGATGAGGTTGTCGTTACACCTGAGTGCCGCCTCGATTGTCCGATCGCGACACCAGTTTACCTCAAAGTTTTGGG
This sequence comes from Codonopsis lanceolata, assembly GCA_013146195.2. Taxonomy (NCBI): domain Eukaryota; kingdom Viridiplantae; phylum Streptophyta; class Magnoliopsida; order Asterales; family Campanulaceae; genus Codonopsis; species Codonopsis lanceolata. Next base: position 148,166,563 of record CM028380.1, read on the forward strand.
GTAGTTTGCGTAAGGCTTTGGGCACCACTTTGAGTATGAGTACGGCCTTCCATCCGCACAAACGGCCAATCTGAGCGGACCATTCGACGTTGGAAGATATGCTTCGCTTCTGCGCTTTAGACTTTCAGGTAATTGGGATGATCATTTACCTCTAGTGGAGTTCACCTACAACAATGCCTACCATGCAAGCATTGGTATGGCGTCGTCGCATTTAGCGTTATATGGAAGAAGGTGTCGTGCGCCTACATGTTGGGATGAAGTAGGAGAACGAAAATTGTTGGGACTGGTACACTGGTACATTACCTGAGAAGGTGCAACCGATTAAGAAGAGAATGTTAATGGCTCAGTAGACAAGTCCTACGCCGATAAACGTCGACGTGAACTTGAATTTGAAGTAGGGGATCATGTTTTCCTCAAGGTTTCCCCTACGCGTGGAGTTATGAGATTTGGTATTAAGGGTAAGCTTAGTCCGAGATTTGTGGGACCATTTGAAGTGCTCGAACAAGTCGGAGAAGTTGCATACCGACTAGCCTTACCACCAGTACTGTCAGGGGTGCACAACATATTCCATGTTTCAATGTTGAGGAAGTATGTTCCAGATCCGAGCCATGTGATCGAATATAAGCAACTCCGCTTACGGGAGGATCTTAGTTACGCTGAGCAGCCTGTTAGAATTGTAGATCGAAAAGATCAAGTTCTTCGAAAGCGAACCATCCCTTATGTCAAGGTTCAATGGAGCAATCACACCGAGAAAGAAGCTACTTGGAAACTTGAGGAGGAAATAAAGGAGAAGCACCCTGAACTCTTCATTTGACTTGGTACGTAAGTTTAGGGACTAAACTTCTTTTAAGGGGGTGAGAGTGTAATACCCCGAAAATGCTAGTATGAAATATTAAATTATAATATAATTTAATTACATTGTTTGGGCTGATCTAATTATTTTGGGTCCAGTTTCGGTTTTAGATAAATTTCGAATTTGGGCCATCATAATAATAAAAATAATAAAAAAATAATAATAATAATAATAATAAAATAAAATAATTTTATTTATCTATTTTGTTAAATGGGCTCCACCCGCAATTGAGTTTTTTATTGATTTATTTTTATTTTAGCCATATACGTGTATGTATATAACAATAGGGGAAGTGTCATTATGATATTATAATATTAAATAATGATAACATTTAAGATAATCTCTATGATATATCCTTACCGTGTTTGCCTCCGGGAAGAAGTCTTCCCTCGGTTGAACAAAGAGTTCGGGTGTAAATCGATCACAAAGTGGGTTGTGATTTATAAGATATTCTACCGATGCTTTGGGGCTTTGTTTTTAATTAGTAAAGTCGAGAGAGAGCGGTAGAAGCATCAACAGAACAGTTCTGCTAAAAATTTTGGTGGTGTGTGTGCTCCGACAAGAAAGAAAAACAACCGAGGTAAACTTCCGCCTTACCTCCTTTTTTTTTTTTTTGTTAATCGGGACGATTGAGGTAATCTGTAATTAATCTTCCCTATTTTTAGAACCAAAAACAATTAGTGTGAATCTTCATGTAAGCCTTAAATGGGTTATTGAATTTTAGTTGAATTGAAGGCAGTAGGAACTATTTAAAGTTTGAAGCATGATAATCTTATATATATATATATATATATATAAGTATGATTATATTGATAGATATATGTAAGGTAGATATATTATATTGTGTTAGTAGGAGGAAACAGAAAGTTTCAGGAATGAAGCCGAAACAGGGATGGAGAAGATGATGGAATTTTCGTCTTTTCCCCCTGAACTTTTGGTCATAATTAATGATTTCCATTTTGTACAAATGACCCCCTTAAACCTTTAACAATTTATTAGTTGTCATTTGTATTTTTACTTTTGTTAGGTTATTTTAAGCTCAGAAATAATAAGACTCGAAATTCAGAATTTTAATTTTAGTGTTTTGTTTAAATTAGTTTTGGACGAGACGAATTAAGGTTTCAATTGCGGTTCGAGACTTTGTCGTGAGCACACCTTAACGAGGTAAGGGAGTACGTTTCTTTTAGGTTCTTTGAAAAAGTATAAAAATACTTTTCATGTTAGGCTTCCGCTATTCTTGAAATTAGTTCCTTCATTTGCCATGCCCGACCTTGTGTCAGTAGTTGTTTTGACTTCGTCGGTTGCTTTATTGAATATCTTCGTTATACCTTCGTTTTCGCAAATTTTCATGTCTACTCTGATTTTATGAAATACCTTGTTATTGAGAAATTTTATTTGTATTCGTAAATTTTGTCGGTATGCTCTTTGATATTGAAAATGACAAACTTCAATATTATTTATGTTTTGATAATAGTACATTAACAGTACTATTTATGTTTTGAAATTATTTATTATCACTAAGTATGAACAACCCGTCACGGGGATTTTCGTGACAACATTTGAAATAATTGAAATTTGCACCACTTGGCTTGTGAGTGCGGTTATCCGGATATACCTTAATTTGTGTACCCTTCGGAGGATTTGTGTACCCTACGGGGGATTCGTGTACCCTACGGGGGATTTGTGTACCCTTCGGGGGATTTGGTTCTTAGTCAAAAGACCCTTATATATGTGATCTAAATAAATATTTTGATATTCGGTTATTACCGGCCGTATGAATTATAAACTTGTTTGATCCATATTTGTTCTGTTTGAAACTCTCCGTTTTAAAAAGAGATTTTTAAGCCTTTCGTTACTTATCTTTGATTTTCGCAAGTTGTCAAATATCTAAAACTCTGTTTTACATATATCCTAATTATTCTTTGAGTCACCCCTCCTTAGAAACCGGAGGGGCGACGTATGATCTTGCTGAGTTTTGTTCGCTCACCCTTCACAATCCTCTTCTTCCAAATCGAAATTAAAGACTAAGTTTGAGGTAGAGGATGCCGGCGAAGAAACCAAGATTTTTAGGTCATAATTGTATGTGTTAGAAGTTATTGAAGACAAGAAATTTTTAGTAGACTTTGTTCCGAAATTTTATTTGGATGACTGTATTTAAATTGGAGACTTTTGTAATATTAGAGAGATATCGTTTTAATTTAGTATTTATTTCTAGTTTGAATTTGTAGTGACGTGACCAGATGTGAGCCCATGTAGTGGGACCCGAGTTTGGGGCGTTACAATGGGTGGCCAGAGGTTAAATGTAGGGAGATTTCAAGAAGATCATAGGCATCAATAGTTGTATTGTTGTTGGTAGGGTTGTTCTCTTTCAAGGGGTTTACACGAGGTATTTCAGACGTGGATTCATACATGATACAATAAAGAATAGATAATCAAGAAAGGAAACAAAAGAAGAGGAGAGATCAGAGAGTTTACCCCCTTTTTTGGTGTTTTTCCCGAACAATGAATTGAAGATCTCGATCACAAGCTCTGATACCATGAAAAAGTTTGAATCATAAAGTTATAAAAACCTTCATTAGACCAAGAAAGAGAACTATGTAATTGTTATTCAATGGATTCGAGAATTCAAGAAGGAGAGATGAACTCTCTGTATATGTTTTACGATGAGAGGGAGAGAGTATTTATATAACTGCTATAGCAGTCATTTAGACTAAGAGATATAACTGCTACCCTTAGAAAAATAGAGAATTACACTCACTTCCCTCCAAATTAATAAAGAAAATAAACAACTTTATTATTAATGCAATTAGCTTCCTTGAACTTCTTTGAACTTTGATGATTGTTGTTGCTTGAGCAATTTGAAGGCTGCTGCTACAGCTTTGTTATGTATCTCAACTAGAGTTGTTAAGCGGGTCAGCCCAGCCCTAGCCCACCGTGCCTCACTTAATGGCGGGCCGGACCAAAATAGTGTCGGACCTCATAGAACTCAAGTCCGGTCCATGCGCACTTCAGGCCTATGGGCCAAAAAAATAAATATTTTTTAATTTTAAAAAAACTCACAAATTAGCTAATAAAAATTATATAACACATCAAAAGTTCAAAACACACATACTTACTAGTTTAACTTACACAATTACAAAGCAAAACTGCAACTAAAGCAAATATAAACAAATGTAGTAATTTCAACAATTAAACGAAACAGAAACTAGAAAAACTATAATGTTATAGACCAAAGAAAAAATACATGTGCTACTTGAAGGATATTTTTTTCAAAAAAGTTATAACTTAATTGAAGTTCATCATAATGTCCCCAATTTTTTAATATGTATTTTTTGAGGATAGACAAAGTTTTTCGAGTTTTAGTTTGCAAAACCATACTAACTAGCAAATGTTCATTTTTTGATTCGTCCGACACCATCTAGCATTTAAATTTTATTTTTTTATCAAGTTTATACTATTGAGGCTTTTTTATTAGCTAATATCAGATAGATATATTCAATTAAATAAATCAGTTTCGATAAAATTACTAACTACAACCATACTAAACTAAATTGGAACTTGGAAGATTAACTCTAACTCATCTTTGTAAGTTTCACTTCCATCAATTTAGAATATGAGTTTCAACCAAAAAGAGAACAATGATTTGTAAATAGATCATACCGTGTCATAAATTTATCTAACCAAAAGAAAAAAAAAAAGTAGTCTAAATGAATGTCTGATAGTTTTTTTCTTTTTAGATTTATGTTTTGGTTTTTTAATTTTGTAATTAAGTTTAAATGTTTAGCTTTATGGTCGGGCCAAAGGCGGGCCACTTTTTCCGAAAGGGTGGCTGAACCAGCCTTAAAAATCTGTCAATGCCTTTAACGGCTCGGGCTCATCTCAACACACTCTTGGCTCTTATCTCAACACACTCCTTGCATAATCCAAGGCCGCATTTAAGCACAACTCCACGCCACCCACATCTGGTTCGGGGAACATAAGAAATCGACTGATTGAAAATTTTGGGGCAATCTCTTAAGATTTCAATCGACTGATTGAAAATTTTGGGGCAATCTCTTAAGATTTCAAAGTAGTTTCATAAATAGAATCACTTGTTTACTGAGAAGGGTTAGTAGTTTCTTGCCCTGCTCGAGATTGCTCGTTCTCACTTCTTTCCATCAGTTTGAGAATCTTGCCCTGCTCGAGATTGCCTACTTCTTTTCAACCCATAAAGACTCCGGGGTCATCCACAGAACAAGTTTATAGCATCCGGGGTGGATCCACAGAACACTATATTTGTTGAAAGTGCCATCATAGAAAGTTCTAGAGAAAGACAACTATATTTGATTTTTGATCATAGAAAGAGAGAAAGACTAATTTTTTAGTGTTTTTATGGGAGTAGTGACAGAAAGCGCCATAAAAGTTCTACAACTGAGCAATGCGTATCTGTATAATTATTTGTTATTAGTAGTTTTATAAAATTTTAAACACACTAGTTTGGTAGTAATTCATGATGATTTTAGTTGCAATATTGTTGTGCTAGGCCCCTGTTTATGAGAACACAGCTTGGAAAGTGATGATAGTGTTGGTTAACGAAGGTAATAATTATCTATTTTTAGGGGTAAAAATATATTTTACTTGAAGATAACGTCCAAACTTAACGTCTAGCCAAAAGTTAGGTTAAAATTCGAAAAAATAAGTCTGGTACAGTGGCTACTTTGAAAATTTCGAAGTCTCAGTGGTTTAATTGTAACCTTTTGTAAAGTACAATGGATCAAATGTGTGTTTTGCTTATTTATTAGTTTTTGCTTGAGTTACAATGTTGCATGTTATGTTAGAGCATCCACAGTGGTTCCCTTTATTAACACCCTAAAACCCTTTTTAGAGTTTTTTTACCACACTTAAGCTCACAGTGGACACCCTATCAATCACCCTATCCCTAAAAAAAACTAATTCTCCCCCAACTTATTGGGTGAGTTTTAGCCGGCCTCCATTCATCTCTTTCTTCTCTCTCCCCCACATATCTCCTCCATTGTTCTTCTTCCCAGTATTCGTTACCTTTCAAAAATTTGTTCCAAAAATTTAAAAGCGTAAAAGCGAATTTTTTTTGACTTGATCAGAGCATCCAGTTTTTTGCTAAAATTTTGATGTATTAGAGTGGAGAGTCTATGAATTAAATAAACAACTCAACTCACATCATCACTTTGATGATGGTATACGTTCCCATTTTTTCCATTTTCTTTTTCAATTAATTTAGTGTATTTTTTGCAGTATCATTTCCCTTTTTTATTATTTATAACTTAAAATTATGGGTATATTGATAATATTAAAAAGTGTGACAAAACTTTATTTAAATAAAAATAATTGATATAATCAAAACATATAATATAATTTTCATAAAATATAAAATTTAAATGTATAAATATTTTATTTCAATTGCGGTAAGAAAATAAAAAATAAAAAATAGAAATATATTGATAGTTAGGTTTGTTAGTTAAGATGTCACCAATTCAAAGGGTTATATAGAGGTGCTTTACATGGAGTTGAAACTTTTTAAAGGGCCTCTAAAAAGATTTAGGGGGTTATATAAATGGTGTTTTAGGGTGCAACCATTGTGGATGCTCTTATAGCTTTGTCTCCATATTTTTTTAGGCCAAAATACGAATTACCCCCAAGGTTTTCACCTAATTCCAAAGTGGTACCAACCTAATGTTTGTGCCAAACAACATTGCAAATAGTCTCATTTTGCACCCTAGTTCTAACGAGCATTAGAAAACTAACAGAAAGTTAGCATGTGTATCTCACATGCAGGGGTAATTTAGTCATTTTCTTCATTTTTTTCTTTAATTCATATCTGAATCCGAGATAGCCTCCCACCAGACCCTCAGCGGTGGGTTGAATCGCTTTTACCATTCATAGCCCTGCTTGCTAGAATCTAGCCCAAAGAACTCTGTCAGAGCCAACCGCCATCTCCGTTCCATCTCCGATCGATTAATCCAACTCCGACCATCCCTCCTCCAGGTCCAACTAACCCAGCTTCTGTTCTGGGCCGTTCTCTGCACCGATCAAGTCCTTTGACTCCGGTTGTCGATTCCAGTTCCAACGAGTTCTTGGGAACTCAGTCCTGCCGTTCGTGTTCTCCCTACCCCTCATTCTTCGTGGCTGGCCTAAAATTGGCATAAAAGTACTTGGATTTTGAAACTCCATCTCACAATTTCATGTAAGATTGCTCAAATTTTTTTCAATTAATTGCTTAAATTTGTGAAATCAATGCCTAGAAGATTTTCTGCTCATTTGTAATTCTTGTTACTGCCTATCTCAACTGTTGAGAAATTGTAAATTTCTATGCACCGGTGATTGGAATTTGTGTTTATTCTTGAATCTCATTTAATCTGATCTATACATATATAAAAGGAAAGGTGCGATTTTTGGAAAGTTTCTGCCAAAATGCATTTTCCAAAAATGACAACACTTCTACATTGTATATGTGTCATTAATTAATGCACTGGGAAATTAAACGAATTTGTAATCAAAATTAATTAGATAAATAAATTTGAAAACTTTTGACATTCTTTCTTTGACTTGAGACAATTGACAACCATATATACCAAACTATTTCAACCTTATTCACATCCAACAATATAAAAAATAGTTATGATTTTTTTAACTATATTGAAATTTCAATGAGGTAATAAATAATTATTTATTTCAATTGTTGAATTTAATAATCACTTATCAATTGAATGATAAATGAATAAATTATTAAAACAATTACATGAATTATCATTGAAGATTAATTTATTCGGATGTAATTGGACACCTAAGGGAGTTAGACAGTTCCTTAGCTTTTCTCTTCTCGAGCAGTTTTCAAAGATAAAACTACTATAAATTTGTTACAATTTTGTTTGTTGAACATCATTGCTAAAAACAACTGAGGATAATATACCAATATAGAAGAAATCTATATAAAATGCCTCCCTTTCTCATTTTGCTTAGAGACATCAGCCAGACCAAGGGTAAGCCTAGATAACTCAGCGATTTTTCATGCAAAATATATATTTTACAATGTAAAGGTATCTTTCCAACCTGTAATACTTACTTTATTCTTTTTATTTCGATTACTTAGGATCTCATGTACTTGGTCCTCTCTCTTTTTTTCTAGAGATCGATCATGGAGCTACAATAAACTGAAAACAGTTATATATGCGAAATTATTAAATTATCAAGGTACCTTTGTAATCAATAAATAGCTTAAACATATGCAATATCTATGATTAAAGATGTAGGGAATAAATTACGATAATTTAATAAACTTCATGTTCAAGTGTATGTGCTAAATTTAATATAATTTAATGATCTTCAAACTGATACAGATTTATTGGTAACCAATATATATTTATTTATTAATATGCACTGTGACTACAAATTTCTCAATTTTGGTTTTATCAAATCAGAATAATGAATATTTATAAATAAAATCTAATTAAATCAAAGGAATTTGAAATGTAGAGACGAAAAACAAATAAATTAGTGACTATAAAGAGGCTAATTTTGAAGTGAACAACTACATTAGATACAAGTGATTTAAAATAGATATATTTTAATTATAAAAATGTTTTAAAAAATAGATCTTCAAAATACAAATCTAAAAATTCGAAATCTATATTTTTCTCTATACTCAAAATATAAAAAAATTGGGTATAACGTTAAATACTAAAAATATAAAAAAGTCTCGACTTATTTAAATCGTATTTAAAAAAATAATTAGGTAAAGAAGCATAAATACTTGGATCTTATTATAAGCTTTTTTTTTTCCAGTTCACTAAGTAAAATTAAGCTCTAAGATTTAAAAAAAATCGAAATACAAAGTTGAATACTTTATACAAAAATCTAACACACCTTGCACGAAATTGTTTGATCTGATTCTATTTTGATTGGGGAAAGTCGGTGGATGAATTTTTGAAATGAAGAGTTTGAAGAGATGAAGAGTCATTGTCTCATGTTCACCGGAAGAATTTCCTAGTTTTAATGCTATAAAAATAAGAAAGGTGACCTTTTAGACGACTTAATTAATTGAGTAAGACTGAGAGTGAGAGTGAGGCGATGTGTATATAGGTTAGAGAGAGTAGGTGTGGGGTTTTTAGGTTAGAGAGTGAGAAACTCTTTATCTATATGACAATTGCTTGAGATTTTTTTTGGGCCAGATTGATTTTAATTGGAGTAATATTTGTTGTTCATTAAAGTAATAATAATTTGGATGAAATCAATTGAGAAATTTGGGTAATGTGAAATTTTGAGTATTTTTAGTCATTTTTGTTGTTGTTTGTTTTAGGGAAAAATTCGAGTCCGTCTATTATGTAAAATTTTCAACTGCTACAATTTTTTATGTTTTTTTTAAACTAAAAAGGACACTTTTAGAGCGAAAAGACTACAACTCTTAATGAACTGAAGGCGCGTTACAGATCACTTAATCAATTCATCAATTTAAATCACATAATCTAATTTATGCATCGCACCTTAAATCATAATGTACCAAACATTCATCTCTCTACTTTCATGTACATAATCAACATATGATTCAAAATTAATGCATCTTACCTACATCCCACATCTAAGTCGATGCATCACAATTTACAAATGATACATTGTGATTCAAAATTGATGCATCGAGTTTCAAAAAGGGCATTTAAAAACGAACAAATTTCTATTTAGACATTTCATCAAACAGTATATGCACAGTAGCACAAGCACAAAAGTAAATTTATTTTGAATCTTACACACAAACACAAAATGAAGAAGAAGAAGAACGAGGTGTGAAGAATGAAGAGAATGTGAGGACATAAAATGTATTTTTATATGTTTATTTTTTCAATAACCAACGTTTTTTTTATAACTACTACATTAGTACGAAATATCATAAACTATTATCTCTATCAAATTTTGTCATTTAGAGGCACATGTCTATTATCAATTGTTGACTTAACGAATGACGAAGATGGTTGAATTCCATCCAATCCTCCCTTTCTGAATAAGGAAATATATCTAAATAAATTTATAATTACTTTTTCAAATTTATGTGATCTATTTTTTATTTTACTTTTTATTAACTTTTTTTTTATTTTTTCATATTAAACTTTTTAATTGTATATTTTTCAACTTTAATTGAGTATATAATTTTATACCAGTGAACAAACCGTGCAACGCACGAGAGCATCACTAGTTTGGGTAAAACGGGTTTTAGACTGATTTGCATGGATAATAATCTTTGATTTTATGTTGATCATGAGTTGTTGGTCAGATTGATCATTGTGTGATTGAGGAGTTATTGGGATGCTTAAAAAATGAAGAGAATGACTAAATTAGTCCTGCATGTGAGATGCACATGCTAACTTTCTGTTAGATTTCTAACGTCCGTTAGGGTTTGGGTGTAAAATGAGACAATTTGCAATGTCAAGTATGAGTTTGACACAAATTTTAAGTTAGGTACCACTTTGGGATTGTGTGAAAACCTTGGGTAATTCGTATTTTAGCCTTTTTTTTAACAAAAATTGTCCTACACATTTTTAGGGTTTCAAACACTTTAAGTCGGTGGAGCGCGGGATAACCAAGTATCTATGATCATTCGGTTGCCAAAAGTATCCCTACCCTAGAAAAAATTACCTGGAGTTTCACTTTGGGTACAGTTTCATATATATTACGGTATCAGGAAGACGATTGGATCACATGTAAAACTTGGAACTTGTTGATGCATGCATGCTACATATGACATGTACTTGGGAACCGGAATGGTCAAAGCGACCACTCAAGAAAACCCAATCGTCAAATACAATTAAGTGCATGAACCTTTACTTCATTTAACAAGGTGTTGTCTTTCTTATTTTCTCCCATCTGTTTCCACTGCCATTCCTGACTGTTGTTACTGTAACACTGTTACATACTTACTATACATATGGAAATGATCAAAATTGACCCGGATTGGAGGCCACAGGGAAAGGTTTGGGATGACAAGGATCGGAGTTCCATTGCGGAAATCTACATCTTCCATGGAAATAAAATATTTTCTCTGCAGTTTCTTTATGTCGAGAACAGAACCCTAGTACTGTCGGAGAAATATGGCGCAGCTTCTAGTTCTTGTTCAAATTTTGACGTGGTAAGTGGTAACTCCTTCAAACTACTAATCAAGATATTAAGCATAAAACTGATTGCTAATTTTTTTTTATTCTCTCTCATATTGTTGGAGTAAGTTTTTTTAACGGTTTTAAGGATCTTAATTTGTAACTCACAAACACACGATGCGTTGAGCATTCATTTTATAAAAAATATCGATAAGATTGTTTTACTTAAGTTTTTGCTCATTGGGACTTTATGTGACGATATCATGTTATGGCAAGCAGGTTAGGTTTGATTATTCATCAGAGTTTCTTACCGGGATAAATGTTGTCTATTATGACGGACCATACGACTATAGGAAGTCCGTAAGTGGAATTACTTTTTGTACAAACAAAGGCAAATATGGTCCATTTGGGAGTGTGGGCCAGCTCCATGCTCATTATTATAGTTACAGTAACTATCAATTCGGACCGTGTCGCGCATTTGGAGGATTTCACGGCACTGCTACTGGTTCCTTCCTTGAATCTCTTGGATTGTACGTCAGGCCCACTACACAGATAACTAATACTGTTAACGATAATGTATCGGAGGTGAAGAAGGAAAATGGTGAAGATTAAGGGCCTTTGTTGAATTATGATTTTCTTTTGAATTTTACAAGTTTTTTTTTTTTTTTTTTGAAGTTTTGTGCTCTGGTAATTATTATGTATGAAGTGGTATAGTACTGAATTATCTATTGTTTGGTTCTGACTTCATTCATCGAACGATTCTGTTACTATATTTGCGAAAGGAATTCATCAACAGCCGAGAGGGCGGGAATTAGGCTTAGCAATTACTGCTCATTACCCATGAACCCACCCTACTTACTAATTACCAAACACAACCCGTTTACATTTTTTGATCGAAATGGATAATCCGTTTCAACCTAAAAATATTAACTGGTTGTATTGGGTTGGGTTAAATTAGGTTAGGCTTGTTGCATGTTTCTAACCACGACTTTTTTATTTGGGTTTACCTACTTTAATCTGTTACCCGATCCAATTTGACTTGTTTGATATTTGGGTCTTAATAGGCTTCGACTCATTTCAATCTATTAACTCATTTTAACCTAACTCACTCAATTGTCAAGTATAGCGGGAATTGTCAAAGAAAAGGCTTTTATTTATTAATTTTGGTTTGATTGAATTAGGCTAATGCTAATGATATATTCTTTCGTTTTGGGTAAAGAGTCTTCATTTGAAAGAATTTTTTTTTAAAAAAATGATGCTTTTAGTATTCTATTAGTAATAAAATGATAGTTTCATGTTTAATTTTTAAAAATTTGACTCTTTAAGTGAAGCATTTCAAAATAAAATAATGATATCTTTGACTGGAACTGTGTGAGTATATCTAAGTTGAGATCTGGATAAGTTTAATTTCCATTTTTGAGTAAGAACATCTTAAACAAAGAAATTATCTGTTCAATAAGTCAATAATTGATACTCCCTTCGTTCCTAAATTATCGTCCTCCTTTTCTTTTTCGTCCGCCCCAAAATAATTGTCCACTTTGAAACTTACCTTTTTAGAACATCTCTTTTACCACTTTACATTTACTTTTTCACTCTACTTTAATTATGAGCCACATATACATGGACATTAAAAGAAACTACATATTAAACCAATATAAATAATCAAGTCAATTACTTTTTCTTAAACTGTGCGCCGAATCAACCCAACCAATTATTTAGGGACGGAAGGAGTACAAGAATATCTATCTAATCTTTTTATGTCATGTGGATTGCGTTGCTCGACAAAAGAAACAATAATATCTATGTACAACATGTTAAGAGTGAGAAGGGCGACGATTGAATTCATTTGAATAGCCTCCTCCCAACTTAAGTAATTAAATATTACTCTTTTCGTTCCAAAATTATTATTTTATTATTTTTTTACCGTTTCAAAATAATTGTATTATTTAAAACTTTTTTAGGACATTTATTTTATCATTTTATCCTTACTTTTATATATATGTGTTTTAAAGTAAACTATACATCAAACTAATATTAATAATTAAATCAAATGTATTTTCTTAAACTGTATGTTAAGTCAAATCAGTTATTAATTTTGGGATTGAGGGAATATTTTTTTGTGACATTAATACCTATGATTTTCTTAATTCCTATGATTTTCTTAATATATTAACTTTATCCTTCACTTTTGATGTTAATACATTGACTATGTTCAAGTATTATTGTAATTATGATAAATTTTAATGTTAGATATATATATTCCTTACCTATTGTACATCTATACTTTTTCAATCACGAATTTTTTGGAGCGTAAAACTTTTCATTTGTGACTTGTTGAATGTTATGCTAATACATTATTATCATGGTGAGATTGTTTTAGTAAATACTCCCTCTGTTTTGTATAAAAAGTTCTTGTTTGAAAGTCAATTTTTAAGAAAATATCACTTTTAATTGCTCATTAATAATTAAATAACATTTTATGCCTTAAGTTTTTAATATAAAATCTTGAATGAAATATCTCAAAACGTAATAAATATATATTTATACTAAACAAAAGGAGTAACTTTTTCTGATACTAATGCTTTTCATGTCCCAAAATGATCGCCCCATTTTACCCCGGTTATAATTGGATTTGCCTTGAGTCACGTGCGTATTCCTTTTAAATCGTCATACTAACGATAGGATATATTTGTCATTCTGAATAAAAAAACAATGCATTTACGTACCAATCGCCAATTGGGAAAGACTCATGACTCATGTCGTGGAGCCATTTTCTCGGTCAATAGTCAACTCAATATATGTATACTTATTACTTCATCCGTCTCTAAATAATCATTTTAATTGATTCGGTGTACAGTTTTAAAAAAAATAATTAACTTGATTATTTATATTTGTTTAATATATAGTTTCTTTTAGAACTCATGTGTATGTGACCCATAATTAAAGTTGAGTAAAAAAGTAAGGATAATGTGGTAAAAATGATGTTCTAAAAAAATAAATTTCAAACTGAATAATTATTTAGGGACGAACGAAAAAGAAAAAGAGAACAATAATTTAGAAGCGGAGGAAGTAATTACTATACCCCACCTCTCGTTAGACTGTGCATAGCAATTTGTTAACTTGTTTAAGCTATTGTCCAACCGGATCGAACCCCCACATGCCACGGCCCACCAACCTAACCGAACAAACAGAAATCGTGACGACGCGCTTTACATTGTAGACTCCTCCAACATCATTATCATCAATCATCATCATTTCATTTGGTGCATTTGTAAACGTGGTTAATTTTTTATTGTTGTATTTTTTTCATCTTAATATAGTGGAGTACCTTTTTTTCTCTTTTTTATTTAGGGCCTTCCAAAAATATATTCACATTCTATTTTTTTTATTTTTCTAAAAGTTACATTCACCATTTTAATATTAATTAATTTTCACTTTTTTTTGATAGGTCCCACCCTCACAAGATTATTCTTGGAAAAATACACCTTTGAGAAGACATGACTCTCTTTTTAACAAATACTAATTTTATATGTTGTGCGTTAAACATTCAGACATATATATGTTTCAATTAAACTATATATGAACAAAACAGAAAAGTAAAAAAAATAAATAAATGAATGATAAGTAATGTTGAAGATATTTCAGTGTTCACAATGGCCGTAACAAAATGATTTCAACCATCATCACTGTGTGTTAAATCAATAATTGACAAGATACTTGGGCATGTAAATGATGAAAACCAATAGAAATTTATGTTTCTAGTATTCTTTACATGCATAATACATGAATAAATGTTTAATTATTTTAAATAATATATATATATATATAATTAATAAAATTCAATTTAAAAACATCACTGTTAACAAAATAAACAAATAATCGTAATATAAATATTATTGGTTTGATGTATAGAAATTAATTAAATAAAATTTTCATTTGTAGACAGTGTAATTTTTTTTAATGACACTTTTTGAATGTCTAATGCAGTTTATAATATGGTCAACAATAAAGTTGTATGTCATTTCATATTGGCTTAAATAGCAAATTGGTCACCCTAATTTTCAGCTTTTTTCGTTAAGATTACTCTTTTTTTTTTCTTCATTTAGTGACTATACTTGACATTCTAAGCCAATAAGGTCATTGGGGGTAATTTTCGTTAGTTAGATGGACATAAAAGTTCGAAAAGATAGAAATGCCCCCCTAACCTTTGGACCAGGTAGTGCACGTGCACAATCCA
Organism: Codonopsis lanceolata; assembly: GCA_013146195.2. NCBI lineage: Eukaryota > Viridiplantae > Streptophyta > Magnoliopsida > Asterales > Campanulaceae > Codonopsis > Codonopsis lanceolata. The sequence goes on from CM028380.1 coordinate 148,181,747, forward strand.
GGTCCAACAAAGTCTATGTCAATGTCTGCACAAACCTCATCTTTTGAGACTCATCCCCAACTTACCATCAATCTCACTCCCTCTCCAATTTTCAACTTGCCCACTCAAATTCACCCCCAATTTCAAACACTTAACCACTGCCGTATCCAAATCCAAGCCCTCATCGCCGGGATCGTCAAAGAAATGCGCCAAATCAAGAGCAAGTGCTATCTTATAACGAGCAAATGCTATCCTGCATCCCTTCCTGAATGAAGCTTGAAACTATACAAATCAATGGCATTAGAGGCAGGCACAAGGCAAGTAAGTCGGCAGAGTCCTTTCATGCCTCTTCAAAGCATATGCCACATCCATGGCCGTTAAAACTCAGATTTGGGTTTTAAATTAACAAATAACCCCATTAATATCAAACAGGAAATCAAAATCAAAATAAAAATAAAAATTGAGAAAAACTAGGCTGGGGGATATGGAAGCGTCGGTTGGATCTGAGAGAGGGATGGCCGGAGTTGAGGAGGTAGACAGTTATGTTGAAGTCGACGAGGGATGACTGGAGATGTAAATGAAGATGAAGGAAGTCGGAGAAGAGAGGGATGGAGCGAGTTTGATACTTAGTCAGATTTGGGATAGGGATGTGGAGCAAGAAGTATCAAATTTGTTTGTCTGGATTTGAGAGGAGATAAAGAGGCGTGGCCAAAGATGGCTGCGGCTTGACCGGAGATGGTGGGGGCTTGGTCGGAATTGGGAGAAAGGTTGGGATTTGGATGTATCGAATTTGTTTGTATGGATTTGGGGGAGGAAGGTGGGGAAGGAAGTGGTTGTGTCTGGTTTCAACCATGGTGGTGAAAGAGAGACCTAATTATGTTTAGAGGCATTTTGGGGTTTTTATTTTTTTATTTTTTAAGTTTCTCATCCAAAAAACTGGATGGAGTGATGAACGTGAAAATAAAGCCAAGTATAGTCACTAAATTAAGAAAAAAAAAGTAGAGTGATCTTAACAAAAAAAAAACTGGAAAGTAGGGTGACCAAATTGCTATTTAAGTCTTTCATATTTCAAGGCACTTACAAAGAATCTATAAATTAATCTAGGGCTAAATGATAGGCTAATAATTAGATTTGTGTTTCCAATGAATTCATCAACTCATATTAGATAAAGATGACTTTTTATTTTTTGTAAGTACATTTAGGCGAGAAACTGTCTTATTTCGAAGTGTTATGTGCATTTGCATATAAATAAATAAATAAATATATTATTATTATTATTATTATTATTATTATTATTATTACTTTCACACTTTATTCAATAAACTCACTCGACTAATTTTTTTCTCACTTTAGTCACTATATTTAAACTTTACGATCAATAAACTCACTCAACCCATTTCCGTCTGTTATCTTGGATGGAAATTATCAAAAAAAAATGAAATACCCCTCATATAATTAATACGTCATTAAATGATATTGACTAATAGACACTCAAAAGATGTTAATACCCTCAAAACTCTTTTCACTAACTGAAGTCAAAATCCAATTGGGTTTCATCTCTCTCTCTCCCTCTCTTTCTAACCCTAATTTCCATAAATTAGGTGGGTGTGGGTATGTGTTATGGACGTGGGTCATATGGGATTGAGATCTAAGAACCTTTGATTCCCAACAAACATTAACCAAGATCCAGATGTTCAAAGTAAAATGTTCTCTCCATAATTTTCTCTTTCTCGCTTCTCTCTTGAAAACCCCCTTCGGAAAATCCATTATGCTTAAATTCTTCTTCTTTTGTTTGCTTGCCTTCACCTTTTGGATAGGTCAGAAGCAGGTCCCTCGGATGGTAAAGAAGAAGAGATTCCTTCTCAAAGTGAATGAGGGTTTGGAATAAGACTAATTGAGAAGATGCTTGTGCATCTGGAGGAAATTTTTGAGTATTTGCGTAAAGAGGGATTCGAGGTGCGAAGATTCCTCTTTCACGCTTGGTTTTGCCTTTTCTTTTTGCTCGTCTTTCAATCCCATTTTTTTGGTAGATTGGAACTTCTTCTTCATATTTATTTCTTTATATGCTCAGATCTAATGTCATTATTTCTGCCTCAATGGACTGCACTCAAATTTCGTCGAAGATCTTGATGTGGTTGACCATAAAGGGTGAAGATTTGATGCTCTCTGATTTCAGCGAATAGATAGTGATGCTTGGATTATAGTATGTGACACTTCATTATTCGTTACGCACCAGCTCAGTCGTGCAATTGCAAGAGGATTCCCCATTGCCAGAGCCGGCTTTGTTGTGGGGTTTGTGAAAGGAACGCCTCTGGATTCGGGTCTTCAATGCCAATTTAAGACCTCGATATTTCTTGTGAGAGCGAATCTAAAGAACTTCTGCTCCTATGAGGATGACATTGCTGACATCATTCAAATGATTTCTAGCATTCCACGGTTTCTTCTTCTTGAATTCATCTTGGTATTATATGATTCAAAGAATGTGCTCAAGTATTTCAACTTATTGGGTATTTTCTTGAAATCAACTTGGTATTCTATGATGTAATTTATGTTATAAGTTTGTTAGTGGCAGTTTCTTAGTTTTTTTTTTTAGATCCTCTAAGATCTTTTGTAATTTGATTTTGTTTTCATCAATGGATAAAACAAATTATCTCTCATCTCAGGGTTTGCCTCGTTTTCATTTCATAACCAAAGTTAACAATTATTATTATTATTATTAATTAATTAGTTGATATCGTTATTTGGTCACCCTACTTTCATATAAGGAAGGGAGAGGGAATTTTCGGATTTTAAAAAAGATCTTAAGTTTTCCGTCCAAAAATTTGGATGGAGTGATGAACGTGAGTATTAAGGTCAACTACAATGACTAAAGTGAGAAAAAAAAAATATAGTGAACTTAATGAATAATTCGTCAAAGCAGGGTGACCAAATTGCTATTTAAGTCAAAAAATAAGGATAAAGTGGTAAAAGTGTTTTCCTAAAAATAAAAATTTTGAAAAAAGATAATTATTTTGGGACTGATAAAAAAAGAAATGAGGACAATTATTTAGAAACAAATGGAGTACTGTCTAAGAAATTACTCAAATCCATGTGTTCTTTAAAATTTAGTTATAATTGGCTTTGGTGTTGCATAGATAAACTTATTCCCTTTTTTATTTTACAATTAACAAGAGTACAATAAACAATTTATCAAAAAAATCTCCTTAAAATCAACAAAAACATATATTTTCAAATGCCAAAGAATAATATAAAAAATTTAGTGGAGAGCGTTTTACCGATCTTGTAGCCATACTCGGTCCCGGATTTGTATTGGCTTGGAAATACCTTAGAAAACCAATTCATTTTGGAAAAAAAAAATTTGTTCAAAAATGAGTATCTCTATTTACTCAATGCATCTTTGATATATATATATATATATATATATATATATATATGCACTTTCAAGATTATAAAGTGGTCTTCAAGAGTGATTTTTGAGATTTGATTACATTCAAAGTAATTTTGCCTCTTCAACTATATTTTACCATCTTAGAATTAAAATTAAATCTGAGAACACTTTAAACCAAAAATAATACGTCCTTCATTTTCAAAATATTGTTCCCTTTAACTCAGTACACCGTTAAAAAAAATACAATTAACTGTATTATAAATATTACTGAAATGTATGGTTTCTTTTAATACTCTTATTTATGTGATCATAATTAAAGCAGGTAGAAAAAATAAAGGTAAAGTGGTAAAATTATTTTTCTAAAAAGAAAAGTTTTGAAAAAAAACAATAATTTAAGAAAGACCGAAAAATGAAAGGATAACAATAATCTAAAAAAGGAGGGATTAATAATAAACAAAGAAAACATTACTAAAACAAAAAGTTAGCTAAATAGAGTATTAGTTTATAATTACTAAATATTAATGATTAAGAAAAATAATACACTTGATGATAGCTAATTATTCTATACATACAAAAGTTACTTTGCATGACAACAAATAAAATAGTTTTTGTTAGAATTACTTTTCACATTTTTCTGCATTTTGACCATTTAAATCTGTAACACCACGTGCTTGAAATAGAATATTTAGGTCAACTAGACCTATCATAAATCTCAAAAAATAGATGAATAATATGGATGCTAAGTGAATAACCACTTTTAACATACACACAAAATCCACGTGTACTCCGATGAAACAAAATAAATTGGAAAAAGCTCCCAATATAAATAGGCAAAAAAAAAAAACATATTTCTCACCCAAAAAATAAAATAAAAAGGTCTATTGAAATTTGAAACGCACCCACTATCCGCCTACCCTGACCACCTCCCCTCTCCTCCATATTTTCGGCCTCTCTCTCTCTTCTTTGATCAAATCAAATCAAAAAAGAAAAAAATTCATGAGCACGGAAATCGAAGCTAACAAACAAAACAAAACAAGACACAATATCTAGGGTTTCAAAATCCCTCCCCCCGCTTATCAAATATTCGGGGGAATCCCGCCAGCTTCTTTTCTGTTCATTTCTCCAGATCACATATATGTTTTCCCGAGAAATTACTTTCCCGGGAAATTTATATCCTTCCTGAGCTCCCCCTCTCTCATTTTCCCCCATCCCCCTTCAAGGTAACCCTAATTCAAATTTCATTTTCTCCCCCGTTGTTTTTATATGCATATTTTACAATTACATGTTTTTTGTCTTTTTCTATTTATTGATTATTGATTAATGCAGGGCTCCGGGTCCGAACTACGGTTTGTTGATTTCAGTGAATTAATCGTTTGTTTGGGATTGAGGAGAGGGGAAATTATCTATAAATTTCGGGTTTTTTTTTTCTTTGAAGGATTCATTTTCGAGGAGGGGGCAGGTTGCTGGAGCTCTGGTGCATTTATCTCTTATATTTCTTCGAAATTTATGAAAAAAAAATTCGTTGGTGGTATTCGATTGTATATGATTGATTATTATTGAATGCACATTTAGTCTATAAGATGGATTTCGAAGGCACGCCGACTTCTTCGACCAGTTTGGTCAAATGTTGTGATTGTGATTGTGGTGGCTGCACGACAATGAATCGATCTTATTCTGGTACCTGGCTTCGTTCTGTTAAGAGAAAGTTTGATGAGTATGATGAACATATATTTGTCATCCCGGGTCTGAATATTCCCCATGTTGCTCGTGTTGAGATTGAGAATGAATGTGTTGCCCTGCGAGAGATGGTCAGCAGCCAACAAGTTACGATACAGGATCTTTCTGTTGAATTGGAGGAGGAGAGAAATGCTGCCTCCTCTGCAGCCAATGAAGCCATGTCTATGATGTTGAGGTTACAGCGAGAAAAGGCTGAAATCCAGATGGAGGCCCGCCAATTCAAGCGCTTTTCTGAGGAGAAGATGGCTCATGACCAACAAGAGTTTTTTGCTTTGGAGGATTTGTTGTATAAGAGAGAGCAGGCCATACAAGCCCTTACCTGTGAGGTGCAGGCATATAAACATCGGATGATGAGTTACGGTCTTACAGAGTCTGAGGCAGACGGTGAGGGTGTAGGTGGAGGTGGGGCTAGCTTGTCCCGTATCAACAGCATGGCTGAAATCTCCGAGAGCCAATTTGAGTTCCCTGCTTATGATTATCCCCCTCTTAAGTGCAATTTGAATGAGAATCAAGTGTACCAGGAGCTTGACGATGAAACAATTGATGTGGAGAAATATGCATTTGGCGAGACACCGCGACCTCGGGATCATTTGAAGGATTTGGAACAGCGGATCAATCAATTGGAAAAAACCCCTAGGCAGAGTCAACCTGATGGGGAGTTTTTTGCTACAAAGAATGTGCTCGAAAAGGTGATAGTTGGTTACTCGCCCAGGCGCCCTAGGCATTTGAGGAGGATTTCCACCGATAGTGCAGGCTCATTTTTCACCAACGGTAAAGAAATTGGTCCAGATTTCGCAGCAGATTCCCCAAGGCTTGGTGGCAGTATGAGGAAGATGGATTGCTCACTTGTGGAGGAATCTCCTAATGTAAAGAGGATGGATAATGCTTCAGAAGCTGGAGATGATATGAGCGACAGAGTGTACACTATTGATTCTATTCATAATGGAGTCTCATACAATGTTGCTACAGAACCCAAGGCTTCCGTTGGAGTATTTGATGACTATATTACTACTCCCAAAGAGTCATTGTATCAGGCTGATGTAGGAGATCCAGAGATCAAGAAGCTGTATATGAGGCTTCAGGCACTTGAGGCTGATAGAGAATCTATGAGACATGCACTTATGTCTATGCGGACGGATAAGGCACAATTGGTATTGCTTAAGGAGATAGCTGAGCATTTGTATAAAGATATGCCACCGACAAGAATGATGCCAGTTAAGAAGTCATCTGTCATTGGGAGCTTCTCCCTCATGTCAATATTCAAGGTAATTTAATGACTGTCTGGATAATCAACTAATCAATGCATGTTTCACATTTATACTAAAAGTTGTGTGATTTCTGTTCTTCTTTCTTTTATTATTTGTGAATTTTAGATTTTTTATATCTCATGGTTTGATATATGGTCTTGGCTCTTCGTTATTCTCTTATAGCTTCTTTCTGTATGAAATCTTGGTCTGCTACTATAACATCATAGTACTCCCTCCGTCCTAAAATTATCGTCTGGGTTGACTTGGCGCTCACTTTAAGAAAATATGACTATATTATTAATATTAGTTTGATATGTAGTTTATTTTAAAGCTCATGTCTATGTGGCCCAAATTAAGGTAGGATGAAAAAGTAATGGTAAAGTTGTAAAAGTGTTGTCCACTTGTCCTAAAAAAGAAAGTTTCAAACAAGACAATTATTTTGGACCGGACGAAAAAGGAAAGTAGGACAATAATTTTGGGACGGAGGGAGTATTATCTATGCTATTTTCTTAGGATGAAATTTTTTACAAGGCATGCTTCCTGTCCGTGTCATTATCAAATTATCATCTTTTTATACTTTTGCTCAACTTTAGCATTAGGAATTTTTATGGGCCCTTCAGGCAATTTTAGTCCAAAGTAAAGACAGCACTTTCTAAAGTTTCACTTGTGACTAGAGTGTTCTTCGTAATATACCTAACATTTTATTGAGTGAGCTATATTTGTTATTGTTTTTAGCTTCATGGGAGACTGCTCTCTCCCATGTGAAGAAGAGTACGGTATGAGGTTTGGTATAGAGATGAATATCACTTGTGCTGAATTTGGGCTAACTGTATCTCGGCCTGAATTGTCAATAATTCATGAAAACTTCTGGTAAGCCCTGTTGTTTGTTATAAGGAAGCTCTATCCTTCCTTTTAAGGTCCCAGAACTCATATCCTACTATGTGGTCTTGACAGTGTCACACTTAATAGGCTGTCCATTGCTGCCCTTACCTTTTACACCATACCTTTAAATTTTATTTTTTATTAATCAAGATTTCAAGTTTGTTCTTGTAGAATAGGCAATTACAGTTTCTTTCTAACTTTTTTTGTTAAGTTAATTTAAGTTTCAGGTTTGAACCTTCTTGTCACTTTTCTGTTAACTGCCGTCTTTAATTAGTTCCCTTGTGCTTTCCTTTTCCTGTGTTGTTTCTCTTTCTATTTGCTTCATCATTGTTGTCTATTTCTTCATTGAATTGCTACTTATCTGGATCATATTCTGCTTTGTGGTCAGTGGGTCATCTCATTTGTTTTCTGGAGAAGGAAAGCACGCAAAAGCAAGTAAGTACTATATTGTTACTAGTAGCTATTTGTTATACAATTAGTTGTTCAATTGCCTCAAATTAACTTAAGCATACCACTAAATGTAGTAATGTAGTCAAGTATTTACTCCTTATATGATGATAGATAATGGAGTTGGTTTTCAATCATATTTAAGTAATATTTAGTGATTACATGTGGCATATAGCATGTGAAACTTTCCTTTTACATAAATATTTCCTTTCGGCGTCTAAACATAACGTCGTTTTCATAATTAGAATATACTTGCTTTAGAATGATTCGAAACTTGGTTATTTATGGGCAAATCTAAATATGGCAAAATACAGTATAATTCCGAAGAGTTGACTATGTAGGAAGAAGAAGCTTACCTGTAGGTTTTATGATAGATGGGATATTTGCCAATTGCCTTGCAGTATGATGAACTTGTTAAATTTAAGTACAACCAACTCTAGTACAAAGAACACTATATGTATCTAATGAAAAGAAGGGGGAAAACCTAGAGAATCTAATGTTGTTTATCAAAAGAAAAGAAGAGGGAGACGTTAAATTAGTAAAATATGATTGAAAGTTTTTTAGTTGATGTTGTTGTCGAGTGAATGGATGCAAAATTGTTGATTGGATTGGGCTGGAGTTGTTGTCCCTACTGATACTGCTCATCTTCCCAGATACATGTTTGGTATGTCGCCAAATAATGCGGGTTTACTGATGCTGCTCAACAAGGGACCACGGGTTGGACAATGGAGATGTCTTTCAAGTACCCAAGTGTGAATTACAACGACAGCTTCCCTTGTCCACCTACAGTTTCTACAATTCTTTGTACCTAGTCGATTGCCTGTAACACTGCTTGATTTAGGTTTTTCATCCTTTTATTCTTTCTTTTTTTCTGGATGCCGAGTTGCTGTGGGATTGGGTGGGTGTTGATTTAGCTTGTGCAGTGTTGTTTTACTTCATTTGTTGAGATTCAGACATTTTTGCTGGTTGGTGGGCAAAAGCAAAAATGTGGGATACGTTTTAGACCTTACAGTCTTCTCCTTGTATATTATGAGTTCTAGTATATGATTCCTGGACATGAACATCTAGTGCCTTTTTGTTTCTTTTGTTATCAAAGTCCATTAATTTTAATCGCACTCTGTACAGTTCGTGTGTGCTTGTGTGCGAAAAGTAAACTTGTTCAGTACAATAACGCATAATGTCCATTTTTTTCTTACAAGAATGCCCTCAATGTTTGGGATTTTGGAGGGTATATGAATAAATTTAAGAGTAGGTCTCCACGTATCTTAATTAGTAAGACGGGGCACCACTCTTAAATCAAACCACCAACACTCGATCGGTCGGATCAATGGAATCCATTTAACATAAAAATTCATGTAACACCGTGTTTCCTAAGGTTTTACTTAAATTTAGAGGCTATATCCACCACCAAAACTTTTGCTTTAATGGTTACAATGATAAATTGAAGAACGAGCCGTCCTAAGGAGTTCAGATCTCCTGTACAATTTGCTTGTATTATCGGTATACCATTTTTTATCTTAATCATTGGTTAAGATGCAATAGCTAGAATGAATGAGATAATGATAAATGAGATAATGATACGGTGATGGTGTCAATGATGGGATGATCATGCGATGATCTTTAAATGGATGGTCAATAATTGCCGATTTCCAAGAATTACAATTGGGTCTAATTTTGAGGATTCCTTAGTCAAGAAGTTAAATTATGTTTTATTTTTATTTTAATGACATTATGGTGTGTAGTCCTTTTATTTTAATTATTATTATTATTAATTTCATTATTTTTCTCCCAACTTTCTCCTGTCTCTTTTCTCTCTCACCTACCGGAAAACTTCCGTTTCTCTGTTTGTCTGTCTTTAGCGATTCTTTCTCTTTTTCACACTTTTTTTTGACAAAAAATGGAAACATTTTTTTTAATGATTATATATAATATAATTCATGTGCATCGCATGTGGCATATAGATACAGACATACAGTTAGTTGTATTTTATTTTATTCCACAAAAAGGAAGGCATCACTCGATTTCTCTCTCTCATTATATTTCCATGGCAAACTACAATAACGACAGTGGATCCAGTCAAAGTGTCAAGCATTGCACACACGCACCCACGAGAGAGAGAGAGAGAGTAAATGAAAATTATGATCCGTGCAATTACCCGAATGCCAATTGCAGCTAATTTAAAAAGTAGATTAAATATGGGTATTGTCATATTGTGTTAGTATTCTAAAATAAAATAAATGACAAATTTTAAGTGGGTACAATTTTATAGACATGTTTTCATCTAGGTCTATTAATTTTTTAGACATTTCATATAACTACAAATTAGTTGTTAAATGACAAAAATATCATTAATGAAGACAGATCCAATAATGCTAGGTATCAAAACTGTTAACAGTTTTTTCAAGACAAAAAAATAATAATAATATTGTTGATGTCAATGCTAGGCATTAGAACTGTTTAACAGTTTTTCAAGACAAAAAAATCAAATAATGCTGATGTCAATGCTAGGCATCAAAGCTGTTTTTACAATTTTTTTAAGACAAAAAAAATCTAATAATGCTAATGTCAATGCTAAGCATCAAAACTGTTAACACAATTTTTTCAAAACAAAAAAAATCTAATAATGCTGATGCCAATGCTAAGCATCAAAACTATTAACAGTTTTTTCAAGACAAAAAAAAATTCAATTATGTTGATGTCAATACTAGGCATCACAGTTTTTTTAAGACAAAAAAAATCAATAATACTGATGTCAATGTTAGGCATAAAAACTTAGTGGATTATATAAACAAAAAAGGGACTTAGAAATGGAAGCCTCGATAATCATCTTTTCAAAGGTAAGAAAACTCTAAAACTTCTGATTGCTCAATTCATGAATTTAATCCAAAGCTCTAGACATTGAGCTAGAAAAGTTACAATTGGCTGGGATATTCGATGATGTTGATACTGCTATTGGTAATGATCTAGTTTGCTACCATAATTATGCAGTATTCCAGTATCCACGGTTCTTCAATCCATATAGAATAATCGATTATCCAATCTCAAGTAAGTTACTGTAATATTTTATTTTATTTTTAAGTTTTGACTTCCCTTTTTCTTGTTTTAAGTTGGAGTGCTGGTAACAATGCAACGAGATATGATTATGTAAGGACAGGTTGCATCCTAGTTTGCATGTATTTCACTTTAACAGTTGTTCCTTGTTATTGTCATATTTACTTGCTGGGTTGTCCGACCCAACCACACTGATTTCATTATGAACTGCACTAATTACTCTTGTAAGTGGGAAAATCGGTGTGTGTATTATGTCATCAGAAGTTAGTAGAATTTGAATATCTATCTTCCTTTACATCCAATGTTAATTGTTCAGAATACCCGATTATCCAATCTCAAGTAAGTTACGAGAGTGGTTGTTGTTAGTGGAAGAGAAGGAGAGTGGTTTGGGACTGGAAATGGGGCGGAGGGAAATGGTGATAGGTGGAGCGGAATTGAAGAGGCGACGGTGGTGGTGGTTGTGCTTGGAGTGGGTGGTTGAAGAAAGTTTGAGGTTGGTAACAGCCATTGGTGGACCTAATTAGCTAACCACTATCTATTGTGGTGATACGTTTTATAATTGTCTGACTGACGTTAGTAACAGAGAGAGAGAGAGAGGGGGGGCGGGAATGGGTTGGAGAAGAAAGAAAAGGAAAAGGGCAGTGACGAACTTTCGCCTCAAAATTGTACCTAAATGATATGTCTAAAAAATCGATGGATTCATTTGAAAACATGTTTTAAAAGATATACTATCTTGTAATTTGTCCTAAAATAAATATACATGGACCATAATACCCTTGAAAAATGTCTAAGTGTTGGAGATAACACTTAGAGCGGGTCCATGGGAAATCAAATTTTGCTCCCCATTTGATACTAAACATTGAAAATGAATTTAAAAAATTCATTTGATATCAGTAAGCTAATCAAACAAAAAACGTTTTGAATGGTTAAGCTACCCACTTTATCTTACAATACACATTTGAAAAAAAAATAGAGAAGAAGAAAATAGAGAGAATCTTTAAAAAATCGTAGAAAATGAATCTAGTGTCCAAATAAAACAAATCAACTCTCCATTTATATAAAATTTTATTCTTTATCTCAATGGTAAAAATTGGATAAAAATGACCAAAAATCGGAAAGGGAAAAATAAAACTCAATCTAATAGAAGGTGACGCTTGGGAAGTGTATGCTCAAAGAAATGGATTGATACACACAGGTTAAATATCAAAATTTAATACTCAAACCACTTTTTGCTAAGTTTGATACTTCCTTGATCCTCATTTGATCCTTTGTTGGAGCTCTTAACATCCATTAGACACCTCAGTGCAAGTTTGCAACCACTCTTACAAACATAGAGACGTTGTAAAAGGCGGACAAAAATGATTGTATAGTACACGAATATGTTTTACTCCCTCCGTCCTATTGTCCTATTAGATCCGGCACACGTATTTAAAAAAATGATTGACTTGATTTTTAATATAAGCTTGATGCGTAGTTTCTTTTAAAGTTTATGAAATATGTGTTCCATGATTAAAGTAAGTTGAAAAGGTAAAGAAAGGTAAAGTAATAAAAGTGTTGTTTTAAAATGAAAGTTTTAAAAAAGATACTCCGTAATTAGTATTTTGGTACGAAAAAGAGATCGGGACAATAATTTTGGGAGAAAGTAATATTATGACAAAGTACAGGGAGGTTCGGTGGAAAAAACAGCAAACGAAGAAAATTATTGGGCTGGCTCTGCTGGGTTCAGCACCCTAATTTCATTCCCCTTTTCAAATCAGATAAGGGCCGGCGGCAACTAACCAACGGTGAGACATCACCGGCGGCACTCTCTCATTAGGCTATAATGCATTTGTGCAAATATTTCTTGAGGAAACCCACAAAGAAAAAGAGAAGAAACAGGAACCCTTCTTTTTTCAGGACACAAAAACCAAAGCGATTCCTACTCCAACAAGAGCAAGAACATCTAGTAGTAGAAGAAGATGAGGACGAAGAAGAAGAAGAAGGTTTCAGCTTGAAGGCCTCAGCCCCATCTCACACACATGGCGTCCAACCATTGGGCAATCTCTACTTCAGCTCATCATCTCACCAAAATTCGAGAAACACTGGCCTTGGTAATCTCCAAACTCTATCTGATGAGCTTGTTCTTGACATTCTTGGTCTTTTGGAAGCCACACATTTGGGCGTTTTATCTACTGTTAGCAAATCTTTTTATGTTTTCTGTAATCATGAACCCCTTTGGAGGAATCTTGTTTTGGATAGTTGTAATGATGGTGGGTTCTTGTTTAATGGGTCTTGGAAGTCCACTTACGTTGCTTCATTCCGGCCGACATTTGCTATTTCGAATGTCGTTTCCTCATCGGGTTTAAAGGTTACAGACTTCTTTTCTGATTACTTGTTTCAGAGTTGGCTTTGTGCTAATCTTGAAATGAAACCTGAATGGATAGAAAGGGATAATATCCTGCGGAGGAAGGGGATTTCTCTTGATGAATTTGTAAGAGATTTTGAGGAACCCAATAAGCCAGTTTTGTTGGAAGGTTGTTTGGATGATTGGGATGCATTGGGGAAATGGAATAGGGATTATTTAGTTGAGCTGTGTGGTGATGTTCGATTTGCTGTTGGGCCGGTGGAGATGAAGCTTGAGGACTATTTTAGGTATTCGGATCAAGCAAGGGAAGAGCGACCATTGTATCTTTTTGACCCAAAGTTTGCAAAAAAAGTTCCACAATTGAGTCGTGATTATGAAGTTCCTGTATACTTCAATGAAGATTTATTTAGTGTTTTGGGTGATGAGAGGCCTGATTATAGATGGATCATCATTGGACCTGCCGGCTCTGGTTCATCATTTCACATTGATCCTAATTCTACGTCTGCTTGGAATGCAGTGGTAAAGGGATCCAAGAAGTGGGTGTTATTCCCTCCTGATGTTGTGCCACCAGGTGTTCATCCAAGTCCAGATGGCGCTGAGGTGGCTTGTCCAGTTTCAATTATTGAGTGGTTCATGAACTTCTATGATTCTACTAAGAATTGGAAGAAGAAACCCATAGAGTGCGTTTGCAAGGCTGGAGAGGTGATATTTGTTCCGAACGGCTGGTGGCATTTGGTTATCAATCTTGAAGATTCCATTGCAATAACACAAAACTTTGTTAGCAGGTATGGTGCTTTTTATATACTTTGATTTACGTAACTGAGATTCAACATTAATTAATTCTTTACATGTCTCTTAAATCTTATCAAGGAAGTGGAATTGGTTTCTTAATTTCTTTCAAAGTTATTGCTTGTTATTTGTTGATTTGGTGTCAGCTTTCTGAGAGATGTTTCATTGGTTGATTGAGATGATAGTTGTCCATGATGTTCTGGAGAGTCTGTGAACACAATAAGAGCTCAAAACTGAAGCATATCAAGTGATTATTTGCATAACATTGTTTGTTCTATAATAGTCGCATGTTAAGCATACGAAGATCTCGAAACCAGCCAAAACTGTAATTTAAAGTCACCTTACCCAATATTTTATTGTTGAACTTACTAAGAGTCTGTGACATTGGAATCTAAAAGTCGTTGTAGACATCAAGATGGAAAATATGTATATTTGAATTGTCATCTTCATACCCAAAATGAAAGATTAAGAATGACTTCTAAGTTTTGTTTTGGATGACCATTGATGCTTGATTGGACCAACTGTTATTTTCTTACTTCATATTGTTATTACGGGATTGTTGAACTAATATACGTATTAGGTGATTATTAGTAGTACAAGTTGGGTATTTGAGTCCAAGCAGTATTATTGTTGTGTCCCAAACCCGCCCCACAAAGTGAAACTCTCTCTAACCCTAACTTGTCTCAACCCATCAAGAAGTATATCATCATTGCACCACTACACCTTTTAAATTATAAATTCGATGTAATCCCCCTGTTGTAGTTAGGGAGTGTTGAATAATTTGAGTTTTGATAGTTATCAGGTTTTGGCAATCAAGAAGGTTTTTTGAGGGAGCATTGGAGTGTTTGGTAGTTTTCAGGTTTATTGGATGTGAAGTCATAATTGTTGAGATCTTTTACTTCAGAAATTTATATTTCAAGTTTTACACTTCTGGTTGCCCAATAAGTTAATATAAATGTATAGTGTTGTTGGCGTGGCTGCCCTTTCTGTAGCAGGAAGTTGTTCCACATATAGTACTCCCTCTGTTTTGAAATTATCGTCCTCTTTGACCTAGCACACCATTTAAGAAAAGTAATTGACTTTATTATAAATATTAGTGAAATATGTGGTTTCCTGTAATTCCCTTGAGCATGTGGCCATAATTAAAATAGGTAGAAAAAATAAGGGTAAAGTGGTAATAGTGTTTTCCTAAAAGGGAAAGTTTTGACAGCGGACAATTATTTTAGAACGGACGAAAAAGGAAAGGAGGACGATAATTTGAAAACGGAGGGAGTAGCAGTTTACTGCTCTCTGTATGTATATGCAAACATATTGAACTTCTTCATTCCTTAGTGGAACCTTTACTGCACTCTGTGTGTATGTATTCCTTAGTGGAACCTTTACTGCACTCTGTATGTATGTGCAAAGAACTGGTTGCCTTATAATTATCCCAAACTTTCTTGCACACAAGTACGTGTGAAGGTGGGATGGGGCAAAAGATACCAAACCATTAAAGAAAGCTACTGCGAAAATGTAAAATAGACCAATGAAAATGAAAGGATGATGTGCTTTGTTAGTACAGGTAGTATGATAACGTGCTCTCTAATACATCTTTGGAGGGAGATGAAGTCAACATGTATAGTTGTTTGCTCTATACGGCTATCCTTTTGTGAAGTCAGATGGTGCAGACTCTTGATTACGATACTTTAGATATGGTGCTTTGTTTGTGGCTGTAGGGCTACTAGTACAGCTACAGCTACGGGTAATGATGCTGAGATTGATAAAATACTACGAGAAAGCTGGTGTTGAAAGTATTAATATTGTCAAAAGAAATGCATACCGAAGGAAATTGATAAATTTTCGAACAGAAAGTTCTCAGGTATTGAAGCTCTTTTCTTGCAGGAGGAATCTGTTGAATGTTCTGGATTTCCTCAAGAGGCCGAATGCCAGCACACTTGTCTCGGGAACAAGAGACCGAGTGAATTTGCATGACAAGTTCAAAAATGCCATTGATGCGTCTCTCCCAGGAACTATAGATGAGCTGGTGCTGAAAGCAGAGGAAAAGGCGGTCCAGCAGAAGAAACTTTCCTTTTGGGAGTCAGTAGCCGACTCAAAGGTGGGTGCCTTCAAGTTCTCATTCTAGAAGAAACACCAAGGATACGCAGCCAAGATGCAGGAATCGGCTAATAAGTTTGAGAGGATTCTATTGCATATGATTTATTTTTGGATTCTTAAATCCAAATCGCGGCTGACTGTGGCAAGTAGAAATGATTAGAACCAACAGTTTTGATATGGAAACTAGATTGTTGTAATTTGATTATTTTTACCTCATTGAAATCTTAAAGCCAAAATTCATTGAATTTCTTCAATCTTCTATACGATATTAATCTAGGGGTGTAAACGGTTCGATAGGGCAACGAGTAATGAGAACTAACAGTTTTTGAAGAAGATTAAAAACATACACTGCCACGGTGGTTACGTTCATAGGCAAACCTGCATTGGGTGGGTGAATTTGAATTTGTACGTCAATCTCAAGCTCCTCTAGCTCAATTTTTCAAAATACTTGCTCCTTCTTTCGTTATTCTATTTTGAGATGTTTCATTTAAATAATATGTTTTCAAATATTAAGTCGACAATCTCATATTGACTATGCTAAACTCATATGATGTTTTTATATTTTTTAATATTTAGATTTTTCAAATATGAACTTTTTAAATAAAACAGGGAGAATATCTGAAAGATCTGCCAAGCACCAAGTACTTCCTCCGTCCTAAAAATGAAAGTCATCTTTTTCTATTATGATTCATCCCTAAAAAGAATCACATTTCTAAACTTAGGTACAAGCCTCAATTATTCTTTCAAAAGTACAATACAATACAATATATATATATATATATATATATATATATATATATATATATATATATATATATATATATATAAACAAAATCCGATAAAAAGACAACCAAACATTGGACTCCGAAAATTACAACGATCAGGATCTCAAAGTCAAAAGCCTATGAAACTTAAAATTCTTAAAGTCAAAAAGCCTATAACTAGGTGTCAAAGTCTTTTGTGTTCTGTGATAAGAGCAACACTATTGTTGCTTTTTAATCATCTTCCAATTAAGAAGATAGCAATTTACACACCATTGTTATTTTTCTTATTTGCCACTTAGGAGAGAAAAATTTTTCTTCCTAAATAAGAAGATGGGGAAGAGAGATAGAGGGGGGACAGCTGCCCACTTTGTGGCGTGTGTGTGGGGGGGTTTGTATTTATTATGTGGGATGATGTTAAATTTAATATTTTTTGTGTAAAAAAATTATACAATGAGAAAATATATTCTTAAGTCGATAAAAAGATAAAAATATATAGATGGCAGTGAGACCCAACTAAAAAAATGTATAAGAAGATTTATACAATGAGGATGCTCTAAGGGAGGATGCAAGGAATCAGTATAAGAAAGCCTTCTTCTCAGCTAGAAGGCATCTGAATACCCACTCTCTTTCCTTCTCTCTAGCTCATGTGTTGAGCATTTCTCCCACTTCTCCCTTGTAACAGTTAGTGGAGTAATCAGTAGCTTTGAAGCTTACACTGAATTAAGAATTCAGTTCTAAATTCTCCTCGCAAGTATCCTTATTTAATGATTATAAGTCTTATTTTAAAATTTGTATCATGCATTATAAGGATCTGCTAAATTTAAGAAATTTTGAAGTCGATAGAACTGAGGCTTCCTTCATTAGATATATGTGTGTGTGTGTGTGTGTGCCCTTTGTCTAGAAGGGGGAGATTTTTTAAAAATTAAAAGGCTGCTTGGTTAGAACGTAGCTTTATTGAAATACATTTTTTTAAAAAAAATACAATCTTTTTCTTATAAATGCACATCATAAATCCGTTCAAAACGTAGCTTTATCTAAAAGTTCAAAACGGGGCGTTTTGGATAAAAAAAGGTCCAAATAAGAGCATTACTCTTTTGGAAACTTAGCATTGACACAAAAATAAGTGACAAGGCACACAATGTTATTCTCGACTCAGCTCTCAACTATAGCATACAGCAATATGCAAAGGTGCATAGAGCCATCTGACCAACAGTCTGGCAAAGGTTCAAGCCTTAAAAAATAATCTCTTCCAATAATGTGGCATGCATGGCCCAAGAACTGTAGTATAGAAAGTGATTCAACAATCCAAATAGTAATTCAACTTCTATAAAAATTGAGATCAAACGAAACCAGTTAAATAACATCAAAAGACTTGGACAAATCCAGAGAGATGAGCATATCAGACTGGAGAGAGCGAAGCTGTATAAGAACCATTGCAGTACTTCAACCCTTTTAAATATGCAGAACGCAGTTGAGGAGAAATAGTGGTGTTTGGAATACCAAAAACACACTTGTTTTTGTCCAATGCTTCACCTCCTTCGGCTTCAGGAACAGATCTCTGGCAAACATTGTCAAGGGAAACATTCAAGCCAACTGATGCTGGTTCCGTGACAAAACTGCAATTCATCAAAATCAGAACATAAGCTGAGTGGACAATAGCAACAACGCAAAACAATATGCAAACTTTTGAGAATATCAAGCATCTTAAAAGTAGTGTCTGTTGTCATGGTTTAAATAAGAGAGACGACAGAATGATGTCTATTTTGCTTAAGCACAAACTAAGATACCTTAGGGCTAGGCTAGACAATGGTATACAGCAGCAATAAGGATTCAACTCTGATTAGATTGGCAACCCATGTTGCCACAACAAAGTACAATACTAAGACCAAAATGCAATGCTTCCTCTGGCAAATTGGTATATTAAACGTGCAAAATGGTTTTCCTCAACCATATGGAATTACATCAAAAACTTACAAGACAAACAAGAAACCCTAGTTGTATTACAACTACTCTAAAAATAGGAAGTTCCCAAAAGACCTTAATAATAAACCCCCACTTATACTACCACTAGCAATTGATATGTCTTCTTCAAAGCCACACGTACAAGGCCACGATGGACGAAACCTTGGATCAGAAAAGATACGACTATTTACTTCCAATTTTCTGTCTTTGAAGCTGGGTAGTAATGATCAGAAAAAATATATTCAGGTTAAGAGATTGCAGCAATATGTGAGTTTCAGAATGTTGGAACAGTTCACGGAGAGATCTAACTAAAAGATGGGATGGAGCAGGTTTAAAGATCAGAAATGGGCCAAGGAATAAGGCCCCAACTAACTCAAGGAAGCAGCAGGGATCCTGCCTAAAGAGAAGATTTCGACTTTAACCAAAGTTGACTCCAACGGAGATCCAATAAGAAAACACTAAGGATGAGAAGGTAAGAAGCTGTTTCAAGTAAAATGATTGGTTTCAACCTGGTGTAGAGAGATATAAAAGGTGATGGCATTAAATACTAGGAAAAGGTGCAACACTGAAGCTGTCAATAAGATTTTCAACCTGACAACCAAATTGGTACTGGACAAAGTACAAAGCCTTCTCATATGAATGCATAAAATGAAGGGAAGGGAGAAGAAAATTATGGGTGCGAATCTGCACCCCCAATATTCAATTGTTTGGACAACACAGTGACTGCAAGACTCCAATCAAGGAACTATCAACTAGCCAAATCTCTGCTTTAGAAGGCTACGGGCCGAAGGATGACCAGGGTTTGTCAAGACGGGCTGTTGGGAATCAATGATGATATCCCAGACGAAGAGGGATGAGGATGGAGGCTCTCCATCTACATTACTCTGCATTGGTCATGATCGGCCATGCTGTAAACTGGAAAAAGCTGAAAGGCTCTTTGTTGTGAGGGTAAACATACTACGAAGAGAAAATACAAAGGAACGACACGCTGCCAAGGTTGTCGAGAAAAATTGTTGATACTTGCCCTAGTACTAAATCAATGTAGGATAGAGTACCAAGACGTGTCCTATGAGCATACTCAGTGAACAGGACGAAGAAGAGAAAACTTGGTGGGAGTATAACACCTACCCTTGCATAGGATCCCTCATGCTAGCAAGACAATCAGCCCAAAGCCAATGTATTGGGAGCAAGAAATCCGTTCAGAAATGCCCTTAAAACCCAAATTAACTAATCATTAACATTAAACCACAGGCCAAGCTTCAATTAGACTCTTTCTTCCATCTCCCTAATTCTATAGGTATTCCACTCAATATTCTGAAGTATGATTTCAGTTTTGGCTTTCCACATGCAACACACACTAGCAGCATTTCACTCCCTCGGTGTAGTTAGAGGTGACAATTCAAACCGCAAAACTAAACCAATTCAAAACAGTTATTTTACTTAAATTTTTTGAAAATAATGAATCTGTTCAGTGAAAATGTTTGGAAATTTCATATTTAACCAAATCGAGCCATACAACCGAGCCCCTCCTATATTAAGTTCCTCTTGTTTTCATTTTCTTTTGGATCTATATGTCTAAAAATCAATGACTGTTTGACATCTGTGTCTAATTTTCAATAGCCTTGTCACTCGATAATACTATGTCCCAAAATCATTGTCCCCGGTAGACTTTACACAGGCTTTGGATTTTGGAAAGTGTATGACTCTATTTACATTTTCTTTGATACCCTCAAGCATCCTCAAGGCATACCTAAACGAGACCCATTTCCTTTCCTAGCTCATAGCTAAAAGGGATCTATAGTCAATTGGTTTAAAACAGAGGGATTTTCTTTATGGATGTCCCAAAATGTAGGAGATTCTTATTTTGGGACATAAGAGAGTGCATATTTTCAAGAGGTGGAAAAAATATCTCGAAATGAGCTGAACTGTCAAATGGAACCATCAACCGAGCCAAACCAGACGGACCAGACCAATGCAATTTGTTTCCAAATCCAACTGCCAACCGAACCACACCAAACCAGCATAGTTTGGGTTCATTTTAGTTTCACAATTCAAGTCTGTTTGATTTTGTACGATACATGTGGATGTGGTTCAGGGCTTATGGTTGAGTAAGCCAAACAATTTACACCCCTACTTCCAGAGACCAGTCTGTTCTTGAAGTAACTTCCCGTGAAGCACACTTGTGCAATACTGAAACAACCAAAAGATCAATCTTCTCTGAATTCGGAAACACCAACTAATTACTACCCAGTTAACTAATATGGAATTTCCGTCTGTAAACATCTAAGTGCTCTCTCTCTCTCTCTCATCAGTCTCCTGCCCATATGGCTTCATTTCCAGGAAGATCCTCGAACACTCAAAACCCAATACCAGACCTGCGAGATCTGCAATGTGTCCCTTCTTCCTCAAGATTTCGTTGATTCTCTGAACTTGGCAAAGCTATCCACTGTCATCTCTAGTAGTCATCAACAGAAGCCCTTACATTCCAAAGATACTATAGATATATGTAGATAAAGAGGATAGTGCTCATCAAATCTCCCCAAATTGTTGCAGAAGATGATAAAGAATAATGGACTCTCCATTTTCTTTTTCGTTCTCTTTTCCATTTGTAATTACAATTCTGTAAGATTTAAAGAACCACGTAGATATAATATGTGCTAGAAGCCTAAGTCGTGATTTTCCAGCATTAGATTTGTTTTTGCTCATCCATTTCAACTGTAATGACCTGCTCCTTTTCAAGCCTAAAGTTGCTCCCAGTTCAATTTAGTTCAGTTTGATCATGTTTATCAGTCCAATTTAGTTCAAATTTTGCCAAACCAAGGGCAGCTCAGGTTGTGCTCTAACACCAAACTGAACAGAGCTGAGCAATTCACATTCCTAGCATATTCCACGCATTTAAATTCAACCCCGTAAATACCATAGTTGTCAAAGGCGAGCGCTTTTGGTGCCTCAGGCGAGAGGCGCGGCAAGTCAAGCCCTTGGCGCCTCAAAGAAGCTGGGCATACGCCTTTGGAGAAGTCACTCTTTTTTTTTTGTACTTTTTAAGTAGGAAAAGACTTAGTATTAGGTTGGTATAAATATATTATAAAACCTAAAATACCCAAAAAGACTCCATTTGTTCAGACGCACGAAATCAGGTCGACATTGATAATTCGATACGAGCCCTAGACATCGATACGCAGCTTTCCGACTTCACTGTGGCCTTCGACTTCATCTTCCAACTTCAAGGAGGGTTCCAACTGAGGGTTCCAACTTCAAGGAGGGTTTCGTCTTCAAGGGTTTCAACTGTGGCCATCCATCTTCAGCTTTCTTGACTTCGTGTTCCAAGTACACTCTCCTTTCTTCACTCTGTCCCAAGTTTTTTTTTTGCTTCTTTAACTCTGTTTGACTGTGCTTGAAGCCTTGAACTCTGTTTGACTGTGTAGAGTCTGTAGAGTGTAGACTTATTCTGTTCTTTTAAAAAAAAAATTACTTGTTCTGTTTCCTTTCATTAAAAAAATTACTTGTTCTGTTCTGTGAAACATTTTGTCACTTTCATTAAAATATTTTCTTGTTTGAATTTTTAGTTAAGTTCATCTAATGCATTGGAATTTCAACTATGAATGAAAAATTTGTGTTATTGATATTATGTTAGAACTTAGTTTCATGTATTATGCTCACTTATAACATGTTTTGTTGATATTTGTTAAGTTATATGTATTTTTCCTTTTTTTTTTCCGTGAGCGCCTTTTTAGTGCCTTGCCTCTCGCCTCAAATTTGGACCTATCGCCTTTTTTGGCGCCTCTCGATTTTGACAACTATGGTAAATACATACACAGAGTTAAAGAAACACAAGTCGGCTAAAAAAAAAGGCTATGTTCATTAATCAGTATTATTATAAAAAAAAATATCAGTTTTATAATCTATGCTTAAAACAGAAATTTTAAAATGCAACTTAGTTGCTTGCAAACAGGAAAAAAGTTGTATCAAAAAAAATATTCACAGAGACCAGATCTCTGTCAAGTAGATCTCTTTCTAATTTAGATGAGTGAAGTACCAAATCTTCTCAAGATTACACAGTTAATGATCATCTAAACAAGATGGAGAGAGAAAGAGGAACTACATTATCCAAATATTGTATCTGAGAGAGAGAGAGAGAGTGCTTAAACTCATGGGCATTTCACCCATTTGGATTTGAAATCCAAATTAGTCCCGCATACTGTTAGTGGCCATAAATAATGGCCATTTATACCTTCATCGCAATTATGGGTGCAACCTATATTGACACCTAAAACATAGTAGTGCAATGTATCGACTCGTGTATGTATATATTAGCATGGTTCAACAGCCAAAATTATAGCAGCCATAAGAGAAATCGGGCGTACCTTGCCTCAAAACTACTCCCATCAGACTCAATAGCATCACAAACACTGCAGATAATCCAAGGAGGAAGATATGCATCCTTGATTTCAATACTGTAACAGTAATCAGAGGCTGAACCTTCATTAGGTTCACAGAACGTACGAGACCCCTTATGTGGAACCGACGCATTATCAGCTCTCCGCACCTCCTTGCATCTGACCTGCAAAACCAGGCAATACTTAATGAGTTAAAAACAGTTTTGTCATAGAATTTTGCAATATGTATGACAAAGATGACTATCAAGCCAACTAGCCAAGAGGATGATATTAAAGAACACTATAAAGACATTCTGTAATGAGCAATTGGAAGAATGCAAATACGAATTCAACCCACCTCTGGGGCCATAAAAGCAGCATTCTCAAATGGTACTGGTGAATATAATAATGGAACATCCACCACAGACAGAGAAGTTAAGACAGACCTGGAAGCAGAAGCCAAAGGAAATGAGATTGTGATCCATAGACAGAATTAGATAATACAAAATCATCGCAACTTTGAAAAATATAGCTCTAGTTCCTACAATGTTAGGCTGGATAACATGTTACTTGGACGTAATCATGCCCTCACCTATAATTTAGCAGAAAGTCATATAATCCATGTACATTCGCATGGCCACTGAACAAGAGCAAAGATTGTGGGCTATTATCCACATCAGACACCGAAGCCATGCGCCGAGTCTGCATAAATATAAGTGATTATAGATGATAAAAGAAAAGGAAATTATCACACTAGACAAGGCCCTTCAGAAATTTAGGCAGTAACAGACAAGTCTGTCATTTTTAAAAGATTTTTGGCTCTTTTTCATTTGATATTCACTACTCCATTCCAGGTTACACAGGCAAACTTATAATGCAACAAAAATTTACAGTAGAAATTTGCAATTTCATCTGTGCTTCACATTATAAGCACTGGTTAAGTCTACTGCACTGTCAGATGCTCATATACTTAGCAAATATCACACTTGATATAAGACAATAAAGGCTTACTTTTATATTTTTCCATTGCTGGTGACAGTTTCACACAACTAAGATTGTAAACTAATCAACTTTACAAAATGAACTTGGGGAAACTGCTTGGGCTTCCTAACATTGTCTACTTGTCTCATTTTTTCATGATTTCAGCCAATCCCAGCAGTGGAAACAGGGTATAAACCATTGGATCAAGAATGTATAATCCTACCTGACCCAGGTTATGTTTTTCAATCTCTGAGAGCTCAAACAGGTCTTCTTTGGTAACTTGCTCCACTTTAGAACGGCAAAGAGGCATAGAGAAACAAATGTCCTACAAATTATAGAAACAAAACAAAGAAAAGGTCAAGACGAGGTAGAAATTTTCTGAGGACAAACAGAACTATATCATCAGGTAATGAACTTATGCCACAATCACTCAGTTTTTTAAAATTTAACAAATGCAAATGTCTGTGAGATGATAAGTTCACATCTTCCATACATTAGAGGTACAAGGCAGCAAATTTGAACATTTGGCTACTTGGCAAAATTCAATTGTCAGTTAATTACATCCTCTTCCAGGCATGCACCATTATGACATTATTAGGCTTATTCTTCGAATCCAGAAATCCCAATCTGATTTTACTTTCTGGAACCCTATCAAAGTAAATTCACATGCAATCAAATATTCATTTCCGTTACTTTATTAATACTTTAAGCAAACCAATGATTACTACAATAAGCAACCACAACAAGAAAACCGATTATCGAAATGGAATACCAAAACAATGAAACCAAGCAAGTCACAATTATCCTGAATTGATGCCACCAACAAAAAACTTTCCTGAATCTTACAAAGACATACAGTCACAAGCCACGAAAGACTAAATCAGGCCAAGAATCCCACTGAGACAAAGCTGACCAATAATAACCAGCCAAAATTAAATTGTTCACTCGAAATAATATCAAGACTGGCTCAACATAGTACTTGGTAACAACTATTATTTAGTTCTTATTTGCCAATATGCTCCACTTCCACTCTAGCCTAGGTGATGCCCTTCTCTTAAACCAAAAGCTTCCCCATATCCTTCTCAACTCTAAAGCAAGAGGGATGTTTCTGAAGTCATGTCATGCTTTTTCAGATTATCAAACTAATCCTGAATTCAAATAAGAACGAGCAAGTGAGAATGGGTTCTTCTTCTTCAAATTCTCCAGTACCAAATCAGAGACCAGGTTATGGAAAATGTCACTAGATAGGCCCTAACAGAGGATTATGTTTGGGTTAAACTCCTAAAGTTCCAGTCCAATAATGGATCATACCTGTCTTCTAGACTCCTACATTATCCAAAACTCCCACAGAACTAACCAATATGTCCACTACTCTAAAACTGATCTATCTTAAACAACTACCTTCAAAATTTAAATTTTGCAAAGATAACAAATTCCGAATCAGAACATATCAGATCTCTTGTCTGAGTTGTCTCTCCTAGATTCCAATCATTTCCAGCCTTTGAGATGAAGCTACTTCACTTTTAAGTAGCAGAGAAAGAAACAGAATCAGCCAATATCTCTCAGAGGTTAACCCCCAACAACATCCAGCAATTACTTCGACAATTGCTGTCACTAGAAACCCCATGACATGTCAGTCTTAAAATGCATTTTCTGTAACTCTTTCAGCATATAAGCAATTAAGTTCATGATGACTCTTACTTTGCCTCAATGCCACTGCATTCAAATTATCCAAACACTAGAAGTGAATAATTGGCATAACCCCATTCAATATCATAATGCACATATTTTGTTTGTGGAGTGTTTCTACTTGCTAATTAAGAAGATTGATCCCTCTAGGTCCAAAATGGCAAAATGTAGTGAAGAACAATTTTATAGACAATTTAAGCAACCCTATAGATAATATATCCTTTAAAACATTGCTAACATATATAGCCGCTTTGATATCTTCAAGGTGGCATGAAATAAGTTAACTCGGCCAAAATAACATGCCTCGTTGCCCCAGAAGATTAAAAGACTATATATGCATGGTGGACGGAAAGGCGGAAAATAATGTTGCATAAGTAGGCACCAGGCACTAACACATTAATGTTAACTGCAAATAAAGATTTTTATTGAAATGAATAGTATTCAGTAAGTCTTGAGGTTGAACAAATTGATAAATAAGTACTCCGCAGAAAGGTAACTTTTCAGTATAAGCATTAACCAATGTAGCATAATCCGTACAAACTCCTCGCATTGATTGGTCAGGTGAGGGCATCAACAAGAACTTTAGCTTAAAAGAGGTACGACTTACATGTTCTTTTAGCAGAGATCTTAAACCTCTCGTCGACTGGGATATATAAGCATTACACACACCTTTTCTTTCTGTTAAGCCATCAATACCAGTGAACATAACCACAAACTGTGTGGTGCAAACTGTGAAATTTCAAATGAGAGCATTAAAGTTATATATATCTCAACAGCTGTAAGCAAGAACATTTAATGGGCAGAAAATTACCATAGAATAGATTACAGATGTTCTTCCGAAGCATGTAATAAAGACTTCGAAATGAGTCCTCCCAAGCCAACTGACGTTTGCTCAAGAAATCCATTTGCCCTGCAAGCACAAGAAACAATCTCAACTGAGAAAAATACAATTTCAAAAAGAAAAGGAAAAAATGGAGAAGAGAGGAAGTTAAAGATGCCAGCAAAGTAAAAAAACATTTGACGCTATCACACCTTCCCCAGCTGCAGCTAAGGTCAATGCTGATATGACTGAAGGAGGTAGGGTGCCCTGTGGGTACACCCATGAATGTAAAGCTCTGGAAACTTGGGTAGTAGAACCGACTGATGATGAGCAGGGCATCTTTTGGTTCTCAGAAGAACCAACCTGAGGATTGAACTGGGGATACGAGCCGCGAGTCATTAACCTATGAAACCTAAAAAATTGCAGACAAGAAGCAATTACTAAAGTTGCTAAGTCACACGCCAGAAGATAGTGAATAAAAATGAATTATTCATAAGCAAAATGAGAGTGAGAAGTTATATGAAGAGAAAACAATATGAGATAGGATTGCGCAGCTGTAAACAAACCATTAGAGCAAAAAATCTGCATGCCTCTAGTTTGGCATGTGAATTTTGACTAGAAACCATCCATAAGAGAATCATTACTTTAGAATAAGACAACTCCTTTTTTTTTATGAGCAAAGATGAATATATAAATGAGAAGAAATAACTACAAAAGACGGACAAGTTCATTGAAAGAAAAAAAAAAAAACAAAGCACAAAAGTTATTAGCCTGTTGCTAATACATAGTGATATTTTAGTTCTTAAATTATAATATATGACTAAAACTTATTGAATCAGTTACTTATCAAAAAATAAAACTTATTGAAGCAGTAACATTTCGCCCTACCTAGAATTGTTACTATCATCGCTCCCTAACTGGCACACTTACTATAGTGTCATGTGTCTCCAAAACATTGCAAGTGATAATTAGAGTGTCACATGGAATAGTAAAAAATCATTTCATCCACAAAGCTAAGGATGTAATTGCTACTAGTAACCAACCAATTAACAGAGGATGACGTCACCAGCCGCATGGTAGTTTTCAATGTAAAATCCAACGGAGTCCTTTGGCCAGGAATATGGAATTCAGAGCAAAATTTTGCCGACACAGAATTACTCTTTCCTTTAAAAGCCTCAGTCGGTGAAGCTGAAACAACAGGAGGTTCACGGGCTGCCAGCCCTTTAAAAGCTTTATCCTATTAAAAAAAGAAAGGTAGTTTTCTTCTTAGTACGGATATTAGGATATAGATCACGTAATATGCAAGGGAGGACAATACGGAACAAAACAAAAGGTACCATATCAAGGGAAAAGCCTGACAACTTTGGACCACCCAATGATAGCTCTGCAACATTACGAAATGTGCTTTCACTACATTTTTCAGTTGTGCTATAAGGCTGTTTGGTTGCCTCATCTTTGGCCATTGCAATTGAAGCAAGTGATACCTCGGGACTGCCAAAACAAGATGGAAGATATTCAACGTGGCAAGCATATCAAAAGAAATCAGGACAACCCAATCTACAACAGAGATTTATCTTCCCAATCCCACCCCAAAAAAAATGTCAACAGAGTGTACCATGAAATTGGAGGTCTTCTCTCATCATCCAACTCTGAATTGACAACCGAACTCTTCATGCTAACAGTTTGCTTCGGGGGAATGTTTACCTAAAAGTGATCAAGCATCTGATGGTCATGCTTAACGCCAAAATTTTGTATATGCAAGTTTGGATTTTTCACGTAAAACTAGATAACATAGGCTAGACTAAACATAAATGAACATACAAACCTCCACATTTTCTTTTCTAGAAAGTAACTTAAGCCTGATGCTGTTTTTTCTGACAGGAAACAGTTCGTCCATACGAGTATCAATGTATCTTGGATTCTTTGATGAATCAAGTTTCTTAAGCCCACATAATCCTCCATTAGTATTCCTATAGGAAAAACAATTTGTCAGCAAGGCATAAGCAAAGATAAGTACAGGAAATTTGGTTCTTCTCTTTGGTTTGGAGAGGGGGTGAGGGATGACAAAGTGAAAGGCATACTGTAGAGAACCAAGTATAGGCTCTGGAGATTCATCCACAAGTTCCACGATCTTTTTCCGCTTTAACTGCTCACCCTGCAATATCATCATAACTTTCACTGTTATAGTTAGCCTCAAGCGAGGGCCCTCTAACTTCTAAGTAACAACTAAATGACACATTTACAGTCTATGAATGTCACAACTGAGTAGGCTATTTTGGTCTTCTCAGGAATATGTTTTAGGTTTAAGTAGGCTGCAATGAACTAAATAAAACAACGTAACATTCATTCTCAGGTACAAAGGTATATACAAAAAAATAAAATACACCCTCCGCCCTCAAACTAGGTAGAATTGCAAGAATTCAGGTAATGGCGATTTATGGGATAAGATAAATATGAAGGAAAAAAAAGAAAGAAAGAATATAACCACAGTATTAAAAAAAAGGAACAAATCCCTAAGTTTCGATACATACCCTCAATTCAGAAGGTGTCTTTCTTTTGACTGTCGTCGTAACCTTCAAAGACCCAGCATTTCCGCCACCACCACTGCCACCAAAATGAATGGGATTGGAAGGTAACGGACATCGAGTCGCAACTTTAGCCATACTACACCGACTTGCAAATTCAATACCCTAACCAGTAACTAATAAGCCCCTATTTCATCAACTCGCTGCAGTTGAATCAGCAATACAGACTGTGAGCATATAGAAACAGACGGATTAAGCCAATATATCAACTGTAATTGAAATATTGATCAAACTCAAGATTTTCAATTCGATGAATGCGTACCCCT
This sequence comes from Codonopsis lanceolata, assembly GCA_013146195.2. Classification (NCBI taxonomy): domain Eukaryota; kingdom Viridiplantae; phylum Streptophyta; class Magnoliopsida; order Asterales; family Campanulaceae; genus Codonopsis; species Codonopsis lanceolata. Next base: position 148,211,148 of record CM028380.1, read on the forward strand.
CTGATGACAATCTCCGATGAAAGAAAAAGAAAATCTACAGTAACCCTAATCCATTGAATCGAATTGATTTGCCCCAAATGAGAGGTTTAGGGCAAACGAGAGAGAGAGAGATGAAAACCGGCTGGGCGGGATTGAGGAAGTGGGCTAAAAACAAGAGTGTCGGGGAATTAGTTTTGAACATTTTGATTTCCCTCCCTGTTCCCGACGCCGTTAGTCATTCGGGTCAACGATGATTTGAGGAAATTTGAAATTACATTTTTCTCCTTTGTGTTGTGTCTAAAGCTCACAAGTCACAATGACAAATGACAAATATCACCCTCAAGTTTTCTTTTTAGGATTAATAGTATTTTTTTGCCTCTGAACTATCCACGAAATATGTGTTTGATCTCACTATTTATTTTGTTATTCATTCATTTGGTCCCATAATTTGATTTTTTTGGTCAATTCTCCATCTCACCATTACCGTTACTAAAAAGTTTAATATGGACTAACTTTTCAAAATGTCCAAAATATAGAGGTTAATGTGTCAATTAAACGATAATGGTTTTAATATATCTTGAAAGAGGAGTACAATTATACAACAACAAAACATAACAGATCGAGGTTTTTGAACAAGGAGATACAAAATTATAACTTATAAGCATTACGAACCTTAAAAACAAAGAGACGGACACGAACAATTGTAAGAAGTAGCAAGGAGGTTTGCATTAATCAGTTGATGTTGGAGTCATCGAAATCTTCTTCGAAGAGGTTAAACAAGTCTGCATCGACAAACCTATGGTGGTCGACACCGACAAGAGGACCTCACCGAAGATATCGATTACTTCGACGTCCATCACCATCGTTGTTCCCTGCTTATCTAGGTCCGCGAAGTAGTTCACCAAAATTGGCTTCATATCTTCTCTTCTCTTCTCCTCTCCTCTCGCTCTCGCACTCTCACTCATTCTCTCTCTATAAAATTCTCTTTGATTCATAGATATGGAAAGCATGGGGTTGGAAAGTGGGTATAATTTGATAGAGGTCGTGTTTTAGGACCATTGAATCAAAGCTTTGGATTGGAATTGAGGCTTGAGTTAATTTAGGTAGTGTTTGGATTATTGAATGAAGTTGGAAATGGGGATATAAATTGGTTTTGGTTGGGTTTGGGATCATTACATCTAAGCTTGGAGTTTGAACTGGTTTCGATGTTCATGAACTTTGTTTAATCTGTTTGAATTACAATTTCAAGGCTAAAGATGACTCCTTTTTAAATTGGCACGTTAACCCCCTATATTTTGGACATTTTGAAAAATTAGCCCATATTAAATTTTTTAGTAACGGTAACGGTGGGAGGGGGAATTGACCAAAAAAATCAAATTAAGGGACCAAAATGAATAACAAAATAAATAATGTGACCAAACACATATTTTGTGAATAGTTCAAGGACCAAAAAATATATTAATCCTTTCTTTTACATAATACACACTAGACCCTTGCTTTGCATGAGTAGTTTTTTTTTTTTTTTACTAATTTGATTTAGTATGGTGCATACTCATTTTATATAATATATTAAATGATATATTTGTATTATTTAAAAGGATTAAATAATTATTTGGTTCCTAAACTATCCAAAAACTATGTGTTTGGTTATGTGACTTTTTTCAAAATGTGTTTGGTCTTTAAACTCGATTTTTGCAAAGTGATTCCTCCTCATGGGGTTACCGTCAGTTTTGCCGTCAAAATTTATTTAAAATTTTGAATTTACCCTTAGTAAATAGTAATGTTAATGGTTGAAAACCCAGCCACCTCATCATCATCTACGAGTTTAACCAAAAGAATCTCAATCACAACCTTATGAAATTTCCAATTCCTTATCTAACTTCAGGAACAACTCGTGCAAACCAAACAAAAAATCCCTTCAATTCCTCAAGAAACACAATAGCAATATGATAACTTACCCCATTAACCAAAACTTTCATATTATTAGACAAAAAGTCGTATTTTCCAAAATACCCATCAAAGTATCATCCAAATTCAAATCCAAATCCAAATCCAAATCCAAATCATTCTTACGAAGCAGTTCAAAAATCGAATTAATAAAACATCGAATGAGCAGGTAGAACTTGTCTAACCTGAGCGCATCGATGTTGGACCATTCACGGAGAAGAGTTAGAAGAAAGACGAACAGATATAAAAGATCGATGGCAAACGCGAGGGGTTTTTGGCCAAGGCAAGAGGGAAGTCGCTGGGGGCTATGGCGAATTTGGGGTAGACGATGAAGAAGAAGAATGGTCGGATGAGAAGGAAATCGGATAAGGAGGCTGGCGACTATGGTGGAGATGCGCCGGAGACTAAGGAGATGGAAGCCGGATTGGGCTTGAAGTTGGCGAGCTAGATTTGAATGATTTTTAAATGTCGTAGGAAAGGCGATGCTCGTTCGATCCAGAATATGTCACTATGAAAAGGATGATCAGAGTAGCTTTTCAGTCCCATGAACGACGCCCCATGCTAGATCCAATAGTGATCTCACGAAACCGGATAATCCAAAACTAAAAAGATTTTTCGATGCATGTTCTTAAAGATGAGACATTGAATACAGGGAAAGAAGTCATGGAAGACTCGGCTAGGTTTCTGTATCCTCTCATAAGCCATCCAGGAACAACTTCTTCTTTTTTTCGCCCTCACGGGCTTAGCTCAGTTGGTTAAGAGTTAGTAGATTTGGATACAGGACCAAGGATTGAGTCCTAGCAACCGCAGTGTGGGGGTTTCATCCTCTTGTGAGGGTGGCTCCTTATAGGTACTAGGCACTGGTCCTCCTAGCTTCTTAATCACTGAGTCACTGTAATTTTCCCCCTCACATTCTCATGGGGCTGGGGTGTGGGGGCTCTCTAGGGGAGAGTTTCCCCTTTATGGATACAGGAACAACGTTTTTAGTGAGCTGACTAAAGTCCTTTTGACTTCTTTATTCCTTCCTTCACAAAATATGATTTTTTATTTCTTCTCTTTTCGAGGAGCAGAATCTGAACTTTCCAACAATCAAGAAGATGAAGCACACGAATTGAAGCCATAAATGGAGAAAAAAAATTCTTTTGCGACCGGTGCTTAGTCCTTTTCTGGATGGATTGCTCTGCCCTTGTTTGGACATGTCTTTGCTGGAAATACGATAATTGACTCCTTCCACTGTCTGGTCAACCACTATGCCCTTCACTCCCACTCCTGATCCAAAACTCTTTCAAGTGACCTAGGGCTATGGTGGATTTAGGGAGACTGGCCGTGAGAAATGAGATATGGGTTCATAAGATGCCCTAAGACGTAATGGCAAATTTGAGATTTTAAAAAAATTGATGGCAAAATTGACGGTAACCCGTGAGGGGGAATCTCTTAGCAAAAATCGTGTTTAAGGATCAAACACATTTCGAAAAAAGTTGTGGGACCAAATATATAGTTTTTGGATAGTTTAGGGACCAAATAATAATTTATTCCTATTTAAAACATAAAATAATATTTCAATGTTATTTAATAAAAAACTGAATTGCAAATAACTTGGAATTGGCAATGTAAAATGTAAGAAGCATAATAAACTAATATATCATGCTCTTAGTTATTACATTAACAAAGGAATAAATTAATAATATTTATCATAGTTTAAGTTAATAATTATACTACCTATGTTTCATTCAAATAATTCATATTTGAAAATTAAATTATTAAGGGGATATATTAATGTCATTTAAGTTAGTCATAATAACAAAAATATTTAAGCACAAGCAATCTATATTACAATATACATCGCATTATACGTGTGCAATTGACTAAGACTAATTACAGGATGAGATTCACTCTTTTACTGAAAATCCTACGACTTTAATTTATTTGGAAATCTAAGCGTACGAAAACTAATTACTCTTTTACTGAGATATTACGATTTTACAGTTTTACAGTTATTGTTTTATGGTTGTACACTTGTACTGAGATTTATTGTTTTACTGATATATTATGACAATAATTATCCAGTTTCTTTTCTGTTAACGTGCATAACTGAATCAATTTAATTTTAGTCTAGCGATAAGTTTTGAATATTTGTATTTTAACTTTTTTCCAGCCCGTAATTTCGTATACAAATGAAAAAAATCAAACAAAAAAAATCGTAAGTTTTGTAATTTGAAATATTTGTTTTTATAAACGGTTATCGTAATTAACGTAATTAATTTAATTTTTGTTCGGCCCGGTTTTTTTGGTTTGGCCCGCAATTTCATATACAAATTATTAATTAATCCTTCAGTTCCGGGAAAAGAGGCCTCGTTTGAAAGTCAATTGTTTTAAGAAAATAATACTTTTAGTAGTTCATTAATAATAAAATGATATTTACGGTTTTACAAATATTTAGTTGTAGTTTCTTAATTGATTGATATCATAATCAACAGAATCACAATTTAATTTATGTATGGCTTAGATTTATTTTTTTATATAAAAATTGTTCGTAAGTTTTGTAATTTTAAATATTTGTATTTTATTTTTTTTCTTTTTGATTGTTATCATAATTAACTGAATTAGTTTAATTTTTGTCTGAAAAAAATTTGTTTGTATGTTTTGTAATCAACTTTTGTAATTTTGAATATTTGTATTTTAATTTCTTTATTTTTTAAAAAGTTGTGCTTAGTTTCCCTTATTGGTCTAAAATCTTTGTGATTTCGATTTCGAAATACGTAGTATTTTATTAGTTCACTTTGTCTTATTCAATTTATTTTGTGGTTTTTGTTTGCGTATATTTTCATTTTTAAGTTTATTTCAATTAACAGGTGTTGGGTTGGTGCGTGAGAGAGAGAGAGAGAGAGAGAGAGAGAGAATGCTTTTGGATGCTTAATTATACTCTTTTAAAATGAGTTATAAACTTTCTTTTAAGATGAGTTATAAACTTTTACATCCAATAAAATGTGTTATATTTTTAGTTTTCGAGATGTTGTTGTGTAATTTACATTAATACGACCCTAAAAAATCTCAATGATATTTTAATTTATTTTGATCATGTCGGTTCATACATTGATTACGCTCATACTGGCACCGTGCCATTGGCACGTGCACGAGTTTATTTTTATAGAATGTTACACATCTTCTCATTGTTGTGGTTTTGTTTGTTGGAGCATGCGTATTGATTTCTATTGATTTAATTGCCATTTTTTTAGCTTTTAGGGTTGATTAATTTTGATTAAATGCATCTCCGTTCACCTTTTAGATTTTGTATGATAATATGTGGAGGATTCGAAGTTTTTAGATGAAACATAAAATTTGGTTAACCGAATGTGTTTGAATTTTCTTTGTCTCATGTGTAGGTGGAAATAATAGACAAAATTATTGCATCTCATATTTCTAAACCAACCATTGTTGTTGAGCAAGAACCCCCAGAAGAATAAAACTGAGTTTTCGTTATTGAGAAAACAATAAAATTTTCTTTTCGTATTTTAACAATAGTTACAATTAAAATATTTATTTATTGGTTTTCTTATGAAATAAATATCGAAGTAAAAAGTTTTATTTTGTTAGGTATTTGAGTTTTCTCCACTTTTCGTTGTGTAGTGTACATATATCAAACCCCTACAAATTATAAGTAAATATTCATTCATTTCCACATTATCTGCTTCATTTATTGATAAATTCTTAAACTAGTGTCGTGCCATCGATACGAGTAACGAGTAAGAGTACTAGTGTGCTTACAATACAAGTAAAGGGTAAAGATGAAATATCATATAAATTGTGAGCATAATTTTGAAAGTGTACTATTAAAGTGAAATATTCAAAAATAATATAATTGACTCTTTGTCTGAAACGAAGGCATTAGTTAATACTTAATAGGTAATATACGAACTAAAAGCATAAGAAGAGTTTTATAACCTATTAACAATAGAATAAATGAATTAGTATTTGTTACAATTTAAGTTAATAATTATAGTTAATAGGTAATGTTACAACATAGAGCATAATAAGAGTTTTATAACCTATTAACATTAGAAGAAATGAATAGATAAAATCACTTTCTAACAATTCTATTATTAATAGGTATTCTTATTAGCTTTCTGAACCCCTTCAAAGAAAGCATCATCAATAATGGTAAATGAGGGTGAGGTTTTTGGTCCAGTGGAAGCATTGGGATTGAGATTGTAACACCTTTTTTTTTTCCCTCCTAAGGGGGGTATGGAAAGGGATCGAACCTGAGACCTCACATTTTGTGAAGCGCCCTTAGGGGCAGATTGTAACACCTTGATTCCTTATATGATTGACTTATGTGTTTGACTTGCTCAATTTGCTTGTTTGTGTGATAGTCATATTAGCCAACATTTTTATGTACATGATGTTTCAGAAATGTTAGTTTATGTCTTTGACATGAAATGATTTTGAGTTAGAGTTGTAGTGTTTCGACTTGTGTGGTATTGAGTTTAATTGTTGCATCAAATCTTGCTTGTGTTTATGAATGACTTATAGACCTATAACATGTTTGAAATCTCATGTCTATATTTATTCTTATCTTCCTTAAACGATTGGGTCGTTGTTGAGCATTTTTCGACTCTCGTTGTATTTGTTTGGTCTCGTTTGACTTGCTTTAATTTTGTTTGATTTTGACTTTATCCTTGAATGTTATGTGCTCGGGTGAATGATCAAGTGTCCAATTTTAATAGAAATCATTTATGTATTATTTTTAGGTTTCGTTAAAATGGTAATAAAATTATATTTGATATGAAATTATTGATTTAAAAAAAGTATTTATTTATTTGTTCCGCTTTGAGTTTATGTACGTTAAACTTGGGTAGTTCTTATCTATTTGAATTTTAACTAATAAAGTTATTTTGTTATTACTTTTGACATATTTGACTAGCTAATGTTTTGTTGACCAAAATATCATTATTGTAATATTTAAAATCTTTTCTATTTTTAATTTAATAAAATTTGATACATTTTGACCAAAACTTATTAATTTGACCATTTTTCTTACTCTCATTAGTTTGACTTACTCCAATTGTAAGTCATGAGTTAGTGGACTTAGCTTGTGGACCCCTCCTTTAATTCATTTACCAATTGTTTGCTGGATTTCTCATCTCCTTCTCAACCGTGCGTCTTAGGGTAAAAAAAAAATTGTTTAGGACAATTAAATATTTATTTGAGCATTTTATTAAGTTCAGCTGACATCATTTGATTTGGTCATATTGATGGTGGAATGATACATCGTCTTCAAAAATCGTGGGATTCGTGTTCACTATGGATCGTCGTATCGGAGACTGCACATACACCTCCACTGTGGGCCGTAGTAGGAAAGTAGTCACTTTTACCGTATCAATACGTGCGTCACTAGTTTGCTATTTAAATCGAGTAGGTCCTCGGTATGTCGATGTATTCACCACGAGCATCAATGACACGAATGGTTTAACATTGTGTATTGCAGGCGCTACGCAGCGACATCGGCTTTATAACATATCCTACTTACGTGGTTTATCACTCGCACTTATGTGAAACAAGGTGATTAAGTGAAGTATGAGATATTATGTGTCTATAATTGAAATGTATGATATACTATGATGATATCTCGTTCTATATATTGTTGAGCATTATGTCATGACATGTAGTTGCATTTTAGTAGCTTACTAAGTCTTTATGACTTACCCTGTTTAATTTGTTTTCCTTAGATCCGAACCAAGCCGGAGGTTCGCGTTGAGTTCGTTAGATACAGGCTAGTGAGCAAGTTTTCATGAAAGTTGTTCTTTTGAGACTATGTATAGATTGTCTTTTCTTTTGACAAGGACGTTGGAAAGCAAATCATGTAGACTTGACTTGGGAATATGTTATTGCACTAGTTTATGATACTCGTAGCTTGTGATACTAACTTAATCTGTTGTGTGCCGACTAGTACATCAAGCCTTATGTTTTATTTTGGTTCACCGTAGCTTTTTTCATTGGGTATCCGTTTAGCTCTTATTTACTTTGTTGTCTCCAGTATGTCATGGCCGTTGAGTTGTGATGTACATGTGTAGTTATTATAAAGTAGGTGTTGGGTTCCGGCTATAACGTCGTCGAAGACTTGTTTATATTATTTTGTTTTTTCGGCCTAGTATAGCCGAGCAGTTAATTGTATGCAATGTTGCGTCATGTGAATTTTATATTTCCTAGTTGCGCATGCTTGACACATGTCTATTTGGGCGGTTCGACTCAGGATTCCACATTAAAGTCCAGATCGGGTCGCCACAGGGATAGTCTTGTGAGATCATGCATGTTGTTTCATCTTTGGTCAAGCTATTAACTTTGATGGTTTGATGCGGGTAAATGAGGCTGAGGCTTTTGGTCTAGTGAAAGCACTTTTGTGGGTTCGTCAAAGGAGTCACAACCATGTTATTTTTGAAATGGATGCTAAAAGCATGGTGGACGCCATTCGAGCCTCCTGACAACTAAAAGTTTGGGTCGCTTATTGGTTATATTGTAGAGTGGTGTTTCATTGTTTTCTATTGTTTTCATCTCTAGAGTTGCAAATTCAGTTACTCATGTTATTGCCACGACTGCGAATGATTTTATTGAGTTTGTTGCTTGGGATGAACCTCTAAGTTATGTGGTGTAAAAAATATAGAGGGAAATACTGCACAACAGAATAAAAAAGTATGTGATTGGAAAGTCTTGAAAATCTAGTTTTCAACATACCAAACAGATCTCAATTTAAGTTTTTTAGAAATATTGTACTCAAAATACCACAGGCTGGTCAGAATGGTTGAGAATGATGTTTTTTTTAAGATTCATCTTGTTAGTATCTACGCTTTCTACATTAGTCCCCCCCCACCCTTTTTCCTTTTCATATCCCATAAATTAGATAAAAGTTATGACCTCATTATTGAGTGTTATCTCCACATTTATCATGATGTTATCTCTCATTTGTATCAAGCATTTTATAAACCCAAGCGTTTCCTCATTCCTAATCATCCAAGTTTGAAATAAATTCAAAATGTTTCTCTTTGATCTTATCGAACTACCTTCGGCTCCTTAAGATTGTGAGTCTTGTGCGATTCACGTCTGACTTATCAAATGGCCAGTTCACCCCCACCCTTTTTGGCGTCGTTCACTAAGTCAAAGATTGTCGTTACAATAGTAGATGTCTTCATATCCATAATTTCCCCTCACTTCATTAAGGCAAAATCTTGTATAAGGCGGTCTTACAAATATTTTTTGTAAGATGGATCCTATTTACTCGACTCGCTGTGTATTGATGGGTTGAGTTTTGAGAGAGTGATGATCCCTATTACGAATTAAGATCCATAAGACCGTCTTACAAAAGACCTACTCCTTTACTAAAGTACTTGGTTCGCACATCTTTTGGAGCATAGGGTCAAGGCAACCACCAAATCCATCAACAAAGTTTCACTTAAAGAGATCTTGGGTTCCAATTTGATAAGTAGGTCTTGTCAATTAGGGCAAGGTTCACAAACATGACACCAAAATAGAAGGTAGTATTTTTGAGTACTTGTTTACCAACTCCTAACGAAACATTTTTCTAAACAACTTATCATGTAAAATGGAATACAAGACAAAGACCGAAAAAAAATTCACATGAATATTCTCACCAAATATATTTTTTTGTCCTAAGGGGGTGTGTGAATGGATCGTGCATCAAATCTCATACTTTGTGAAGCCCCAGTTTTACCACTTTAGCAACTTTCAGTTGAACAAGAGTCATGATTTGGGCACATAAATTCACCTAGAGCCGTTAAATGCTATCTATTCGTTTCCATTCAGCCTAATGAGTCAATATTCAAATTACATTTACTTACGTTTTAAGTAATAAAAGTTCATTATTCAAATTATATTAAAAATTCTTAAATAACACCTTTTATAACTTTGTAAATATAGGTCAAATTTTATATAGCTTTTCTGTCAAAGTTTAATCAAGTTGATAAAGAAAAATGTCAAAATTTAACTTTTTTACATGGAACGGAGAGAAGTCGTAACTGGATATTGGAGAAATGAAAGAAACCAAAATATATGAATGAAATGTGTTACATAATATACAACTATACAGTTATACCCAAGAAATTTTGTGGTAACACTCAAAGCTACATGAAGGGTTTGTAAAATAGACGTACAGAAATAGCTATAGAATGCATTTCGTCCATTTCTTCCGTCAGTTTGTGATTTTCGTATTAAAACCGATCACCATATTTGAACGTACGTCTTGTGTTCTTCGGTTTCCCGTTAAGTCCTTGGACGATGGCCATGAACTCATGCGGCAGCACGTTAATAATCTTTGGCGACACCAAATAAACGATAACAGGATCAGATCTGTGAAGCGGTTTCTTGATCTTGGAAGATTGGTTTTTTACTGTAAGTTGTGCAGGCTTCGACCCTTGTAACTTGTTTGAAGTGGTCATCCTTTGATTTTTTGAGAATTATGAGCTTAGATTTTCGATTTATGATGAAGTTGTATTAGTGGGGGGTATATATACATTTTTGTAAAAGTAAAAGGCGTTGACAATTACAAAGTAATGAACTTAGTCAACAGGTTTGGTTATTAACTTATTATGTTAGTTGATTAGTTCATAACTGCTTATGAATTTTTCCATGTAATTTAAATATTTAATTAAATTTGAAGCGTGAAAGTTTGACAAAATCAGCCAAAAGGTCAACCATGCACCATATCATCACCAGGTCAATGGTCAAGGTCCCAAATGAGGACAATTCTTTTTAGTGGCTAAGTGTAAATCTTTTCGTTGACACGATCAACTTAATTTACTGTTGACTTTTTTTAATTAATTTTTTTAAATTCATGAATAAATTACTTTGTGAGACCGCATGGACCCATGGGAACTCTTTTAGTTGGTTAAAATCTGGAAAGGAGTCTCCCTTTACCAATTTTTCGATTGCTCAAATCCAGTGTTTTTTTTTTCAATCGTAAAAAGCTATTTTTTGAGAGTAAATGACTACGATACCCTTAATGAGGCTGAGTTGTGCTATAGAAATGTATTGTACATAAAATTTTGAATCGCAATGCATCGATTTAAATGAAATTAACTTTAATTACATAATATAATTTTGCATCGCGATGCATCAATTTTAATTGCTTAATTCAATTTTATTTACCAAGTCTAATTTTGCATCGCGATGCAAAAATCGATGCTTTGTGATGCAAAAATCGTTACGAAAACAGACATTCATTTATCTTCTTTCCACTGCACAATCAACTAATGATTCAAATTTATATGTATCTTTCATGCATCCCAAATCCAAATTGATTCATCTCGATTTACAAATAATGCATTGTGATTCAAAATTGATGCATCCAGATTAAAAAAGGTGTCAAACGACGAAAAAAAATTATTAAGATATTTTATCCAACAGTTTACATGCATAACAACACAAAACACATAAGTAATCTATTTTGAATCACGCAAACACAATGATGAAGAAGAATAAAAACAACAACACAACCACCAATAACATGATATGGATACTTAAAAGAATGGAAAGTTAGAGTGACGAAGAAACAATTAGTAGTAACCACCGTTCTTCTTCACCACCCAACTCCCCACTCACTTTCCTCTTCATACTTTTTGCGTCTTCAGGTGAACGAATTCAACGATGATGGAGAAGAAGAGAAAGGGAGAAGAAGAAGAAATTTACAATATTTTTTGACTTTAGGTATTATATGAATATTTATTTTGAAAATGACTTTTTGCGGTTGAAAAAAAAGAACTGTGGATTGGAGGGTTACAAACTTTGCAAAAGGGGTCGGCCATAATTTCACCCTTGAAATTAGGAAAGTAAGGTGGAGTTGTTGAACCGCTGAACCATTCAGTTTGATTTGATTTTTGGGTACTACCTTATATTTAGTATATATATTATAATGTCAAAAAGATATATAATTGATTCTTTTAACTTGATGATTAAGACATTCGCTATGTGTGCTGGAGGTTTTTGGTTTGAACCTAGGGGCTATAATTTTTTTAGTCTAACTGTTTATCAAAATAGCTGGGCACAAGTCATCACGAGGCTAGGTCCCTACAACCCTTGACATATTGTGATACTTAAGATGGTGTTGGTGAAATTCGCCCTACTTGGCCATAGTGGAAGGGTCTAGGATGTGTTAATTAGAGTGTCGCTGCTAACTAGCACTTCACTTCGCCCCGTGACTAAGTCATAGGTATCCCTAACTCCCCTATAGTTGATTGTTATCATGCACAAGTTGTTGTTCACATAGACTGTTGATATGAGCACCATTAGGTGTTCAATTGGTGTTATTGATGTTGTTCATGCTCAAGCTATTGCACAAATAAGAAATTAACAAATATAAAGAATCAATGAGTTATAAAGTAAACACATTGTTTCTCCAAAGTAACAAGTTCCAACTAACCCACATTGTTCACATTTTTTTAGGATTCAAAGGCATAATTTCAACATGTTAACAAGTTGATGCGATCACTTAACAACCACAATGCGACCACTTTGCTAGACAATGTGGTCGCTTAGTTAATGGAGATGCGAGTGCATCCGATGTCGGATCGTACCTTTGTTTGAACACATGCAATACGGCCACTTCACAAAAGGATTTTGCGACCGCTTCCTCCCCTGTTCTGCAAACACAACCAAAACACTCCAAATTTACACCCAAAAAGCCAACTAATCCCGAACCAACGAATTACAGAGTCCCAACAACATCATAAAATCAATTTTAAAATATGCTAAACACATGTATACACATAGGATTTAATACTAACATGTTTATAAAATACCCGGTTGTTACAAAGGCGATCACGTCCACTAGGACAAGGTGACCGCATTTTGATGCCTATCTTGCAGGAAGGTTTCTGGAGGAAACATGATCGCGTTCTGGTGAACAAGGCGACCGCGTTGTAGAGGAAGGCAGTCGCATTACAATTGTAAAGCGACCGTGTCTCAAACGGAAAACATGGGGGGAACCAAGTTCTTCATGCGATCACGTTGCTTTGGGTGAAGCGACCGCGTTGCTTAGAAGGCGATCGTGTTGAGGGAGAAGGTGACCGCGTCCATAAGTTGAATTTTGAAGTCCAATTTGTCAACGACGCGGTCTCGTCATATAGGGAAAAGTGACTGCATTTGCCCCTGTTTCAGTAATACCCTTTTTAGTAATTTAACAATCATTCTTATCAAAATCTGCTAAAAGACTCTTTTTAAGTCTAATATCAGACCAAGACACTTATTATTACACTCATTGAAGATGAGATTGAAGGAGAAGGGCTTCCTTATGTTTGAGGTAGGGATTGGAGCTCCAAGCTCTATCTTTTGCACTTGAAGGCTTCACTAAAGTTGTTCCTCTTACATAGAACTCTCTTTTGAACCGATTCAACATTGATTCCATCCATTGCTTGAATTCTTCATCTTTGAGGTAGGGGGATTTTTACCCATGTATGATGTCATCCATAAATTTCTGCTTATTGGAAGTGATAATTGAGTAATTATGTTATATCTTATATTGAAATGTGTTTATGTGGATATTTGAGTTTTGATGAAGCCCTTGAGAAATTTCTTGGTATAATTATGGTGAAGTTGATGTTATTGAAAAGCCAACATGTTGTGTTTAACTTTCAAGTTTAATTGAGCATTACTATGTGAGTAATTGGTTATGTGATGAAATAACGCGGGTATTTGACATTGAACAACATGGGACATTGCTAATAGTTTTATAGAATGTAAAAATGGTTTTACTTTATAAACCATTGTATCCTAGTTATGCGAATTGTGGTAATGGGAATTTGAGTAACAAGTTGAGTATTTGAGCTTGAGAAATAAGCCTTTGTACATTGAGACAAAGTTGATAATAAGTGAACATGAATAAGCTTTTGTACACCAACACTTAACACTAGTGTAGAACGTAAACTCTTTTGGTTGGTGTACCAACTGAGTATTTTCGTCATTAATGTGATTGAAGTTGATCATAATTAAAAAACAATTAGAGTATGCTTGGGAACCCCAATTTCGTGGCTTTTATGGAATTGGGGCCTCCAAAATAAATTATATCATTTGGGAACCAAATAAAAATTTTAAATTGCAATTTTATGTCTCAATTTCATAAAATCCTGTCTCTTTTGTTTATTTAATTTTGTTGCTTGCAAGAAAGCAATTGGAAATGAGAATAATTACTTTTTTTGGTTGAAATGGTTTTAGAGAATTAATATTGGAATAAATGGATCAGTTTATATTGAAACTAAAACGGGTATTATTGATCATTTTTGTTGGAGCTTGTTTCTGATGTAGTTATGAGTTTAAGTTTTGATTGTGCTTTTTAAAAATGATTTAGAGTCGATTTTGCATTTGGTACTGAGGCTTAGGGGAGGAATTATTGAACCCTCGTTAATGGCATTGGCTAGGAAATACAATCAAGACAAGACCATTTGCGGCAAGTGAGTTTCTTTTCTCCAGTTTGCTATTTCAATTTTATTTATGCTTTTAATGTGCAAGGTTGAGAAGTTCTTTTAATATCATTTCCTGTCGGCTATTTTTTTTCTTAGCCTTCCTATGTTTAAGTCTAAATTTGGAGGCTTTTTAAGGTATGTAAATACTTATTGTTGAACCATAACAAATGTCTTAACCCTTTAAAGATTTGTTTCCTTCTTAGTTAGTTAATTGATACTATATAAAAAAATATATATAACTTTGTAACATGTATTGCTGCTTTGAGAGCAGAAGGAGCTAAAATCATGATTCATAAAGATATATTTTGAAATCAATAAGAGAAATTCGTACACAAAACGAACCAATCAACACATGTAATGGTCAAATATGTTGAAACTGTTAGTGATAGTGCCATTAAAGCAATTTTGAATTGTTTTTGGATTATTTATAAAAGCGGCATTTATTTATGAACACTTGTGCTTATTGTATGCATTTTATTAAACATCATAGAAAATCTCTAGTTTATTTTTGTAACCATAATCTTAGTATATGAGTGTTATATACAAGAGGATTAAGATTGTGGATAATAAACTTAAAATTAAGTCCGTGATGATATTAATTAACGTATGAGATCTTTAGTTAAAACATCACTAATGCGGCTCAAAACATTTTGAATGTGACCGTTTTATCCGGACCATCGATGTAGAGACATCTAAGCGGGGGCATTTATATATGATTTGATCATATAGGACTTGGACCGATTCAATTTGTAATTTTCCCATAAACTTCGTTATAGAAATGGAAAATCAAATTAAATCTCTAGATGATCATATATAGATGGATCTTAATTCTGAAAGGTTATAGACTCCTATTTATTTTGGGGTGTTTCTTGATTTGCTCGTCTAAGTTTGTCTTTCGATGACTTTCTCAGCACTTGCATTTTATATTCACATTTGAATTAGATGTATGGGAATATTAATTCTCAGATACGAAATCCATTTCTTCTTACGAGAAGTAGAAAGACTGTTCTCTCTTTTGTTAATTCTGGAACCGAGTGGTTTGAGATCTCTAATTTATAATATAATCTATATATATATATATATATATATATATATATATATAAAAGCTAGGTAGTCTAAAAGAGGTAAAATCCCGCCAAAATGTACTTGCTAAAAAAGGAAAGTCATCTTTGAGTATTATTATATAGTAGTTAATATGCATTGGGAACACAAATCTGATTAATTGATTACACAACTCTCAAAATTTATTGAAAATGTGCAAATATGTATATGTGGTAGAGAATACCAAGTTTCTATGTAGTATTTAATAGGATTAGTCACCCATTGAATACATGTGATTACAAAATAAAATATAACCACAATTAACTATAAAAAATCTATTATGAAATCTTCATATATGACTTGTCTGTATTTGAAACTTTTATACTCTTTCATCGTATTCGAAATTATAATATTAAAACAAAATTTATTTTTGCAATAACCACAATTAATTATAACTTATTGGTAAATCATATGAATATATACGATTAAATCATAGTAGTAAATACCAACCACAAATTATAAATATTTAATAAATCTTTATGTTATATAGAGAAGAATATACATCTAAATTGCTATTTATACTGCTTAAGATCCTAAATTTTAATAACAAAAAATATCATTTATTAAACTCTAGAAAATTATGAACGAGAAAATGACTTAAACAATTCAAAAAATAATGGATTAAATGATATCAATTATACCAATTATTCCCTTCATCATGTTTTTTATTTTTAAATTTTGTTTATAATCTTCATCTTATTTGAGTATAATTTAATTAAAAAGGATATATGAACGTGCGTTTAACGCACGGGTGTAAAACTAGTTATAAATTAACCATTCGCTAGTGAATTAATGGTAAATGAGGAAAATATGTAATTGAAGAGGTTAACGAATATTACCTAGCTTCAATTACGAATTGCCTACGGAGGATTAATCTATATGTAATGATTAAATCAATGGACTGCTCCATTTCGTAGAGTAAGATATTCTATATTTATTAGAGTGCAATTCCGAATTTATAGTGGAGTAATATCGGAGTTAATAAGTCGAATAAATTAATTAAAGAGTTTAATTATTTATTTGATTTATTTGAGCTTATAATTATAAGTCCTGGTCCCCGATTCGCCTTCCATATTTAAACGGGTTGGAATTAGTATTTATATTCCTAAAGACTTATGGCAAATTGTTTTCCGATAATATATAAATAAATATTGATTCTGAGGATATCGGGTAACATACAATTTTAATTGTATTGAGAATTGAATGAATATGAGATATTTTGGATATTTATATAATTACCAATTAATAATTATATTAGATAATTATTAAGAAGTATAAGGGATTGAGTTTGATATTGATAAGGATACCAAAGCTAATACCACAACTCACTTGGGGAAGAAAAAAAAATGGAAGGAAAAAGAGAGTCTCTCATTTTGCCTTAGACACACCATGATAGTGAATAGGGAAGAGTTTGGGTGCATATGAAAATGTTCACCAAAAACACTATTCATTAAGGACTCTCACCTATAAAGAGAAAAAGGGTCTGTCGCCAAAGTGAGAGTTTTTGATTTCCTCGGTTTTCATCAGAAGGTGACTAACAGTGAGTGATAAAAGATTTTGTGGTTCAGTTTGCTAGCCTCGTTTATTACTCGTCCAAAATAAGCTTGGAACTGAATAATATTATTTGAGTGCCCACACACTACTGTTAATCGGAAGTTCGTGGTGTCTACGAGCTTTCAAGATTCGAAAGTTTCAATCAAAGAAAAAGGAATTGCCGTAACAGGTTATCTTCCTTTTCCTTTAGTTAAATAAATTTAATACACATATTTATGATGTTCTTATATCGTTGTATTGATTTTTGAAATGTGTCGCTTCCGCTTCCGTTCGATTTGATCGAAAAGATGGATCTTATTCGACCCGTATTCGATATGGGACCCGAATAATTTCCAACAGAAACATACAACAATTTTCGGGGGGGGGGGGGAGCTAGAAGTAAACTAAGGCCCAAAATAATAAGTAAGAATGGCGATCTAAAATTAATTTATAATAAGAGAAACCAAAACTTAATTCAAAATAAAGAATCAAATTTTATACAAATGGTAAAAATCAAGATTTCAAAAAAAAAAATAGAAATTCTTAATGTGCTAAACCAGTATCTTTCTCAATGACTTGTCTTTGAAAAATATGGATTTTCTCAAAGCCGAAGATGTGCCTTTGTGATTTTAAAAGATTAATGAAGTACGAGAGTAAGGATTATACGAGGAGGGTGAGGGGTGTATTTGGTCTTGTGACGTCATCGTTAGTGTTTGGAACGATGATAGAGAGAGAGAGAGAGAGAGAGAGAGAGAGAGAGAGAGAGGATACATGTGACTGGTGAGATAGTGAGAGAGATCGAGAGAGTTGTAGTTGATGGGTGTGGCTGCTGGTGATCAGATAACCACAAGATGGTTCATCATATTTTTTCTGCTTCTGCAATGACAATATGTATATTAGAGCAACTATTCTTTAATTCCAATTGAGAGTTTCAGGTCCAACAAAATACTCATTATGATAAGTTCATTTGGTATAACTTTGATACCAATTGAAAGGTCAATTTCACAATTGAAAGTTTCTTACTTAATATACAATGACTTGAATTAATGGTAGTTTCATTTCATACAATTGAATGTAAACAATTTAGTTCCAATATCAATTGATAATATACTTCAAATATTTATAAACACACTTCAATATGACCACTGAGTTTGATTAACTCTTCAAATAAACAAAACTGTTTGGAATACCAGTAACAACCGTTGAGTTTGACAAAACAGTTAAGATTGCTAAAATGAGTTGAGTGCAGCAGAATAGAAGATTTGAAACTATAGAAACACATTGAAGAAATCGCAACACATGTGGTCTCATTCGATAATGATTGAAAAGAAAACACATAGATGGACTCATATCAATTTGGGCCATGACGAGTATGGACCCAAAAAGAAACCCTAAATAGAGTATCAAGTTTGAAGTGCAAAACGCTCTCAAAAGAATAATCGTCATTTTAGTTGTGATTAGATAAGAGGAAAGAGGACAAAGGACATGGGAGAAGAACAATACTCGTGAAAAACCTAACATGTAAGACGATAACTATAGAGGTTGAAAGTAGCGACACCATCGACAAAGTCCAAGCTAAAATTCAGGACAAGGAAGGTATCATTTGTTTGTTTGTTTTCATTTGTATGTGTGAGTGTGAGGGAATTATAGCTTCTCACGATAACAATGTAAACGTCGGATCAGCAACGATTGATCTTTACCGGAAAACAATTGGAAGACGACCAAACTCTTACCGATTACAACATCCAGAAAGGTCACTCTCCTAAATCCCGTCTCTGCTGTTTATTTAATTTTGTTTCTTGCAAGAAAGCAATTGGAAATGAGAATAATTACTTTTTTTTTTGAAATGGATTTTAGAGAATTAAGATTTGAATAAATGGATCAACTTATATTGAAACTGAAATTGGTATTATTGATAGTTTTTTTGGTGCTGAGACTTTTAGGGGAGGAATTATTGAACCCTTGTTGATGGCTTTGGCTATGAAATACAATCAATACAAGACCATTTGCAACAAGTGAGTTTCTCTTCTCCAGTTTGCTATTTCAATTTCATTTATGCTATTAATGTGTGAGGTTGTGAAGTTCTTCTATCATTCCATATCGGTTTTTTTTTCTTAGCCTTCCTTATGTTTAAGTCTAAATTTGGATGCTTTTCAAAGTCTGTAAATACTCATTAATTGTTGAACCTAGACAAATGTCTCAACCCTTTCAAGATTTGTTTCCTTATTAGTTAGTTAATTAAAATTAATACTATATCTAGAATTACATGTAACTTTGTACTGTTTTAAGTGCAGAAGGGGCTAAACCCATAAAGATATATTTTGCAATCAATAAGATAAATTCATATACAAAGTGAGCCAATCAACACATGCAATGGTCAAATATGTTGAAACATACAAAAAAAATTGTTTTTTGGGGGGGGGGGGGAGCCAGAAGCAAACGAAGGCCCAAAATAAAACACAAGAATGAAGATCTAAAATTATTTTATAAAAAAAACCAAAACTTAATTCAAAATAATGAATCAAGTTTTATACAAATGGTAAAAATCAAGATTTCAAAAATAATAAAAAAATAGAAATTCTTAATCTACTAAACCAATATCTTACCCAATGACTTATCTTCGAAATATATGGATTTCCTCAAAGCCGAAGATGTGCCTTTGTGATTTCAAAAGATTAGTTAGGGAAGCAGAGGAGTGAGGATTATACTAGGAGGGTGGAGGGTGGAGGGTGCATTTGGTCTTGCAATGTCATCGTGAGTGTTTGGAACAATGATATATATATATATATATATATATATATATATATATATATGATGCAGGTGACTGGTGAGAGAGTGAGAGAGTTGTAGTTGGTGGTTGTCGCAGCTGAGTGATCACATAACCACGGGATGGTTCATCTTATTTTTTCTATAAAAATGAAAGCAATTGAAGCCGATTGTATCGATTGTTTGTTGTGGTCAATTTAGAAAGGAGATATGGGAGAAATTGTTATATGTGTTATTTGCTACTGTAAGACGCCACACGTCTTCAGGATGAAAAATTAGCCAAATCAAGCGTATGTTGTCAATATCAATGCCAATATAAATGTAATATTTATATATGTACTTATCTTTATCTTTTCCTGAATTTCCTAAAGTGTACCACACCATTATATTGAATAGAGAAGCTCATTTACTCATGTAACGCACACGATGCATTTACAACATATAGTATAAGGGCCTATTTCGAGTGCTTAATGGTTTGTTTTGTGTGCAGAAAATGCACAAGTTTGCATATGGGTTTCCATGTAACCTTGCCAATATCAATTCCAACCTCTCTTTAATTTTATTTTCTTTAATAAAATATATGTTGTTCAATATGAATATTTTGAAAAGGTATGGTGACCTATATACATTTTTTGAAAAAAAATAGGGTGGCCCGAAAAACCCTTTTCCTAATTTTCAATGATCTTATTTCCAAAAGAAAGTAATTTGTTTTTGTTAATTGTTTTTTTTGTTGGAGAGATGATTTCTTTGCTTTGCTTCGCTTTTCTTTTCCTTTGTTCATTTCGTTTATGTTTTGTTTGTTGTTATCTATAATCCTTAAATTGTTTTGCCTACATTCTTTATATGTTTATTTTGTATATCCCTTTAAAAAACGTGTCCATTAATCTTTTATTTTTTTGAGAAAAAATAGAGAACTATATAAATCACAAATAACAAGTACAAAACCTACTGAGAAGCTATTCACAAATGTTTGTGTCTCGACCCAACAATAAGGGCTAGAAAACATTTTAGGACCTTAGTAATATGATTCGCCACAACGTTGGCGATACGAGCAACAAATGACAGAAAAACTCTTCATGACATTCTTACAAGTAATAATTTACCTAAATTCTGACATATCCTTTGTTGAAGACTTGATGGCATCGAACACAATTTTAGTATCAATCTAAAAAATAACCTTATCCAAACCAAGTGATTTGATCCAAGATAATGCTTCATAAAAGCCAAGTGCTTCACCTTCATCAACATGAAACTGACCCGGGAGAGTATAAGATCAACACATAATAAAATTGTCCAAGTCATCACGAACTGACTTACCAAAGCCCACACGATAATCTTCATTAAAGAAAGTTGCATCCACATTCACCAACAAAAGAGACATGCATAACCTTCCAATGGTTGCCCTTTATACCAAAAATTTCTTTTTTTTTTCTTTATGTAGTCATAAAATATAACGTCATTAGCTTTAATTTCATATCGTTTGAGCTAACATGCCACTTTTAAATGAGTATGAATTTGTACACCAACACTTAACGCTGGTGTATAACACAAACTCCAGTAGTGGTTGGTGTACAACTAAGTAGGTCATGATTGTGATTGAAGTTGATCATAATTTTTTTAAAAAACAATTAGAGTATGCTTCGGAACCCCAATTTCATGGCTTGGAATTGGAATTGGGGCCTCCAAAATAAATTATATCATTTGGGAACCAAATAAGAATTTCAAAGTGCAATTCTATATCTCAATTTCATAACATCAATTTTATGCCAAAAGTTGAGAATTTAAATTCAAAATTTTGAAGTATTAACTTTTAACTCCACAATCGTACACATTACCCACCATCGTCCCCTTGTCGATTGTCGCCGCCAACTTCGATTGCATGTTGCATGCCGCCGACCATCGCCACCTCTAGTCGCTACCTAGCGCTAGCCACTGCCCACCTTTGACCATCGTCCACCATCCACCACCGCCGCCATTCGCCACCACCACTATATGGTATTTATTTTAATAAATATAAATAATTATTGAAGTTGGGGGATAACTCAATATTTTTGTCATTAACGTGATTGGAGTTTGTCATAATAACAAAAACACTAGGGTATGTTTGGGAACCCTAATTCCATGGCTTGGAATTGAATTGTGAAAAAACCAAGGTTTCTGTAAGACCCGAATCCTTAAGTATTTGACTCGGTAGAACGTTTACGTACTTTGTTCTTACTCGCAACCTTTGAGAGATCCTAGGTCTTTGTGTACTTTATTGGAGGCATTTACATTCATAATAATCATGTTTATACGTTTACATGTGGCCACAACGTCATAGTAGTCGTCTTCGTAAGTTTGATTCCCCGATTCGCAATTTTAGTTATCGTGTTGTCGTATGAGTTCGTATCGGTTGTGTTTATTGTCATATAACTTGGTTAGTATTATTTTAACCTAGGTTTTTCCCTGGATGACTAAGGGGACCTTGGGGATTAACTTGGTATAAATTTGAATTGGTCGTGCAAACGTTTACACACGCTCGTATTTAATTTTCAGTGTGACTTGTGTATTTCCGTAGGCCATGATAGGTCTGTTGTAATTTGGCCATAGTTTTCTGTAAAGACTTGAAATTGAGATCTGTTTGGTGCGTTAGAAACTAGACTTTAAGGGCTTTCTAACCATACCTCTTGTGTACTTTTTAGACTTGTATTTCAGTACATACACATTTTTAAAGTTGACTGAATAACTTATTCTCAGCATTTCCAAAAATTTGGGTTTTGTCTTGTTTATTGGATTTACTTAGAGACCCTTAATGAATTCCACCAAACCTGACCCTAAGACCTTAATTAGACCTTAAATAGAGTGGATTAATCTTAAGTGAAAATTTTAGTACTAAGTTCTCAATTAGAGACTTAATCTCACTTAAAATTGACCTATAGGGGCTTGACACTTGTATTCCACTACCCCTAATTGAGAGAGATATTTACTAGCTCTTTGTTGAAGTCAAAGACTTCATTTCCCCCCCAGATATTTTTCAGCCTCTTCCATGGGAGCTTGTGTGTGCGGGAGAAAAGGTGAGATTGGCGTGTGTCTAGGGTTTCCCGAAGCTCCGGTGACTCGATTTGAGATCCGAGCACGCCGAATCGAAGCTCTTGACTTGTGGATAAACAATCCTTGGTTTGTTTTCATTTCCTCCAGATTTTAATAGGCTTAAGGTAAGCTACTAATTTCCTGATTTTTGTATGCCAAGTTATCTTGCATGCTAGCTTCATGTTTGTTGTTGAATCCATGCTAGAGAAGACTTCTACCATGTTTTTAACTTGATTTTATGCTTGTTTGAAATCTGGAGATTTAGAGTTATGAACTCATATGTGATGTTTTGGTCTTGTGTTCAGTTTTAAATGTGTTCAAGCCTTGATTTGGAACAAGTGTTGTTCATGAATTTGTTGAGAAACAAACTATACAAATTCAGTCTCTCTGTAAATTTTCATTTAATTTGGAGTTGAGGAAGTATTTTTCATGAGTCACGAATCATTGCTGCGACAGTGGGACTGGTAACAGGGAAACTAGTTAGTAACACGATATTGAGGTGATTAAAAACTGATGAATACAAATCCAAATGGAGTGTTTTAAAATGGTAAACTCTAGCTCAAAGATTATAGTTTGAAGGGATGTAAAGTTTATGACATTTGGAGTAATGAGGAATTTTTGGTGAATTTTTTTGTATGATAGACATGCAGAATAAGTCACAACAGAAAATCAGATTTTTAACATGAACTTGGAGGGGTTGCATTTTGATGAATACAAGTCCTGATGGAGTAATTTAAAAGGCTGAAATATATTTTAAAGAATCTAGTTTCATACTAAGCAAGAATTCCTTTTGAGTTGTGAAAAATTAATGGTCGAATTTAGCAGTGTAGAATGGGTTATAACAGAAAATCTGGAAAATAACTTGTCTTTGTAATAATCATTAATTGATGATTATAGGTTTGAATTGAATGATTCAAAAAGTGGTAATTAATACCTTAAAATGTCTAACCTCTAAATAAGGGAGGATCATGATATTTGAACTCGCTAAGATTTGGTTTATGAATAATACATGAACTATAATGGATTTTGGAATATAGGATGGATCATCATTCTAGAATGAGTTTTAGTGAATATAACTAAGTTATTCAATGATCCTAGACCATCATTGTAGTCTTGGAAAATTATGAGAGTTGCTACTTGCTAATTAACGGTTGATCTAGATTCATAATAAAAATGGATTTTTATGCCTATGTGATTTAGTATTTGTTAAGTTAAGAACTTAACTTGGATTTATGCTAGAAAGAAACTTTTATGCCTATTTTACATTATGACTTGTGAAAGCTCAAAGGACGCAATCTGGGAATCTCCCGAATCTTAACAAGAGGACCCACATACGTCATACCCGTTGAACGGTAGACAACCTGGTGACCAAGCCACATACGTTATGCCTAGCGAACGGAAGACGACCTGATAGCCGAGTTGAATGGAGCTCGTCAGGTACACACTAGCTCACAATTATGAACGAGGAGCAATAAGTCGAATAGAGTAGTTGAGAGAGCTACAACCCCTGACCCAAACTAGCTCGGCCTCGGCAACAGCCAATAATCGACGGCTCTGGCAAGAACCCTTCTACGCACCGAAAATGCTGACACATACAACCAACCACTCCCCTAACTACGTACAGTCCAATCATTCCTGACATGGCATCAGACTATTTATTATCAGCCGCAACATATCCCCGAATAGAAATACGCCACCTCACACGACCATCCATGTATAAATATGAGACATTCTACACTGTTATAAACCAAGCCAATTTTAGATATCCTATTACGTTTATCATACTTGCACTATCTAAATCTTAGACAAGAACGGTTATATTTATTACCCATCATACCGAAAAAACTTACTCTCACACCGGAGGGTTCTAGTCGAGACACACCCGACTCCTTAATGGCGTTTGTTTCGTCTTTAACAGGTTACCAAGCCATCATCCCAGCTAAACGGACCATGTCATCAACTTTGCTTCTTACTTGGACAAAACAATAAAGTCACCATAGTTTTTGCGTGATTAAAAGCATAATTATGATATTTGTTAAATATTGAGCCATCCATGTTTATTTGATAATATGACTTAATAAAGCGTATTGCATATTTTTGCTTGAATCATGATGCACTCTTGAATAGTTTAAGGTTTCATTGAGATTTGATTTGTGAACTTGTTGAGTTATGGTACGATTGGTTGATCAACCTAGGATATCACAAATAGATGGAATTATGATCTTACTGAACTAGGGTTTCTAAATGAAACAAGAACCTAGTTGATCTTGAATCGAGAGCATAGAGAAGGGTTTTAGATGCAAATAGCATTGATGCCCTATTTGGAGGAAACAATAGTAAAGACTCTACAGAGTTGTGCTTAAGGAACAATTAAACCTTACGAGTATTGTAGTGAGATCCTACGACGTTTAGAATCAATTGACTAGGTTTACTAGCTTTTGGAGATTTTGTTTATTTAAGTGTACGTACCTGTCACTTGTGTTATAAAGACTCAATTGAGCCCTAATGTGGTTTTGTGGTTATGGAAACAATGTGCATAATCGTATGTGTTTAGTAGAGCATTATACCTATTTGAGATTTGACAAGTAAACATCTACTTGTGCATTGCATATAAGTCCAGGTGACATTACTTGAGTTTATACATTAATGGTGGGACGGTACATCATCGTTACGAATTATGAGATTCGTGGTAGTGATAGATCGTCATACCGGAGATGGTTTATACCCCACTACTGCTGGCCATAGTGGGGATGTAGGCCCCTCTAGCGCAACCAAGAGAGCACATTGGCTAGTGCTATGTGTCTGAGTATAGAGCTCAGCACCCGAGTAGAGAGCTCGGTATCATCGATACACCAATCATGGGTATCTCCGGTATGTTCATGGTTAAATATTTATGATTGCAAGAGCAACACAACGACATTGGTTTGATATCTTCTCTATCCCTTACGTGGCTTACTATGAACACTTACGTGATAACAAAGTGTTAGTTAAAACATGAGATCTAAGTGACCATGTATTGATTGTGCAATGTTGAGATTTGATATGTATATATACTAGATCTTCGTGCCCGTGCCTATGGCACAATATTTCAATTGAAACGACAGTGCCTAAATAGAAGTTGTCTAGATCTTCGTGTTCATCCCTATATCTGATTTTAAAAAAAAAGTGATTGTTGAGGGGTGCTATTCGAACTCGACTCATAGTTGAAAGAGGTTATTTGTAAGGAGTTATATGTAACTAACTCATGACCGTTGGATCTTGTGACTGAAATCAATCCCTTCCGCCAGACAGCCTTAGTCAATCAACTGAGATTAATGTTTTATAAAGGGTGATTGTTCAAAAGATTAATAATCGCAAGGCGTGACTTTGTAATATGGAGAGAAAACATAGGAAAAAGAAAAATGGATGATTGCTCATAATATTACTTGTAGGGGTAACTTTGAAATAAGGAGAGAACAAATAGGGAGTTAGAAGTGGATAACTACTCTCACACATGTGAATGTGAGAGTGAATCTCAACCGTTAAATCTTTTAAGATAATTTAATCTCAACCCCTAAATAACTTTAGTTAATTGCACATGTATGAGTATGAGTTCTATTGTATATTAGATATATATATATATATATATATATATATATATATATATATATATATATATATATATATATATAAATAATATAAATATTTATTAACATAAGAAACCATAAAAAAGAAAAGAAAAGAAAGCTTAGTCTTTCTTTCAAATTGACATCAATTTCAGCCTTAAGTCCTTTTCATCCGCATGCAAGTGTTGGAATTGAATTCTTATTGAACCCGTTACTTGAAAATATGACAAAACCGTAGGGAGTTTGAATAGTGTAGGGAGAGGGGGACGCATAGGGAGAAGAGTTGTGTGGGGACACGGCTAACTACCGTTCACACATGTGCCAGTGAGGAATAAATTACAGCCGTTTAATATAAATAAAAATAATCAATCTCAGCCGCTCTTTATCCCAAATAAATTGCGAGCGTGCGAGACTGAGCTCTATTGTATAGTAGATAGATATACTTACTTACATGATGATTATATGAGAGATTTTATATGTATATATATAGATATACATACTTACATGATGTTTATATGAGGTACTTGATATGTGTACATATCAATATGCATACTACTATATGATGATTTCTATGAGAATTCATTCTAATTGGTCTGGTTTGTTTGTGAGAAGGGAATTTTACCTTGGTTCTTTTGGACGGTTTAGTAAATAAGAAAGAGAAGTTATCTTGTGGAGTATCGAGCATACGACATGTCTTCATGGGTTCTCGTCATAGTAACACGATGACATGTTTATTAATAACAATGTTTCATATTATGTTATATTGATGTTTGTAGTAGCGTACTGAGTCATTATGACTCACTTCATACTTTGTTTCTTAGTGTGCAATTATTCGTTAATCGGATTGAGGTCGAGTAGATCCTGACTGTAGCAGTGCAGTAGATCGATAGTTGAGTTAAGGTCGTGTGGTTTGTGGTTGTTGCAGTTTTCGTTTCTTTCAAGATGTAGCTCGAGGAGTCTCGTCTAGCATTGTATCATCATTGTTATTTTGTCCTTTTATTCTGTTAAGGACGATGATGGGTAAAGTTATATAAACTTTACAGTCGGGTAGCATTCTTAGCCTTGTTGTATTATTTTTGTAGCTGACCGTTGTAGTCAAACTTGTGTATCTCAGAGTATAGTATTTATTCAGTTGTCTCCCGGGCAAGCAGTAGCCACGGGGCATTCACTAGTTTAGTTGTTTTTGTTGTTGTGTTGGTTACCCCGATATGATTTAGCCGTTGGGTCATTGTTGTATATCAGGTTGGTTCCTTGTTGAAACGCCGACCTGGAGTGCCAATGGTTTATTCTGTGTCTACAATGTAGCGGCACAAGAGTTTTGTTGATTACTCTTTGTGAGACAATAATCTCTTGACTTCATTTGGTTTGGGTTCCAAGCTTATAGCTCGGGGCTTAATTCTTTTATTGCTTCCGCATATTCAAATTTTTTAAAATCTCGTATTTTAGTATGGCTTTATGTTCGTGTTTGAAGCTTGTTAGCTCGACTCGTTGACTTGCGCAATTGTTTAGCAAATGCTTGTCCTCTTCTTATGTTTGTTCCAGCGGCACGATCTTGGGATTCCAGGTTGGAATCCGGGTCGTGTCGTTATAGTTTCTGCTTTTGCAATGACAATATGTATATTAGAACAATTATTCTCTGATTACAATTGAGAGTTTCAGGTCCAACAAAATACTAATTATGATAAATCCTTTGGTATAACTTTGATACCAATTGAAAGATCAATTTCACGATTAAAAGTTTCTTATTTATTATACAATGACTTGAATTAATGACAATTACATACCAATTGAACATACTTGAATGTAAACAATTGAGTTCCAATATCAATTGATAATATATTTCAAATATTTTTATAAACACACATCAATAAGACCATTGAGTTTGATTAACTCTTCAAATAAATAAAACTATTTGGAATATCAGTAACAATAGTTGAGTTTGGAAAAATAGTTAAGATTGCTAAAATGAGTTCAATGTAGCAGAATAGAAGATTTGAAGCTATAAAAACTCATTGAAGAAACCGCAACATCACATGGACTCATTTTTTAATGATTGAGATGAAAATATGTGGATGGACTCATATAAATTGGGCTATGACGAGTATGGGCCCAAAAAGAAACCTTAAATAGAGTATCATGTATGAAGTATAAAACGCTCTAAAAAAACAACCGCCATTTTAGTGGTGATTAGAGAAGAGGAAAGAGGACAAAGGACAGGGGAGAGGAGCAAAGATGCATATATTCGTGAAAATCCTAATGGGTAAGACGATAATCCTAGAGGTTGAAAGTAGTGACACCATCGACAATGTCAAAGCTAAAATTCAGGACAAGCAAACTACCATTTGTTTGTGTTTTTGTGTTTGTATGTGTGTGAGGGAATTATGGCTTCTCATGATAACAATGTGATCAAGTGTCACACAGGATCAACAACGATTGATCTTTGTCGAAAAGCAATTGGAAGACGGCCGAACTCTTGCAGATTACAACATCCAAAAAGGTCATTCTCATAAATCTCGTCTCTGTTGGTTATTTAATTTTGTTGCTTGCAAGAAAGCAATATGAAATCAGAATAATTACTTTTTTTTTTGTTGAAATGGGGTTTAGAGAATTAAGATTTGAATAAATGGATAAACTTATATTGAAACTGAAACGGATATATATTATTGATAATTTTTTGGAGCTCGTTTATGATAGTTATGAGTTTAAGCTTTGATAGTGTTTTTTTAGTATTATTTAGAGTTGACTTTGCATTTGGTGTTGATGCTTAGGGGAGGAATTATTGAACCCTCGTTGATGGCATTGGCTAGGAAATACAATTAAGACAAGACCATCTACCACAAGTGAGTTTCTCTTCTCCAGTCTCCTACTTCAATTTCATTTATGCTTTTAATGTGGGAGGTTGATAAGTTCTTTATCATTTTTTGTCAGCTATTTTTTTCTTAGCCTTCCTTGTGTTTAAGTCTAAATTTGGATGCCTTTTAAGGTGTGTAGATACACATATTTGAACCTCAACAAATGTCTAAACCCTCTCAAGATTTTGTTTCCTTATCAGTTAATTAATTGGTACTATATCTAAAATTCCATTTAACGTTGTAAACTATGTTGTTGTTTTTAGAGAAGAATTGGCTTTCGTAGCATAGTGGTAGTGCGTTCGCTTCGTAAGCGAAAGGTCGTGAGTTCGATCCTCACCGGGAGCTTATTTTTTCAATAAATTGCGTAGGCTATTGTCCCTACTTCCTAAAAAAAAAGTTTTAAGAGAAGGGGCTAAAATCATAAAGATATATTTTGAAATTGATAAGAGAAATTCTTAAACAAAATTAACTAATCAACACATGCAATGATCAAATATGTTGAAACAAACAACAATTTGGGGGGGGGGGGAGTCAGAAGTAAATTAAGGCCCTAAACAAAAAGTAAGAATGAAGATCTAAAATTATATATATATATATATATATATACCTACTATACAATAGAGCTCAGTTGGATAAAGAACGGCTGAGATTGATTATTTTTACTTATATCAAATGGCTGTCATTTATTCCCCGCACAACCCTTATCCCTCTGCGTCCCCCTCTCCCTGTACGACTCCAACTCCTCTTTCCTTTCCGAGTGTTTCTCCGGCAGTTCGCGTCTTTCAATTCCAATGGGTTTCTCCACCTTTTATTCCATAAAAAGGCGGTTGCTCCCTCTCTCTTTTTATCTCCAAAAATCAACCGGCCCCAGCGACACCAACCCCTTCGTTCATCTCTCCCTGCAACCAACCGGCTTCATCATCCATCTTCGCCCCTTCTTCCCCTAATTTCTCCAGCCAGCCATCTTCATCTCCTTCCCTGCTCGCCATAACCCACCGGCGATCTCCTACATCTCCTCTTGGTCTCACAAATGAAACCCCCCATCAACAACCCAATCGGACCCTCCATCTTCTCCGGCGAATCTTACCCATCCCCCTTTATCTCTTCTTCACCGGCGAATCCATCTCCACCCACACTCCATCCCGTCATCCACCAGCCGCCATCCCGTCATCCACCAACCGGCGAATCCATCTCCATTGTTCCAGCACTCCACCGCCTTCTCTGCCAATCCACTTTCGATAGAAACTTTTCTCTCCCCTTGCCGAAGCCCCTTGCTGTTTGTGCGCCTCTCTCCCTCTTTCTCTCAGTCTAGGTACGATCTCTCTCTGCAACCCTTTTTCTTTTATTTTCTTGGTGGAGTCTTTAAGTATTTGTGTTAAATTTTTTTTTCTGTCTGGGATTCAAGAGTTTCTACACCCTGTTAAGTTTTAAGTATTTGATAATTTTTTTTCACAATTTTTCACATAATTTGTAGTAATCCATGGAGGTCAAGGTTATGCTTCATTTGGTTGAAGTAGAGATTGAGTAAAAGCTGAGGGACATTGTTGGGAAAAGGTTTGAATAAGAGCCATGGTCCTGCAATCTCTCTCTCTCTCTCTCTCTCTGAATGGAGGCGCCTGATAAAATTTCGAATGTTAAGAGATTAATCGCCGCCGCGAGGGAGGCGCTTGGTGATGTCGAGAATTTTTTTATGTCCTGCTACGGGGGATTGTTTTGTTCAGCTACATTTGGAATATGCTTTGCTACAGGCATAACAATGGACGGGTAAAATACAGTGGTTCTTTTCGCTCCCACCCCTTCTGTTAGAGTTGGTTGTATTTTAACGTTCTTATACACTTTTGGGAATGACAGTGTTTTGAAAGCAATTTTTACTCCTTATGTGGATATTGGTGGTAAAAGTTGGGATTTGAGTATTGGATATAAAGTTTGTTGTTTTGATAAATGTTCATGGGTTGGACTAATTCAATTCTTCCGACTTCCGATTCACCGTCAATTTCTCATTAAATATCTTATGGATGCCCACCTGTACACGAAGCCATTCATTCATTCAATCGTACCAAGATAAGATTGCTCCAATTACGATGATTTTTGACTCAGAACATCTATGTAACATCAAAATTCCTAAATGTAACATAATTTAAAAGGTAAAATTACTTCAATAATAAAACCACTCTAAAAGAATTTTTTTATTTTAATTTTTTATAAATGGAATAAGTAATAATATGTATGAACACTAATTCGAAAATTCTTTCGATTTTTTATTTTGTTAAAACCACTCTAAAAGAAAAAAACTGTTTTAATTACTGTTTTTATTTTAATTTTAAAATATATTTTTTAATACATCGTTCTCAATTATGGGACGTGTCAGTATTCGAATAAATGTCGATATATCCAAGAATGTTGTTAAGACCATTTTTTTATTGTTTAATACATTTTTAATTATTTAATGAAAAATGTCTAAAACACAATTTATTGGGTTTTTCTTACAAAATATGTTCGTTTTTTTTATTTTGTTAAAACCACTCTAAAAGAAAAAACTGTTTTTATTTTAATTTTTAATATATTTTTTAATACATCGTTTTCAATTATGGGACGTGTCAGTATTTGAATAAATGTCGATATATCCAAGAATGTTGTTACTGTTTTTATTACCGTTCTTATTTTTTATTACTGTTTTTATTGTTTAATACATTTTTAATTATTTAATGAAAATATATAAAACACAATTTTAGACTCTTTTTGAAACATGATTAAAATATATATTGGTCTATTATTCCTACTCGCGCAGTGTCATGGGCACGGGCACAAAGACTAGTAATTAATATGTAACTTAAGTAGAAAGTTAATTCAAACAATGAATCACTCGGCCGATGATTTCAATAGAAATTACCTTGATGTGTGGTAGAATCAAATCCATCGCTGGAGCCCTCGTCGAAATCCCCTGCTTTCCAAAACTGTAAACATTTATACATGCATGAGTTCCAAACATAAAACATTTTCTAGAAACTCATGATACTTTAATAAACCCAAAATCTTAGAACACATAATTCTCACGATTTAATGTACAAGAACATGTAATGGAAACTAACCTGGATCCATGATGTCAACTTTAATTTACGTCAACTTTAATTTCCTTGGGCGATGGAGAATTTTCATTTTCGAATTTAATTTCCCTTGATGGCGAGGAGAATTTTCTTTTATTTTTTAGACTATTATTTTTCTTTCTTTCTTCAGAACTTATTTCTTCAATTCTCTTTGCCATTGCCGGCAGCCCCTATATATAGAGGGATGAGCACACTTCCAAAAGGTCTCTTAATGATTAAGAAAACTTAATCACTAAGGGAACCAAATGCTATCCAGTGCCAGCCGCCCTCATGTCAAAAAAATGATGTGTTGGATGATCATTGACTTCGGTCAATGATCATTATCTCAAATGGGAAATATATATATATATACATATGTGTCCATTATTATGTATATATTACGTACAACTTTTAAAGGCACAGGAAGAGGGAGTATCACTTTAAAACCCCCAAGTTTTAACATAATTTTATTCTCACTTAACCATTGAAGTGGGACACTTTACATGTTAAAACTTTATTTACCATTAATTCATATGGGTCACATTGCGGGATAAATGTAACATTCTCCCACTTGGCCCATATGACGATTTAAGGATTTAACAACTTTAAGTGTATACAACGTTAAATCCACTTTAATGTCAATTTGACTTTCTTTTAATTAAGTCAAACTAATCGGATCATGGCGATTACACATCATTTAATTGATATGTTCCCTTCCAAGTATCACAAATTAATTCAACTCATCTTTAACATTAATGAGGTAAAAACATAAGCCTCAACCTTACTGTCTTCAAAGAAGACTAAATCCTTTCTTACATTAAAATGTACAATGTAAATAAGCAGAAATAGAAAACATATACATGAGCTCAGAGTGTCATAACCTAAAGAGCAAAACAACTGTTATGTATATATATACACACATGCCCATTATGTTAACAAGGACTTTTCCATGACACACATCCTATCGACATGACCATGAAATGTCTTAGGTGGTAATCCTTTTGTTAACGGATCCCCTATCATCAAGTCGGTGCTAATATGCTCTATAGACACTCTTTGTTTCTGCACTTCTTCTTTAACAACCAAGTACTTTAATTCCATATGTTTAGCTCCTTTAGAGTACTTGTCGTTCTTAGAGAAGAAAAACAATGAGTTATCACAATAAATTCTCAGCGGCTTAGCTATGCTGTCGACAATTCCAAGCCCTGAGATAAAATTTCGCAACCACAATCCATGAACCGTGGCCTCAAAGCATGCCACAAATTCAGCTTCCATAGTGGACGTAGCAATGACATCGCTTCCACTCCTCCATGAGATCGCTTATTCGGCTAAAGGAACAAATAGCCAAATGTTGACTTTTGGTGTCAACACATCGTGCATAATCGAATCTGAATAATCGACTACATTGAGGTGATCGGACCTCCGTAAGTGAGCATGTGATCTTTGGTGCCTTGTAAATACCGAAGAACTTTCTTTGCGGCCTTCCGGGTCTATTCCGGATTACTTTGATACCGACCAAAGATTCCAACAACAAAGTCGATATCGTCGAGTACAAGTCTCAGGCATACATTAAACTCCCAACCACCGAAGCATATGGAATAGAGTTCATTTCCTTCCGCTCCAAATCATTTCGGGACATTGCATTAGACCGAACTTGTCCCCTTTCTCGTATTGGAACTATCTCCAAATGAACAATTCTCCATTTTGAATCTCTCTAAAACTTTATCAATATAAGCCTTTTGAGACAATCCTAACAATTTATGTGACTGTCACTTTAATATTTCTATTCCTATCACATAGGATGCCTCACCCAAATCTTTCATTTCAAAGTTTTTAGAGAGAAATTCCTTTACGTTATGTAACATTCCAATATCATTTGCAGCAAGCAATATGTCATCAACATACACGACCAATAGTATGAACTTGCTCCCACTAACCTTCATGTAGATACACCGATCAACGGTGTTCTCCGTGAAGCCATAAGATGTAATGGTATTATTGAACTTCAGATACCATTGACGAGAGGTCTGTTTCAGTCCATATATTGACTCTTTAATTTACACACTAAATTTTCTTTTTCCTGTGGTCACAAACCCTTCCGTTGGTCCATATAAACTTCCTCTTCCAACTCACCATTTAGAAAAGCTTTTTAACATCCAATTGGTAAAGCTCTAAATCATAATGAGCAACCAAAGCCAAAACAATTCTTAAAGAGTCCTTCTTAGATACTGGGGAGAAGGTCTCTTTATAGTCAATGCCATCCTTCTGTGTATAACCCTTAGCTACAAGTCTGGCCTTATACCTTTCGATGTTACCTTCGAGTCATGTTTGGTCTTAAAGACCCATTTACAACCGACTCTTTTAGAACCTTCAGGTAACTCTACTAGGTCCCAAACCTCATTGTCATACATCGACTTAATTTCTTCTTTCATGGCATTGAACCACTTTTTAGAATTATTACTATTCACCACTTGACTAAATGAGATTGGATCTTTATTAATGCTCAAGTCACATTCATGCTCAAGATTGTACACCACATAGTCATCGAATAGCCGATTTTTCGCCTTACGATCGCCTTAAAGCTACTTCCCGTTGTGGTTCATTAATATCTTGCTCGTTTGTGACTGGTTCATCTATAATATTCTCATTTTGTGGGTTTTGAACATTAACCTGTTGTTCTGGTATGTTGTTTGACTGTGATACAACAATTGGAACAACAACTTCAGTAGGAATATCGGGTAATGACATTTCTACCCGAATTTCCTGAATGTCAATTTCACGTGGTTTCCACTCCCACCGATTGAGCCATTTTCTATGAACCGAGCATTTCGACTCAACAATTCTCGCATTCATGGTTAGGACAATAGAACCTATACTCCTTAGACTTTTCAGATAGCCAATAAAATATCCACCGATCCGTCCCTAGCATCAAGTTTCTTTTCATGTGGATTATATACTTTACTTCCGCTGGCAACCCCAAACATGAAGATGCCTTAAATCTGGGTTTCCTACCCGTCCATAACTCATAAGGTGTTTTAGGGACAGCTTTACTAGGAACCCTATTGAGGAGATACGCAAATGTCTTTAATGCATGCATCCACATTGATGGGTAAGGAACAATCATTTAACATACTCCTAACCATATCCATTAATGTACGATTTCGTCTCTCAAAGAACACCATTCTCTGAGGAGTCCCTGCATTGTATACGTGCACAAATGCCACGACTTTCAAGGAACTTTGCAAATGGACGACATTGTCCTTTTCAAGAATTTTCCGTAATATTCACCACCTCTATCCGATCTCACTATTTTCACTTTCTTATCTAACTGCCTTTCCACTTCATTTATGAACACCTCGAGGATGTTCACTGAATGAGACTTTTCATGCAGTAGATAAACGTAACCATAACGTGAGTAGTCATCAATAAAGGTAATGAAATACTGTTCACCGCTCCAACTTGGAACGTCAAAAGGACCACAAATATCAGTGTATCGCTCTAAGAGTCGAAAGTGCTTCTGTGGCTGATTTCTTTATCGTGGTTTTAGTCTCGCTTCCTTTAATACGCCCACACATAATGCTCCAAATACTAAAATCCAATTGAGGAAGAATTTCACTTTTCATCAACCTCAATAACCTTTCTTTGGAAATATGACCCAATCTTTGATGCCACAAGTAAGCTGAACTTTCATTTGGTGTACTACGTTTAGTGCCCACATTACTTTCAACATGAAACAAAGATTCAGCAAAATCGTTATTGAGATTTATACGATAAAGTGAGTCATACAACTTTCCTGACCCATAAAAACAGTTATTTTTGTACAACAAAAAACTGCCCTTACAAATCTCAAAACGATAACCCATTATATCCAAATTTTCCTATCGAAACAAGATTTCGGCACATTTCAGTACATAGAGACATCTTTCCAGTTTAAATGACACCCAAGGTCCAAAAGCAACCTATAAGTCCCTACGCCTCTATTCTTGCCTTCATCCTGCTTTCCCATAAACAAGTACTGCTTCATTTCCGCTTATGGGCCGGATCGCATCAATCCCCGCGTGATAACATGAGACACATGAGTAGTTGCACTGTAATCTAACCACTGTGTATTAATAGGAACTTCTATAAGATTTGATTCAAACACACGTAAACATAATATGTACCTTTCTTTTCGAACCATTCCTTTCGTTTAGGACAATCGGCCTTTACGTGTCCTTCTTTGTTACAGAAGAAACACTTAACTTTCTTTTTCTTGATTTGGCCCTCAGAAACCTTTATTGGGGCCTTATCACTTTTCTTGCCTTTGTCCCGTTTACCTGGTTTAAACTTGTCACGCCGCTAGCACTATCATAAACCGCGTGAGGTGGATGGAGTGATCTTTTATTTTCTTTAATCTCCCTTCCTCCTGCACTAACATGGCCTTTAACTCTTTAAAGTTCCATTTATCTTTCATGGTGTTGTAATTCACCTGGAACTGGCCAAATTCAGCAGGAAGGGAATTCATTATGAACTGTACAAGAAAGCTATCACTCACATCCATTCCCATAGTTTTTAACTTTGCTGCTAGGTTGGACATTTCTGTTACATGATCATGAATTGACTTTGACCAATCAAATTTCTTTGTAGTCAATTCACCCATTAGATTGCTTACAATGGATTTATCAGCAAGATCCGACTGGGAATATTCTTTAACCTTCAAAGATGAACTCTCTAGCATTTTCGCCTTGGCATCGATGGCTTAATATTTTCAGCCATAGTCATTTTCATAAGGTTCAAACTCACTGTTAGACCGCTCCCAAATCCCATAGATGGATTTGTCATCTTCTGAGCTAGTCTCTGTAATGGCTGCGGGCTTTTCATCTGATACTATAGCCATGTCCAAATCCATAATACCCAGTGTAAACTGGATTTGTTCAGACCAGTGTCTCCGAAGCATATAGGTCCCAGTACTTTTGGATCATTTGACTTTTGGGGGGAGAGAGAGAGAGAGAGTGTGTGTGTGTATGTGTGTGTGTGTGAGAGAGAGAGAGAAAGAGAAAGATTGAGCAGTAAACGAATGAGATTGAGAATTGGTTCACATTTTTATTAAGGGGCATTTTGGTCTTTTTAAAGATTACCATCCAACATAACGGGCAAAAATAACTCGAGTGACCTTATTGAATGTCGAAGCCAAGTAGAGTGATCAAATTGAGGAAAAAATTGTAGAGTGAACTTAATGACTTTTGGCCAAAAGTAGGGTGACCAAATTGAGATTTAAACCTAACATAAAACTGTAAAACTGTCATTTGCACATGTGAGAGATGAGGGAAATAAGGGCCGTTAGATCACTGTAATACAGTAAATCCTGACCCCTTTTTATCTCAAGTCAATTGTAAGCGTGCAAGAGTGAGCTCCATTGTATTGTAGAACATTCCTTTGGTTGTTGTGTGAGTTATTTGGATGATACCTCCAGCTAGTTCTTTTATATAAATTTATTCTCTCGCCTTCATTTTTTCTATCCCCCTGTTACTCATCATATGAGAGAGTGAGTTGTGCTCTTATGTGCTAGCGTGTTCATCATTTAAGTTACGATCGATTAATCTGTCTCCGTGTTATTTTACGGGTTTGACTCGAGGTTTATTATGGAAGGCTTCTGATGTGTTTTTATTGGCAGATATTATCCTGTTTTGAGGTAAGGGAGATTATGCAGTAGTGATTCTGTGTCAGTTTAATCACGTGATTGCTCCTATAATATTCATGTTTGATTTGTACTCTTCTTTATTGAAACGTATTTATTGTTATCGGTAAACCTTTGATATTGAGTTGACTTTAAAATAATTCAATGTTAACAATCAGTGTGTTTTATTGAGAAACTGTTATTTTAATCATCGGTCGGGTAATTGATTATTTGGAATGGTTTAGTAATACTGATCAGTGGAATGACCATGAATAATATGGATACTGTTGTTGGGACTCAGCTTGTTGAGTGCCCGTGTTTGTTATGAATAATCTCACTCTGGCCTAAACTGATTAGTATACTGAATTGTCACTTGTGATCATTTGTTATTTGAATAACATTTGGTATCGTTATTTGGGTTAATAATCATTGGTCCATATCTTTATATACATGGACTTGGTATTTGAATCATATATCTTGTTCTATTCTGTGGTGATGTGTACCCCCTTTCTTGCTGGGCTCACAAGCTCACCCCCTACAGTTTCTGGTTGTGCAGTTGAGATTTCATCGGGATTTTGATAGCAATTGTGTGCTCGAGATTTATCGGAGCGCTTGGTTTTGATATTTAAAATATCTATGTATTTTATTTGGGCTTTATCAGAAAATGTAATAAAGATATGTTTGTATCAAACATTGATATTTTTGAGAAAAATACTTAGTTATTTACTTATTCTGTTGCGAGTTACGAGTTTTTATTTGAAGTTATTTTGGATTGAATTTTTGGAACACCCAACGGACTCAGTCTTGTTTGGTCTCGGGATTTGGGGTCGTCACAACAGTAGCATTTTTAGTCCCATCTCTGAATATTTTCTTCAACTCCTAGTTAAAATAGGGTAATTTATTTGGGAGTAGGTCTCCTATGAGATCGCCTGATCGCGTTCGTCTTATATAAAATATTCGTAAGAACGTCTTATCTAAGTTTTTACTTTTATTTGTACCATTATCTTCGTTTAATGTAAAAAGTTTGTTTCTATTGAAGGTGTTTTTTTGACTTTCTTGGTTTGTTAAATAGTACAAGGATAGGATTATAGGTGATGTTTCTTGACTTTCTTGGTTTGCTTAGTGGTGCAAGGATTATTGATGGTGTTTCTTGGCTTCCTTTGTTTGCTTAGCAGTGCAAAGATTCATTCATCTCAAAATAATTATCTAATTTTTAGTTTTAATATAATTCTTAATATCATTTGATTATAATACCCTTATTAACTACAAGATGATGAAATAAATGGGGTCCATTGATTTGACATCGAATAAATATTGAGTATTCAAGAAATACTCCCTTTATTCTGAGCAAAAAAATCTCATTTGAAAGTGAATTTTTTTAAAATGATATTTTTAGTAGTTCCTTAGTAACAAAATTACACTTTTATACTTTAATTTTTGAAAGTGGACTCTTTAAGTTAAATGTCCCAAAATGAAATAAATAATTTTTTACCCGGAACGGAGGAAGTATCATCTAGAGTCGATGGCAGTTGGAAAGAAGAATACAATTCAATATATTAATATGATAATAAAGTGCCACGTAACGAAGTGGGGGGTCCGCCTCGACGAGCAACCCATTCCTCCTTTGTGGGACAACAAAGGGTACCTATCATAATACTCCACGGGTGGCTTCCTACTCCCTCCGTTCCATCCAAAGTGTTCATGTTTTTAAAATCTTAATTATTAAATAATATATAATGAGCATTAAAGTTGGTTATAATTATAAAAAGAGTAGCCCTAAATGCTACACAAAAAACACTAAATACCACATTCATTTAAAAGTTTAATTACTAATTAATCCTTTTATAAAAATGAGTTACAATTAACCATAAACTCTAATTACTAATTAATCCTTATCCTTTTATACAAAGGAGTTTCAATTAATAATAATTATTCTCCTATAAATACATGTCAAACCCTCCTTTACAATTAACTTGTTCATTTCCAACAATTTATTTAATGAATTCCGATCTGAATAATAACGTTCATGATGATTCTTCGGATTCTTCTTTTTATCGTAAGTTGTTACCTACATTGTACTCAATATATGAGTGGCTATATTTTTTTCGATATTTAAAACCATACTTAAAGAAGAAGGAAAAAACCCGAAGAAGAAATCTTTGAAGGTACGGCCGAACATGGAGATTTTTTTTAACTTGGCGATTTTTTTTCATTTTTTTTAAACAGCAAGGGCAGTTTTCAGAGCCAACAGACCCGCACCCTCCCTAGAGCTGAAGTCCCATTTTGAAACATTGGGAATCTTCACGTCGCTGCTCGCTATAGGTTTTAAAGGCCATCCCACACGGGACTCAATTATTACTACTATTTTGTCCCAGGCTTCCACTTTACCCGGGGCATCACTCAAGATCCTTAGGAAACTTGAGTTTGATCTAACACTAATCCGCCCACCGGTGCTCGGACTGAAGATAAAAAGCTTTCGGAAGAGGTACATGTACGGCTCGAAACATAGTAAGCGGTAGACCACGGTAAACGCTATTATTGCCCGGATGGTATTTAGCATCAGATCACAAGGCATGGTCTTGGTCTCGAGCAAGAAGTCAACAAAAAAGGGCTCTAGCGAAAGACGTAGCCCTGATAGCTTTAAATAAAGTACAACATTTTATGTGATTTTGCATTATGATTTTAAGGGAAATGTTGTGCTTTCACTGGTATTTTGCATCATTGGTGTTCACAGGTCTTAAGGAAGCTGGATGGAAGAAAAGATGGATAAAAGGCAGATTTTGCGAAAAAGTCAAGTACCGAATGGGCATTTGCTAACCCAGAAAATACTGTAGCAGAAACGAAAAAACAGAGTACGACCTGTTACGAGACTGAAGGAGTTAGAAGAGGGTATTTCAGACATTGATCATTTTTGACAGTTCTGTAAATAAAATTATCATTTTATTTATTAGTTTCTTTTCCCAAACACGTTGTAAATGTTGGGAAAAGAATTGGTCTTCAACTGTTCTGTTTGTGGATGAGAATCAAGAGATCGTGTCTTCTATTTTTGGGGGAAATGGCTGGAGCAGTTAAGGGAGATAGCTATAAAGGAAGGGGGCGAGATCTCTCAAAGGAAGAGGCATGGATTCGACACACACACCACACGCACTCTCTCTCTCTCCCCCTCTCTCACTCCTTCGCTCTCTCACCCTCACTCCCTGTAATACATCAGATTTAGGTTACAGATCAATAGGTAAGTTAATTTCTTTCTTTCAGCACTTGTGAAGTTGTTTCTCTTCGTTAGTTGTAAGTAAATTTTAGTCATGTTTTGTGACTAAAACTTTTATTCCAGTTAATGAAACCGTAGTATTTTTTCAGAAATTGCTACTGTGAGATCCTTAGTATGCGGTATTGTTCAAAGTCTCAAATTGGGGCAAGTATTTAGTCATTCTCTATTTTTCTTGTTGCAAAGGAATTGTAACTTAGGATTAGTATGTTTAATTAATTTCTAGGGCCCAGATTTTGGTTAGGCATTTTAATCCATTGCTAGTTGAGAACCGTTGATCCGTAATTGTCTTCGGGTTCTAACGGAGTAGCAAGTGACACACCGTTTAGGCATCACAAGCATATTCGGTCCGTGTTGCGAGGATGATTAATCTAGGTTAAATGATATTACCTTAATATCGTTATTTAGAATCGGGTTTCTCTTATCTTAAAGCTTTCAAAACATTAAATCCTACGAGCGTTTCGAGGGTTGTCTTTTGATTAGAGTATAATTAGCGAGCTTCTCCTAATTATCGAATCAGTAAGGAGAAATTGGGTGTTAGGCGTTTGTCAACAACTATAACTGGTTTATTTGCAGTCAATTGAGTCGGGTTGGAATCGATGATCAGTAGCTAATTTTTGGAATTGCTTTAGTTCATTAACTGGACCTTTATCAGCATTGAATTTAGTTTAATTATTGTTTGTTTTCTTTAAGTTTACAAAAATTTCCATTTTTCTTCTTTCAAGTTTAGTTAGTTAGTTAAGCAAAAAAATCTCGGTTTTGATTACTAAATAAATTTCTTAAGGATATAAATACAACGTTCCCTGTGGATACGAACCTTACTACCCTATACTTGTATTTGGGAAAAAGGAAAATTATTTTTGACGGTTTGACACCCATCAAATTTTGGCGCCATTGCCGGGGAACGGTTTTGTTATTTATTTCTTTTTAAGAATTTTATTTTGTTATGGCTTTCTATGCACAACAATTTGGAAGTAGACACGATAACTTTCCACGATTAGGGAATGAGGTAAATTCTAGTTATATTGATCAAAGATTGAATGCATTGACTTCTCTGGTGGATAAGTTTCTTGTAAATCAGGTATCAAAGGCTCAAGTTTGTAGAAATTCGTTGGTTGCTAGACATGTTGCAAATTATTATCCTCCATGGCAAGATAATATGCAACACGCCATGGCAATGGGAGGATTTCCGGGACAAACTCATGATGACCATGATCCTTATTCCAATAGCTACAATCCAGGATGGTGGGATCAACCAAATTTCAGTTGCGAAAATCAAGAAGGACAACCGATATTTCTGCAACAGAATTATCCGTTCTCACCTCCTCCATCCGTTCAACCCACTACCAGTTCCGGCACATCATTGGAGGGTCTAATCAAAAGTCTAGCTGAATCAATTCAGCAAGATAGAGAGACTCAACAGCAAGAAAGATTAGAGACCAAGGCTAGCATTAAAGCTCTTAAAAATCAGATTTCTCAGTTAGTCGTATCTGTGAGCAAGCTGGAAGCGAATCAAGTTGAACAGAAAAATGGGCCTGTTGATTGCAGCAAGGAAGAAATTGTGCAAAATGTGGGGTCGCCAAGTAATGAAGGTGGAGAATTCATTAAACAAAGTGAGAAAATTGTTATTCTCCCACCTTTTCCAGGCAGATTCGCTAAGGAAGAAGAGGATGAGAAGGAAATTTTAGAGACCTTCCGTAAGGTTGAGATTAACATTCCTGTCATGGATGTCATAAGGGAAGTGCCTCATCATTCTATGTTTCTTAAGGAACTGTGTGCAAATAAAATGAAGTTGGAATTAGTGACAGAAAAAGATGTGCATTTC
This sequence comes from Codonopsis lanceolata, assembly GCA_013146195.2. Taxonomy (NCBI): domain Eukaryota; kingdom Viridiplantae; phylum Streptophyta; class Magnoliopsida; order Asterales; family Campanulaceae; genus Codonopsis; species Codonopsis lanceolata. The sequence goes on from CM028380.1 coordinate 148,254,293, forward strand.
CAAAGCAATGAGGAGGTGCATGAAAATTTTATGGCACTCTATTCCACACCGGATGTAACACCAAGGTTTGATTTTCCTTCTTTTCCATTACCGATTTCAAGTGAAAAAATTCTTCCTCCATTGCCGGTTATCATTGGTAATAATTTGACCGAGTTGTAGGAATAATGGGTATTGGGTCTAGCTACAGACGTTAAATAGCGGCGCTAGTTGGGAGGCAACCCAATAATTTTAATGCTTTAATTTCCTGTTTTTCTAGGTTAAATTTGTTTTCTTGTTATTTTCATTCTGTTTTTAGTTTTGTTTTTGTTGCAGCAAGTGTTGGATCTTGGAAATGGAAGAAAAAAATTGTTCTGTACTAAATGTGTGTAGCAGCAGGCTTTATTTTTGAAGAGATACAGAAGTTTGAGAAGTGCAAGGCAACAATGGGGCTAACAGTTAATTTTTGAAAGTTAGGGGGAAAGCGGGTGAACAGTAAAAATTAGGAAAGGGGGTAAAAATCCCTAATTTCATTTGGGATTGTTACTTGCCGTTTCCAATTCTCAAAAGGCGATCTCTTCTCCAAACCCGTCTCCTTCCAAGCTTCTTCATTCCGGCCATGGCTCCTAAGCAACAAAGTGCTCCGGCCAAGCCATGGCTCCTAAGGCAGCCCCTGCAAGCAAACAGCCAGTGGAGATTTCTTCTTCTGATTCTTCTGATTCTTCATCAATTCCTCCGCCGGCTCCGTCTGTTCAGCCACCGCCGGCTCCGTCGCTCCAGCCACCGCCGGCCCCATCTGTTCAACCTTCTACTCCTTCTTTAAGTTCGGACAGTGCTTATGTCCCGCCGCCCGAGCCTTCAGCCTCGTCAGGTACTCATTCCACCTCCTCTCCTCCATCGCACTCTCAAGCTTCAGCCCCTCCTCCAACCTCTGCAATACCGCCGGTAGCAGGCCCCTCTACATCTGTCGGTCCATCTGTTCCTCCGCGGCCTACTACACAGCCCCCTCACCCATCGTGGAACCATTGCCAATTTTTCATTTGGCAGCTTCTTTGAAGCCTCTTGCGAGTAGGAAGCGCCGGCGGGTTCCGCAAGGGAAAGCCATCACCAGCAATCAATTAGGAGGCCACATCAATTTTCAATCAAAAAGGGCAGTATCCCCTCTTTCACTTCTGTTCATAATTTTTGCTACTTTGTCCTGTTTTGCATCTTTTGTTGTATATACAGTGAGGACACTGTTTAGTTTAAGTGTGGGGGATTTTGGAGATTGTAAATTGTGCAGTTGGGTGGTTTTGAAAAAAAAAATTGATTTTGAAGGGTTGGTAAAAAAAAATTCATTGTTGTGATTCTCATGGATATTTTATATGCATTCTCATGTTTTGGTGAAATAATCTAGCATGATTAATGTAATTTTCTAGTTGGGTTGACACGCATTGTGTAATTTTCATTCTAGTTGGGTTGACACGATGTTTTTAAAATTGCAAGTTTCAACTGTTTTTCAAGCAAGTTTCAAGCTTTTTCAAGAGCCTAATTGAGAGCATAATTGGAGCATTTCTTTGCTCTCGCTCATATACTTTGCTCTCGGTCATTCTCATTCTCACAGATGAACATTTCAGAACTTGCATCTTGTATACATGTCGAGGTCACGTATTGAGACATTGCACCAATAGGATTAAGGCACTTAGGAATAACCATGTTTTGGCTCTCTTTCTACCCTACCCACATTATGTTTTCCCCTAGTTAACCCTTTTTGAGCCTTGCCCATTTTCTTTGTTTTAACCTTATAAAATTTAGCCTGTAGCCTTTCTTTTTGAACCTCATTTTGCTTTAACCCATGTCAAGAATTGCACAAACACCATGTGAATTCAGAGCAACAAGTGATGGATAAGTGTTGGTATTAAGCATATTTTGTAAGTCAGAAGTTGAATCTTAAGAAACAAGAAATACAAGTTAGCAAAAAAAAAAAGAGAAAAAAAGAAAGAAAGAGAAAAAAGAAAAAGAAGAAAAAAAACAAATATTGGTTTCAGTAAGCTGCTGCTTTTCAAGAAAGGGTAATAGTACTTTCCAAGGCAGATGAGCATGAATTATCAAAGTGTATTCAGTTCATCAAATCATTAGAGTTGAACCCTAGTTGCTTGTAGTCGGTGCTTAATATCGTTGGTAGAGTTGGTAATAATGCGTAGTTTTTGTGCATATTCTTGACATTTTTAACCCTCTTTATTCCCTTTATCCTACCTTTACACCCTTAGCCCCGTTACAGCCCTTTAAAAGTCCTTTTGATTGGTGCATATGAACTCATTTTTAGTGATGGAGATTTGATCAAGTTGCAAGCATATGATAATGTCACTCTGTTGTGTGAGTTGAGTGTTTTATGATACACGGCCCTAGTTCAAACAATTGTGTGCTTCGAGTGATATCCGTGAGAACGGCTGAGATTTGCAAATTAGAAGCAGTGAAAAAGTTTGGGTGCATGCGAGTTATCTTAATTTGGAAAGTTTATAGGATGCTAGTTACTTGGTTTTGATTTTTGCTCCTGAAAATGAGAATGCATATTAAATACCAAGTTTTGAAACAATGTGAATCAATTTTTTTTTGGGTTGGTTGGTTTGCTAAAAAGCATGTTCAGGAAAGGTCTAATTGCTTGAGGACAAGCATGGTTCAAGTGTGGGGGAATTTTGATAGCTTTAAATAAAGTACAACATTTTATGTGATTTTGCATTATGATTTTAAGGGAAATGTTGTGCTTTCACTGGTATTTTGCATCATTGGTGTTCACAGTCTTAAGGAAGCTGGATGGAAGAAAAGATGGATAAAAGGCAGATTTTGCGAAAAAGTCAAGTACCGAATGGGCATTTGCTAACCCAGAAAATACTGTAGCAGAAACGAAAAAACAGAGTACGACCTGTTACGAGACTGAAGGAGTTAGAAGAGGGTATTTCAGACATTGATCATTTTTGACAGTTCTGTAAATAAAATTATCATTTTATTTATTAGTTTCTTTTCCCAAACACGTTGTAAATGTTGGGAAAAGAATTGGTCTTCAACTGTTCTGTTTGTGGATGAGAATCAAGAGATCGTGTCTTCTATTTTTGGGGGAAATGGCTGGAGCAGTTAAGGGAGATAGCTATAAAGGAAGGGGGCGAGATCTCTCAAAGGAAGAGGCACGGATTCGACACACACACCACACGCACTCTCTCTCTCTCCCCTCTCTCACTCCTTCGCTCTCTCACCCTCACTCCCTGTAATACATCAGATTTAGGTTACAGATCAATAGGTAAGTTAATTTCTTTCTTTCAGCACTTGTGAAGTTGTTTCTCTTCGTTAGTTGTAAGTAAATTTTAGTCATGTTTTGTGACTAAAACTTTTATTCCAGTTAATGAAACCGTAGTATTTTTTCAGAAATTGCTACTGTGAGATCCTTAGTATGCGGTATTGTTCAAAGTCTCAAATTGGGGCAAGTATTTAGTCATTCTCTATTTTTCTTGTTGCAAAGGAATTGTAACTTAGGATTAGTATGTTTAATTAATTTCTAGGGCCCAGATTTTGGTTAGGCATTTTAATCCATTGCTAGTTGAGAACCGTTGATCCGTAATTGTCTTCGGGTTCTAACGGAGTAGCAAGTAACACACCGTTTAGGCATCACAAGCATATTCGGTCCGTGTTGCGAGGATGATTAATCTAGGTTAAATGATATTACCTTAATATCGTTATTTAGAATCGGGTTTCTCTTATCTTAAAGCTTTCAAAACATTAAATCCTACGAGCGTTTCGAGGGTTGTCTTTTGATTAGAGTATAATTAGCGAGCTTCTCCTAATTATCGAATCAGTAAGGAGAAATTGGGTGTTAGGCGTTTGTCAACAACTATAACTGGTTTATTTGCAGTCAATTGAGTCGGGTTGGAATCGATGATCAGTAGCTAATTTTTGGAATTGCTTTAGTTCATTAACTGAACCTTTATCAGCATTGAATTTAGTTTAATTATTGTTTGTTTTCTTTAAGTTTACAAAAATTTCCATTTTTCTTCTTTCAAGTTTAGTTAGTTAGTTAAGCAAAAAAATCTCGGTTTTGATTACTAAATAAATTTCTTAAGGATATAAATACAACGTTCCCTGTGGATACGAACCTTACTACCCTATACTTGTATTTGGGAAAAAGGAAAATTATTTTTGACGGTTTGACACCCGTCAAGCCCCATTCTAAAAAAGTCGGCAAAAAACATGAATATCATGTGTGTGATGTGATCCACTACACGCCATCGAGTGGTCATTGTTTCTGGTTGAGCCACACTTACCCTAGTCACGAAGACTGAAACATTAGGCGAAGGTTTCACCTTCAGGATCACACACTATTGTATCCCTAACGTAAGTGGACTGAACTTGGTCTTCCATGAATGGTAAAGCTGTTGGCAAAAAATTATGTATTATACTTTTTATTTTTCCTTAAAGATGTGTTACTTAAGCAATTAGTTCCAACAAAAACTGGTGACCTGTTTGGAATAATTGGAAGAGGCAGAAGAATTCAATGGGCAACTGAATGTGGATAATATTTTCTCAGGAATTGTTGGGAAGAAATTGCATAGCTTCATGAAGTACAGGAATTCAAAACATAACAACATTGGCAATGATAAAAACAGTGAACAGTCCCCACACGTGTGACCTGTCTACGCGTGGAGAGATAAACAAACATCTCACACGAGTGTCAACATATGCATTAACAATACTACGGGTAACAAATGAAAATAGGATGCGTCAAACTCAATACCTTGTGAAACCAACACCCTAATACCATGTTAAGCTACTCTCTAACAATGTAAATCGAGCTTTGATATTATCGCGTTGGAGAGTGTCACAACAATGCATATCAAACTTAACAAAACCGACTTATACAACCATGGGTTTATCGAATAAGAGCATAATGTAATCTTGAACCTCTTGTGCATTAGTAAAGCCATCATCATACTTGTATATCACGTCGATTACACGTGCGAGATTAACAGGTACCATCAGCAGATCGTTAGAAACTGCAGTCGGCTTGAGGCATTCCTCATTCATGTCGTTCCATGCATTTTCAATCCTTGCCTTTAACTCGATGATGGTCTCCTTCTTAGAGGCACCATATTGCCTCATGTAATACTCCACCGCAGAAGCAAACTGTCCTCTCTTCTGCTCGGTCTTCAAATTTTACATTTTACAACATCAATATATAACCAAAAAAAATCGATTGGAAATGTTGAATAATTGGAGTTACAGTCCTACCTCATGCGTCACAATGTCGTCTTGAAGACGAGCAATTGTGTCTGAAGCTTTAAGAATTTTGGGTCGACTTTGTAGCCATTCGAATGCATCCTTAGTGGCAACCTCACCCATTCCCGTTAAGCAATTTACTGACATTATATAGTAACCGCTTGTCACTGTTGCATTTTCCATGTACTCGTCAAATGTTGGTATGATACGGTTAGTAGACCAAACAGCCTCACGGTAGTATTCTCGAATCATTTCTTTCATCTAGTCATAACAGAAAAGCAAGATTAGATTCGATTGTCAGAAAGACAACACAGAATGACATAGTGAAACCAATTACGGCTTTGCTTTGTTCTCATACCGCTTCTTTTGCATAATAAGTTGCGTACTCTCTTCCGTCCTTAGCCATTTGTTCATCTAGTTCGTTATAAAGAGCAAGGAGTATGCTATATACATGTTTCATGTAATTTGGAAGTTGACCCATGGCAGTGAGATTCCACCTGAAAATAGAATCAATGGCAGAACAAAATTAATGTTTGAGGATGCTGACCGAGTAATTTGTTAATTTTCCTTTTGACATGGTTATGAGTTAACTTGCATTTAAACTGTAGTTCATAAACTATTTATGGAATATATTGAATATAAGAGAGAATGGAATGAAATACGGAGGCCAAACCTGTCCACAGCATCTGTAAAAAGCTGAAGTTCATCAATTGTACCATAGGCGTCATATGTGTCATCCAAAATGACAAGCAAGGCAGTCAATTTAGCGTATAAGATCCGTTCAAGAGAGAAACGAGGCTCAAAAGTTACACCCAAAATCCAAAAGTATGTCTCTACTACTCTATCCCTCACGTAATGAAGCGTTGTTTTAATCTCCAAGTCGTTCCACCACCTGAAATTAAGCAAATGAAGTGAAATATCTAATCTGTACTAGCTAATATTAGATGTTCTTATATAAAAAAAAAAGTTATTGAACATATACTTTGAGACAATGCCTAATTCTTTCAGGTGCAATAATTGCAGTTTGTTAAAATCCAGCTTTGCAAGCTTTAGTAACGATTCATTCCGAGACTCTTCTTGCTCATAGATGGAAATGTAGAGCCCTGCCTCAACTCTTGGCATCCCCTTGTGGAAAGGTCGCCTCAAGGCTTGAGTTATTTGCTTCACAAGATGAGGGCATAGTTCAGTTGGGAGAGCATTGAGATAAATTGTGGCGAAGGCAAGTGCTTTCTCTAGAATTTCTTCTCCTCTTATTCTCAATTGGCAAGCTTGATACAAACTTAGCAAGCCTCTCACATCCCTAGATAGGGTTTCCTTAAAATGACCCGTATCGTCTGTGAATTTGTTGAATACATCTAACAAACAAGAACACGATCTTGTTAGTGGCTGTAGAACTATAGTTTCGATTTCTTTCTTTGTGTGTGTGTGTGTTTGTGGGCTTATCAACTTTGAACTCAATGGCTCACCACATGGGAGTTTATAACCATGCTCTCTAAAAACTTGAAATTGAACAGAGACGGAGTACAAATCACAATCCTCCAAGCTGAGGTTAGTGAAAAGTTTTCTGAGTTCTCCATCAACCTCGTTATCAAAGTGATAAGACAAGCCCAGGCGATGGAGATGATTGATGAGATATATCTTATTTGTCGATGTAATGGCAGGATCAATTAACATTCTTCTTACTTGTGCTTTCAGAACTTGAATCTCATCATCAAATGCTTCGTATTCCTACATGAAAACATTGATATTAGCGTGATACATAGAGTAGAAACAAAGAATTCGAAGAAACATCAAAACTAGCTATCACTGGTTACCGATTGATGAAAAGAAAAGGTGGAGAAGCGATCACCCCACAAACTTGGAGGAAAGTTTCCCAAACCCCTCCTAACAACTTCAACTTCATTCTTTGAGTTTCCTAATTCTGGAATTGCTTCATTAGCTGCATCCATTCTTTCTAAAATTAACCTCTATTATTTACTCTTTCTTATGGAGAGTGTAGTGAGTTACCCACATATGTCCAATGTATTTATAGAATTTCTCATTCCTTTAACTTCTGGTGAGATGCACATTTTGGCTTAGTTTTACTTTCGAAAATGTGGATTTACAAACATAAATTTAATAAATATACATTGCATTTTATGCAATTGGGTCGTTTGTTTTGTTTGAAATTGTAGGAGAGATGAAGTCAAGTGATCAACTTTGGTGGGCTTTCAGTAACTAAAGGGTACGTGGTTCGGTTTATGCCAAAATCACAAATCGAACTATCCTATTGGTTCCAAAACTTTTAAACCGAACCGAACCAAAGAAGGCTTGGAACCAAACTGAACCACACAGTTTTGTTTTGTTTGATTCGGTTTCGATATCATAAACTGTGAACCGAATCGAACGATTTTTCCATTTTTGAAACGAACCGTTTTCAATCAAAACCGAACCAAACTGACTGGTTTGACTCGATTCGGTCGGTGATTCTGATTTACACCCCTACCAGTAACCACATGTATTAAACAACAAACACCACGGTAGCATTTTTACTCCCATCTAGGGGTGTACAGGATTTTTTCGGAACTGGATCGAACCAATAGAACCGGACCAAACCAATCAAAATTAGACCGGACCAATACTTTGGTTTGGTCCTGGATTTGAATTTTCATAAAATCGAATATTTGGGTTGGTCCCGGTTCTCAAACTAAAAAAACACCGAACCGAACCGAACCAATATGTTATTTTATATATATATATATATATATATATATATATATATATATATATATATATATATTGTATTATTATATAAGTATATATATTATATAAATTAATTTCTAATATTTTCTTTGCTCTACTTTTTAGTTGATACTCTTTTATTATTTTGTTTCCACCGGTTTGTTATGCTATGAGTTTATAAGTTCGACATTTTTAATTGTTGAATGTACTTTTATCGAAAGTTTTTTAATTTTTTAATGAAGTTTCAGCCTTCAAATTTTTATTATGTATTTGTATTAAATAGTTAAAAAGTTAAAAAATCATAGTATTGGTCGGTCCAGGTTCTCATACATATTTGATTGGTTCTGGACCGGATCAATGTTTTGGTTCTCATAGAATTGCTTCGTTAGTTGCATCCATTCTTTCTAAAATAGTATGGTTTCAGTTTTCTCTTTTTTTTTCCAAAAAACTGAATCGAATCAGACCAAGCTCACCCCTACTCCCATCTCTAAATATTTTCTTCAACTCCTAGTTAAAATAGAGTAATTTATTTGGTAGTAGGTCTCTTATGAGATCTTCTGGTTGCGTCCATCTTACATAAAATATTTGTAAGAACATTTTATCTAAGTTTTAACCTTTATTTATACCATTTTCTTCGAATGTAAAAAATTTGTTTCTATAGATAATAGATTGTGTTTTTTTGATTTTCTTAGTTTGCTAAACATTACAAGGATAGGATTATAGGTGATGTTTCTTGACTTTTTTGGTTTGCTCAGTGGTGCAAGGATTATTGATGGTGTTTCTTGACTTCCATTGTTTGCTTAGTTGTGCATGATTCGTCTAGAAATAATTGTTTAATTTTTAGTTTTAATATGATTCTTAATATAATTTGATTATAATGCCCTTATTAACTGCAAGATGACGAAAGAAATGGGGTCCATTGATTTGGCATCGAATAAATATTGAGAGTATCGGTGTTCTAAAAAGCGCCGCTAGATGCTAGGTGGCTCTTCAACGCTACGACTTTCACCAAATCATCTAAAAAAATCATCCTGAAAAAACTCGCTTTTTAGTCGGGTTAGGCGCTGCCTAGTCGTCCTAGGCATTACTCACCGCCTAAACATCGATCTCTTAGCTCTTGAAAGATTTAAGGATGGGGAACGAAAGATGAAAAGGAATTGGGAAGACTTACGGCCAAGTCGACAGCAAAGGTGTGGGTGTGGGCGACATCAAGGAAAGATGATGGAGACCGACCGTTTAGAAGAATTCTTACCCAAGAGGAGAGAGAGTGTGAAAGAAAGATACGAGTTGATGCTTCATCTTCAAGAGATATTGGGAGAGATAAATTATAAATACTGAATAATCAATTTTGAAAGTCTCAAAATAAAAGAAAGAAAGACTCCCGCCTGCTTCATCACCGTTCAAAGAAAAAAATCTCCCAAAGTTACAAAATCCCAAAATTAGAAAGAAATACAATTATGGGATTTGATGGGAGCATAGGTTGGCTGTCTATTGGGGTAGGTTGGCATTGTGGGAAAATGGGTGAGAGATAGGTTGGAGGGCGATGACTTGATGAGTTTTTTTTACTTTTGTTTTCTTTTTTGCTTCTTTTCCGTTCTCCAACATTTCTTTTTTCATGATTTCTTAATTTCTTTTCTTTATTTATTTTTCCTCATTTTCTTTATTTTTTCATACCTTGTTTTTGAAACATGTAAAAAATAATTGTTAGTCAATTTTTATGATAATTATTGGACCATTTTACGATAATTATTAAATAGGAAACGAAATGTGTCTACATCATTTAGTGCACAAATTTAAGTGCTAATTGAGTGGCTCTAGCATTACTCCTACATTTATACTTGTTTATTAGTTTTGGGCATTTGTTATCTATTTTTCACTGTCATGTATGGTCCCTTAAGTTTATAAACTTATAAATAATCCTTAAATTCAAAATTCTTATATTTTTTGTTTGTATATTTTTCAATTGTAGTTGATTTTACATATTTACGCATCATAATCAATGTGTTTGACGTAGTGTAAAAAATAAGAATTTTACAAAATTCTAAATTATAGTTAGTGTTTGATGTATTTTTGAAATTTACACTAAAAAATTAAGGACTATGGTAATTATGTATTAATTTCTAGGTCCCGACTAGTCCCCTTGGCGCTAGGCGTTGGTCTGATGCCTAGCGCCCGTCTAACGACTTTTAGAACCTTGAAGAGTATTAAAGAAATAATCCCTCCGTTACAGACAAAGAGTCCCCATTTGAAAGTCAAACTTTTTAAGAAAATGATATTTTTAGTATTTCCTTAGTAACAAAATTACACTTTTATGCCTTAATTTTTGAAAATAATCTTTTTAAGTAAAATATTCTAAAATGGAATAAAGAACTTTTTACCCGGAACGGAGGAAGTATAATCTAGAGTTCATGACAGTTGGAAAGAAGAATACAATTCAATATATTAATATGATAATGAAGTGTCACGTACGGAAGTGGGGGGTCTGCCTCGATGGGCAGTCCATTCCTCCTTCGTGAGACAACAAAGGGTACTTATCAGAACACTCCACGAGCGGCTCCATACTCCTTCCGTTCCACCCAAAATGCTTATGTTTTAAAAGTCTTAATTATTAAATATTATATAATGAGCATTAAAGTTATAATTACAAAAATGTTTCAATATAATCAATATGTTATTATCCAATGTGAATGATAACGTTGAAATGTTATGGAGATGATAAATATAATTTTTTTGAAAATTGACTCTTAGAGTGAAACAATTTAAAATAGTATGGTGGACTCTTTTCTTGGGACGAAGTGAATAATAAATAATACTCTTTTCGTTTCACAGAAATAGTCCACGTTTGAAAAGTCTAATTATTAACGAGAATATTAATGTTATTGGAGTTGGTCATAATTACAAAAGTATTCAAAACACAAGCAATGTGCTTACCATACAAGTGAAGTGTAAAGAAGGCGTGTTATAAAAATTGTAAGCATAATTTTTTAAAGTTGACTCTTACTATGAAACATATCAAAATAGTTTGATGGACTCTTTGCCTGGAACGAAGAGAATAGCTAACATACTCATAGTAAGTAATAAAATAGTATTTCTTTATATTTACTTAGTTGCTATAGTAATGAATAGAGCTATCAAAACGGACCAACCAGCAAAATGGTGGATCCCGTCAATTGGCGGGGAGGGACGGACCAACCTGTGAAAATGGCAGACTAGAAAAGCATTGGCCCAAACCAACCCACATTAGGTTGCGGGGTGGACTAACCCACCCAAAAAAGAAATTTTGACAAATCATTCACTCATTTAAATAAGAGATCTTAGATCTGCATCTTTGGTTGACTCGACTGTGGACTGAGAAGAACGAGAGAGAGCTCGACGATGGCTGGATGGTGGACTAAGAAAGAGAGAGAGAGCGATGATGGTCGATCGCGGATTGAGAGAAACAGACGACGGCAATGGTGGACTAAATCTGTGAGGGAAAGAGGTCAACGCTTAACAATGGCCAACTTGAGAAAGAGAGAGACATCGACAGGGTCACGGGCGGCCATATAGAAAGAAACGACGTTGGTTATGGGTGATAGGTGAACTGAATCGACATGCACGCCATGGGAAGAAGAGAAGAAAGTTTAATGGGGTTTTTAGATAATCAATAAACAGGGGCAAGGGGAAGAGAAAGAGAATGAGGGTGATGGGTTGGGTGTAGGGGTGGCTATTTGATGCACGACACGATTGATCGACACGAACATGATACGAAATTATAGGGTTTGGGCTGAGACTTATCGAGTTCGGGCCGTTTTAGGGCCAACACGATAAGGTACGATAAAAAATGGGTTGTTATCGGGTTGGGTTGATAATCACGGTAAGACACGATAACTAAAAAAATATATATTTTTTAAAAAATATTTTTAAAATTTACTAGGGGTTATTCACTTCTTTCAAACTATTTTAATGATTATTTCATAGTTTTATCATTTGAAAATTTATGACTTTTAAACTACTTGGCTATTTATATTGATAAATTTTCAAAATATGTATTAAAAAATAAAAAATATATATTTTATAATGTTTATTGGGTTTAACGGGCTTAACGAGCTTAACTAAAAAAATCGTTCTTTTTTGCTTATCGTGTCGTGCCGTGCTTTTCGTGTTTTTATCGTGTCGTGTTCGGGTTTTAATATTAGACACGGTAAGCTTATCGTGTCGTGTTTGTATTCGTGTTTATCGTGTCGTGCTGTTATCGTGCCGGCCCGATAACAGTCCAGCACGACCGATTTGCCAACCCTAGTTGGGTGATAGGTATTATGGTGTATGTATATCTATTAACTATAACTAAAACAGAAGCCGCTGCTGCCACGTGGCGGTTTTCTGTTAAGTGCTTAATTTTTTTAAGGAATTTGGTGCTGCCACGTGTCACTCTCTATGAATTATAAAAAAAATTCTTTTTTTTCGACCAAAATTGATTAGTTTATGATATAAATAAGAAGTTACTGCTCATCGTTAGATTAGGTAATTTTTATCAAATTTGTAATTATCAAGTAAATTAAAAGTTTGTTAAAATTTTTATATCACAAATTTTGTTAATGTGATAAAAGTTTAATGCATGCCTACTAATCAATTTAGTTAATGTGATAAAAGTTTAAAGTTAGGTTAGGATAAATTTTATCACATTTGTAATTATCAAGTAGATTTTATCACATTATCAAGTAGGTTAAAATAAATTTTATCACATTTGTACTTATCAAGTAGATTTTATCACATTATCAAGTAAGTTAGGATAAATTTTATCACATTTGTAGTTATCAAGTAGATTTTATCACATTTGTAGTTATACATACTTTCTCTCTCTTTTCTCTTCTAATTTAGTTTAGGATAAATTAGTTTAGAGTTAATTTATGATAAATTTTATCACATTTGTAGTTATCAAGTAGATTTTATCACATTCGTAGTTATCAAGTAGTTAACCTTTTTTTTCATTTTTTTATACGTACTCTCTCTCTCTCTCTTTCTTTCTCTCTCTCTCTCTCTCTCTCTCTCTCTCTCTCTCCATACAAATTATTTCTTCTCTTTTTTTTATGCAAACCTAGGCTTCCTAATCATTTGAATCAACAATTGAAGCGGCAAGAAGAAGTCTTGTGCAGGTAATTTTGTTTCTAGGATTCTTTCTTTGATCTTCTTCTGCTTAATAAATTTGATGTTCTTATTCTGATTTCTTTTTTGTTCTTGCCTCCAGAAATCAAAATTATCTGTTTTTGACAGTTTTATTCAATCTCTTTGTCAGTGCAAAACACAAATAGCCATAAATTCCAAAAAGTCAGCTTCATTGTACAGTATTCTAGTTTTGGTACACAATTTGATACAGTGCAATGCACAGTAATTTCTTGGGGTTAAGGGGGCAACGACAAATAGTCCCATGGAAACTCTAGAAGCTTTCATAGATTTCACATTCTCGATCTCAGAAATGTTTTCTATATGTTTGAGAAAATGCTAAGTGTGTTTTAAGATGAGATAGCCATCAACTACAAATAATTTTAATTAATAGAATCAAATAACATCCATTGGACCGAGTTTTGAAAAGTACTACATTTTTCAGGACGGTTGAAGCAGCTAAATAGTGATATCCATTAATTTAACTAACACTTTCTCTCTTAATTTTCTCTTCTAATTTAATTTAGAATAAATTAGTTTACAATATAAATAAAAGTTATTGATAAAAGTCAACAATTAATTTAAGATAAATTTTACTTCCTTCGTCCCTAAATTATCGTCATCCTTTCCTTTTTTGTCCGTCCCAAAATAATTGTCCAGTTTGAAATTTACCTTTTTAAAACATCACTTTTACCACTTTACCCTTATTTTTTCACTCTACTTTAATTATGGGCCACATACACATGTGCTTTAAAGAAAACTACACATTAAATTAATATAAATAATCAAGTCAATTGTTTTTTCTTAAACTGTGCGCTGGGTCAACTAGGACGATTATTTAGGGACGGAGGGAGTATCGCATTATCAAAAATGCAGGAAGTACTCATCATGGCATGGCTGATGGGATTAGTCTTCTTACCTCAAAAGAGTGGCAAACATATTAATGGAAATTCTCTTAGATTGCAAACACCTAAGGCATTCCAACTCAACTCCAACGTTGGAGTCAACTCTGGAAACTAAGTAATAGTGAAAAGAGGAGATCAAGTATTCAAGTTTTCATATACTACCTGAAAAACATATGTTATGAGGCAATCAATTTTTCTATGCAGCTCTGGTAGATTCTGTTAGTCTCAAAGGGCATAATAATAAGCTAGAAGGGAGGGGGTTGAATAGCTTATTTAACACTGAAAACTTTTTAAGTAAATCCTAGAACAAACACTTGCAATATATTAAGAAGATTGAAGTAGCGGAATTCTTATTAAGGAAGACAGTTCAAGTCTGCTGGTGAAGCACTACCGGTAGACTTAACTGAATACTTAAGTCTGCTGCCGAAGGAATAAGTTAAAGGAATGGAGAACAGTTTAAGGCAGTAATTAATAGAGAAAGAATAACACAAGTATTTTGAGATGGTTCACACTATAATGAGTGCTACGTCCACCACCAAGGCAGTCAACCTTGGATTTAAATGTGCACTATTTATTCCACTAGTTCTATTACAGAAATGTCCAATGGATCGTGTACAAAATATTTGACTTGTGTTTGGGGGTGGGGAATTGAATATCTGAACAAAACAAAATATTCAAGATGCCGAAGAGTAGAATAAAGAACAACAATAAGTAGCAAAAGATAAAGTGTTGATGCAGATCTTTTTGTTGTTGTTGAGGACTTCGTTGATCAGTTTATGATCTCTTAAATGCACTGAGTATATAAAGCTTGATGTTGTTGGGAAGATTCAGAGCATTGTTTTCTTTAGTCTTTAATGACAGTATTTATAGTTGGGGCATTCTTGAGATCGTTGGAAAAGATGAAGAGAGTAACAGCTCTATTAGGTTGAATGCATTAAATGCCTGGAGCTGTCTGTCGATTTCTTCTTCAACTGATACTGAGCAGGGAATGGTGAAGAGTTGTTGCAGCAACTGGTAGGGGAGTAATCAGTGTTGCAGACCTGCAATAGTTGGTACAGTCTGTAAGTGTCAGTCTTTTCACCTGCTCTGTCACTTTTTAGGAGGCGAAAATCTTCATGCTTTTCGGAAAAGCTGGAGGGACGTGTCTGAGAAGTCAAGTGTTGAAAGAAGATTGGTTTAATTCAAATTCAAACTGATAAAGGTTGAATTTAATTAATCCACTAAAATCTTGATGACTAGACACGTCATGATTGAACAAGTGCAGACAAGGTTTGCCACTGGAGGTTGATTGAAGTCTTCCGGTGAAGTCTTCAGCTGAAGTCTTCATTTTTAACCAAGCTTCAACTTACTTCAGCCAAGGAGCCAATGTTCAAGCTCAACTCAATTACCACACAAAATAAGTTATAAAAGAGGCGAGGTTTGAGCTTCACTCAAACCTAAATCAAAACAATGCTATAAATCTAATAAATTATACATAAACTATATATATTTTGTGATTGCGAAGCTTATTCGAGCTGGAGTTGTTTACACCTTTAGCCTATGTTCGAGCTCAACTTGAACCGAGCATGGGCCGGACAAGCTAGAGCCGACTCAATTTCTTAAACAACCCTATTCCTATGAAATAAACTCTTTAAAAAAAAAGAAACAGGGGCGGCACCCTGCTAGATTTTATAGATGAATAAAAATAGAGAACAAACTTGAGGGGGACAACCAACCTTGCCCTTATATATGGGAGGACAGAGGAGCCTGACCTCGAAAAAGAAATATAACCAGCAAAGAAAACTAAGAAAGTCTAACATAGGGAGTATCTCTACTGTCAAGAATAAAAAGACCTTTGATGTGGGAAGGGAGCGCAGCAAAAGACTCAAAGGTGTGGTCAATGCCCTCATCACATCCGAGATTAGCAAGCGCATCAGCAACCGAATTGGCCTCGCGATAAGTATGTCTGATGGAAAGATAAGTCTCATTAACAATTACTAATAGCCCGAATCTAGTAGATATACTTCCAGGGAGGCCGAATGGTGCCCAGAAAACAAAGCATAAGATTCATAGAATCAACCTCAACAACAGAACCTGAGAAATTATTATCAGCCAACCAAACTACCCCTTGAAGCAAAGCACGGCACTCCGCATGAAAGCTGGTGGAATGCCCATAGAAGGAAGAAAAAGCAAAAATCAAATCACCATGACTATTACGAATAATACCTCCACCCGAGCTTAAACGCGGATTGCCTCTACATGCACCATCAGTGTTAAGTTTTAGAGAATCTCCAAGGGGTTTCAGCCAATGAATAATGCGAATGCATTTAGGAGAAACAGAACCCAGCCGCGTGGAGAAATAGAAGCCCAATTCTGCAATCGCGGGCAGAGACCAGCAGCCTGTAAGATAGACTGGATCAGGTGTGAAACACGGTTCATGACAGCCCAATAAGGAGCCCGAGAGCCTTCGTGAAAGCTGGAATTTCTGAACTTCCATAATTCCTAAAGAATCACCATAGGAGTGATGATATGTAAGGCAGAGTTAGCTTTAGACTGCCACCAAGCGAAACAACAATGATTAAGAAAGTTGGTGGAGAAATAAACACCACCCAACTTATTATATTCAGTCCACAATTAACGAGCCAAGGGGCTATCCAAGAACACATGAAAGTAAGTTTCTATATTACTCGTGAGGCAACAAGAACGCCTAGAAGCAAGATGAATTCCTTTTCTAACAATACTCTCGTCAAGAGGCAGCTTACGAAGCCAAATACGTCACATGAACAGGCTGATCTGCCGAGGGATGAACTTGTGCCAAATATACTGAGCAGATAGAAATGTAGGATGAATAATACGGGCCACTTGCCAAGCTGAAGCTAGCGAAAAAACACCGTTATCTGTAACATTACAATAGGCTGAGTCTGGAGAGTTGGAGAGAAAAATGTGGTTCTTAACCACCGAAGTAACAACAGCTTGCCCAATAACCTGACAGGCTGCTTCAGAAAGGTGAGAATGGGATTCGAAGAGCTCGTTCACTGTAACGAAACTAGAGTTGACGGGTTGCTAAATACATCCCTCTGGTAACCATCTATCCAGCCAAACTGAGCACTGACCCTCACCGATAATCCAGTTGATATGAGATTCTGCAATGTCCCGAACCTTCCACATTCTGCGCCAAGTGAGGGAGCCGCTTGACGAAGCAAGCATTTGATGAACAGTGGAGCAATATTTACGCTTAATAAATCGGCTCCACAAGCTGGTAGTGGATCGAAACCTCCACCACAGTTGAATGGAGAAGGCATGGATGATATCTGAAATAGAACGTATACCAATTCCCCCTTCAAGAACAGGCCTGCAGCATCGGTCCCAGGCCACCCAATGAGCTTTGAGTTTACTGTCAATAGATCCCCAAAAAAATTGGAGAACATCCTATTTAAGTGCTTAATCACAGAGGCAAGAGGGTCCAAAATTGCAATTTGATACATAACAATAGATTGCAGAACATAATAAATGAGGGTCACCTTCTCAGCTTGAGTAAGAAATGATCCCATCCAAGAGTTAATTTTATTCTGAATTTTCCCAATAAGCGGGTCAAAAAAGGATTTTTTTTTTCTTCCTTCCTTCAAAAAGCGGACATCCCAGATAAGTGACAAGGAGGGATTTATGAGGAAAACCAACATGCCTTCGAATAGAAGAAATTCTAGTAGCCGGTAAAGAATCAGAGACCATGAAGCAACTCTTTCCTTGGTTAACCTGTTGGCCAGAACATTGCTCAAATTTTTCAAGAAGCAGACGATGTTGAGTCAGAGAGTTTTTGTTACCATTGCAGCAGATCACTATGTCGTCAGCAAAGGCCAAGTGCGAGATGAAAGGGAAGCCGCTAGAGGAAGAATAAGCATAGTTAGAGTGTTCCATATAAAGTTTGTTTAGCCCGCGACTAAGAACTTCAGCGGCTATAATAAATAGGCTAGGAGAAAGAGGATCCCCTTGCTGCAGACCACGAGAGGAAGAGAATAAACCAATCGAAGACCCATTAATAGAGACCGAGAACCAATTGTTTGAGACCACCCGCCAAATCATATCAATGAAAATCTCACAAAATCCAAATTTTCGAAGGACTTGGGTAAGAGAGACCCATGACACCCGATCAAATGCTTTTGCCATATCAAGCTTGATGATGACGTTGGACCCATTGACCTTTTTCTTGAGGTGATGAGTCAGCTCGTGAGCAAGTAACATATTATCTTGGATAAGCCTCCCGTTGGTAAAAGCACTCTGATTATCCGAGATGATGAGAGGAAGAATAAGAGAAAGCCGAGAGGATAATATTTTTGTAATCACCTTGTTGCAAAAATTACAGAGACTAATGGGGCGGAGATCTCTGAAAGAATCCACTTGACTAGTTTTCGGAATCATAATAGTAAGAGTATTAGTCCAAGCTTTAGGAAGGTCAAACCCGACAAAGAATTCTGAAACAACAAGATGAAGATCAGAGACAATAATGTCCCAACAGGAAGTATAAAACTTACCCGAAAAATCGTCCGGGCCGGCAGCACTGTCTCCGTTTAAAGAGAAGACAATCTCCTTAATTTCCTCAAGCGTCAAGGGAACAGTAAGAGGAGTATTTTGATCAGCCGTAATCAGAGAAGGGATAACCGCTAGAGTATCTTCGTCCATAGTATAGTCACAAGCAGTCAGTTGTTCCTTGTAGAATTTGATAGCGGCCTCCTTAATGGATTTATCATTACCAACAACTGTACCGTGCATATCAGAGATGCGATGGATAGAAAGCTTGCTGCGAGATTGTTTGACACACAAATGAAAAAGTTTAGTGTTTCCATCCCCGTCTTGAAGCCATCGAAGATGAGACTTCTGCTTCCAATAGTCTTCCTCCAATTTCAGTTTATGTTTGAGAGTGGCCTGCGTAAGATGAAGAGCAGCCCGGTTTGCAGAACTATTATCAGCCTCATAACTGAGTTCTTTATCGAGTACATCGTCCTCAGCCACCTTAACTCCTTGAAAAATATTTCCAAAAGTAGAATTATTCCAGGCCTTAAGGGCAGCTCTAACAACCTTTAATTTGTTCGAGAATCGCACCATAGGTCTGCCCCCAACATTGGCTTGCCAAGCCACATAAACCGTGGCCAAAAAAGTGTGGTGAGAGGTCCAAACGTTCAGAAATTTAAATTGGGGGGGGGGGTCTAAAAATAATGTTATATGTAATAGAAAAAAGAAGGGGCGAATGATCAGAGCAGGTACGATTGAGGTGATCCATAGTAGTTCTAAAAAACTTAGAGAGCCAAAAGGAGTTGCAAACTGCTCTATCAATTCTCTAAAATATAGTAGCATGACCATCATGGTTGTTACACCAAGTGAATTTTCTGCCTTGAAAACCCAAATCAGAAAGCCCCGAAGCATTGAGGCAAGCTTGAAATTCAAGAGCACCTTGTCTGTCCCATCCCGTGCCACCAATTTTTTCGTGCGGAGCAAGAATAATATTGAAGTCCCCATAAACCAACCAAGGGGAATTAAAGATCCCAGAACTGAAGTCAATCAACTCATTCCACAAATCTTGTCTTTCTAACGAGGTGCATTTAGCGTAGAGAGTAGTGACGAACACCGGGTCAAACCATGAGAAGTGCTTAATACTGAGCGAAAAATGCTGCACTGAGTCCAAAACCACCTGACAACTAAAGGCAGCTTTAGCAAGGATCCAGATTGAGCCAGTAATACTACTAAAATAAAACTTAAACTTCAGCCGTCTAGCAACCATAGGTAATTGAGACTCATCAAGCATGGGTTCAATCAAAGAAAGAAAAGAAATTTGATGGAGAGAGACCAGCTTCTTTAACCGATAGATGGTGGAGTCATTGCCCACTCCCCTAAGGTTCCAAAAAAGAGTTTT
The DNA here is from genome assembly GCA_013146195.2 of Codonopsis lanceolata. Lineage (NCBI taxonomy): Eukaryota > Viridiplantae > Streptophyta > Magnoliopsida > Asterales > Campanulaceae > Codonopsis > Codonopsis lanceolata. Next base: position 148,274,165 of record CM028380.1, read on the forward strand.
AATTGTCATGGGAAACAGTGGAGGAAGTACCAGGTTGGGGTTTATCTTGAGTTTTCGAACGAGTAGCCCGATAGGTAGGAACAATAGTCGGTTTACGACTCTTTTTCTTGGGGGAACCCGATGCCAGGTTGAGAGCTTCTGATGCCAGGTGAAGAGCTTCTAAGGCAGGGTTGGAAGCGAGGGGGTCTTCATCCTTAAAGGATTGGAAGATCGCAAACCTATTTGGAGAGGTTATGGGATCATCACCTTCTGTACGAGTATCAAGAAATTCTTTGACTACGGGATCAGTAGTGGTGGTGCAATTGTTATGCTGAGTGCAATTGGAATGAGACACCTGCTGTTGAGGGACATCCATACTGGGGACAGAAGGGTCGTTATCCTTGGGAGAGGGATCATTGGAAGCCTGTTCTTTCGGTTCCTGAGAATTGAGAGGATTAGACCGAGTTGCGTTTGAACCAGTGTTAAGAGGTTCCTGGTGATCATCTTGAAGCTCATTCATAGGGCTGGCTGGAGCGGTATGTATTGAACTTTGAGCATTGTCTTGTGGTGGGTCTTGGGTGACATGAACCTCCTTAGGTTTCCAAGTAGCAGGCTTAGTTTGAGTAGGGTTTTCAGCAGCCAAATTGACTTTACCAGAATTGTCATGGGGTTTAGATTTAACAGAGTTCTTGAAGTGATTGGAAGCTTTACAAGAGAAACCATCATGGCCTTGACGGTGGCATCTAGTGTGGTATAATGGAAGTCGTTCAGCCTCAATCACCTGCTAGAAGCCCTCAGTATTACCACTGTCAATCCAAATACGCTTAGGAAGGGTTTTAGTTAGGTTAACCTCATTGCAGATTCGAGCAACACTCGGTCTAGTTAAGTTGGCTGTGGGTGAGTCAATAATTAATGGTGTACCAATCATATTGCTGATTGAGAATAGAGCTTGCTTATTAAACAAATAGATTGGAAGACTAGGGAGAGAGAACCACATCAGAACGATAGGACTTTCAATGTCTGATATGAATTCAGTAGTCCACTTGAAGACCCGCATAAGGAAGGCGCCAACATACCATTGATCGGCGCTGAAAGTCAGCCTCATGGTGGGTTTGAATCAGCACGTGTTTCGTGTCGAGATGACCTATAATAACATCTGCCTTAAGCCCGAAAGTTAGAAATTCTTTCAGCATTATTTCCAAAGAGGGCCGACCATGGGAGAACTTTCCAACAAGAGAGAATTGGAATGGTTTGGCAAAAGCCACAACCTGGGCTGGAGAGAGGCAAAGGGCAGGCTCACCTTTATAGGTTGAGGGAGGAATAAATGGCAGATTAGAAGGGATCGAAGAAGAGGAAGCATGATCAAAAAAGAGGGAAGCAAGGCTAAACCATAAACGGTCAGAGAGAGAAAACTTGCACATTCCATGAAATAAACTCAAAATTCACAATGGCCCTTATTTGTACAGCTATATACTACTTTTTGAAAGATGTCATCTCCTTTCACGAAAAGAAGAAGGTGCAAACTCAAGAAGTAAACGTTCCTAAATGTATTTGTGACCAGGTCAAATACTAGCTGTCGGCGCCTTCCAAACAGAAGCTTGAATGGGGGTTTTGGTAATGCTTCCCCTATAAACAAAAGGTTTTTTCTGGGCATTCAGCAGCTAGGATCAAATAACATCAATTCACCAACTCAAGCCATATCTTTCATGAAGGAAGGGAAGAAGTCACGTGGACATAAGAAGTTCACTCGAACTGGCCTAGGGCTTATAGATTTTATCACATTTGATTTAGACGTGTTTCTCTTGATTAGGACACTAAATTTTTCATGGTAAGTGTTTTTTTCCAGATAGATTTTACCCGTGCTTATAGATTTTAATATTTCAATTACCTATTCATACGTTCAATTTTGAATACCTTATTTATTTATTTTCAAATTATTCTAATTAAAATTTTTAATTATTTATTACAAGTTTAGAAAATCATCTTATTATGAACAACTTTTGCAAATAAAAAAAAAACTATTAAAACCGAGCATTCGGTACTATATATGTATGTATATATATATATATATTTTTTTTCATACCAATAATTAAAACCTGATAGATTTTAAAATCAGTGCCTCCTTTATACATGGTAACATTTGATTAATACTTTCAATTACATAACTATATGATCAATTTTGAATATTTACCTTATTTTTTCAGTTTTTTTCAAATTATTGTAATTTAAAAAATTATTTATCTATTACAAGTTTAGAAAATCATATTATTATAAACAACTTTTGCAAAAAAAAAAAACATTATTAAAACCATGCATATGGTGCTAAACATATCTATATAAATTCTTTTTTTTCCTGCCAAAAATTAAAATCAGATAGATTTTCAAACCGGTGTCTTCTTTATACATGGTAAAAGATTATTTTTTTTTTACCATTTTTTGTTGTCAAAATCAATTAATACCAGATAAAATCTATCACATTTTATTTTAACGTGTTTCACTTGATTAGTACTCTAAATTTTCATGATAAAAGTTTTTTTTTTGCGGATAGATTTTATCATATTTGATTTCAAACTCTTCAATTCTCATGGTAGAAGTTTTTTAATTTTTATTATTTTACCATAACTCGGTCAATTTAAAATAAATTTTATTCAATATGATTAAACGTGTTCCACCAACACCACAAACAACCACTACGAAATTACTTGCAAATTCTATCAACAAAATTGACATGAATTTTCGGTTTGATGATTAGGTGTGATCTCATGCTTTTTTTTTTTTTTTTTGATTTATCAATTATGTGAACATCTTGCTGTTGTTGGTTCATTCAAATAGCTTTCAAATTCTATCTACCAAATTAAATTTCATAAACAACAGTAAGTCAACCGTGCATCACACGGGTAATAACCTAATATATATATATATATATATATATATATATATATATATAAATCTATCTAATCTAATCTCTCTATCTAATATAATATAATCTAATATAATACTAGTTCTCTTGCCCGTGCTAATGACACGACGTCAGTTTGAGAATTTATCAATAAATGAAACAAATATTGTGGAAATGAAATAATATTTACTTATAATTTGTATGTGTTGGATATATGTACACTACACAACGAAAATGGGAGAAAACTCAAATACCTAACAAAATAAAACATTTTACTTGATATTTATTTCATAAGAAAACCAATAAATAAATATTTTAATTGTAACTACAGCTAAAATAAAAAAAAGAAAGTTTTATTGTTTTCTCAATAACGAAAACTCAGTCTTCTTCTTCTGGGGGTTCTTGTTTAACAATAATGGTTGGTTTGAAAACATGGGATGCAATAACTTTGTCTATTATTTCTACATACACACGACACATAAAATTTAAACAAATTCATTTAACCAAATTTTCTACTTCATCTGTAAAACTCGAATCCTCCCACATATTATCATATAAAATCTAATAGGTGAACGGAGATGCATTTTCATCAAAAATTAATCAATCCTAATAGCTAAAAATGGCAATTAAATCATTAGAAACCAATACATATGCCACAACAAACGAAACCACAACAATGAGAAGATGTGTAGTATTCTATAAACATAATTTTGTGTCTGTGTTGATGGCACGGTGCCAGTATGAGCATGATCAATGTATGAACCAAGCATGATGAAAATAAATTAATATATCCTTAATGTAAATTACACACCAACACCCGAAAATTAAAGAAATAACATATTTTATTGGTTGTAAAAATTTATAGCACATCTTAAAAGAAAATTTATAACTTATCTTAAAAGAGTATAATTAAGCATCAAAAAGCATTCTCTCTCTCTCTCTCTCTCACACACACACACACACACACACCAACCCAACACCTGTTAATTGAAATAAACTTAAAAATGAAAATATCTCCAAACAAAAACCACAAAATAAATTGAATAAGACAAAGTGAACTAACAAAATACTATTTTGAAATCGAAATCACTATTAGAAAGCGCGCCTTCAGCGACGGAAATTTTCCATCCTTGATTAGCGACGGAAATTGAGCATCAGCGACGAAATTTATCAGAAATATTAAAATTAAATTAAAATTAAATTCTGAAATATTTAGCGACGGAATTTTCCGTTGCTAAAGGTCAGCTTTAGCGACAAAATTTTCCGTCGCTAGAATTAATATTTTTTTGAAATATTTGTTTTTGTAAATCCCTTTGTGTGTGTGTGTGTGTGTATATATATATATATATATATATATATATATATATATATATATATATATATAATCATTTTAATGAATGATATTTTATTATTAAATTAATATTTGAAATGTTAATTTAATAATATAATATCAATAATTAAAATGATTAGCATCAATATAATTACAAAAATTAAAATATTCACATTACAACTTAACTTAACTTAACTTAACTTAACTTAACTTAACTTAACGTAACGTAACGTAACTTAAATTAACGTAATTTAACTTAATGTAACTTAACTTAACATAACGTAACTTAATATAACGTAATGTAACGTAACGTAACTTAACGTAACATAACGTAACGTAACTTAACGTAACGTAATGTAATGTAACGTAACGTAACGTAACTTAACTTAACTTAACTTAACTTAACGTAACTTAACATGAAAACACGCTACACCTAATGGCGAAATGGTATAATGGATTACGATGGACCATTATAACATGAAAACACGCTATGCCTATTGACGAAATGTTATAATGGAGTACGATGGACCATTATAATATGAAAACACGATACGCCTATTGGTGAAATGGTATAATGGGGTACGATGGACCATTATAACATGAACACACGTTACGCCTATTGGCGAAATGGTATAATGGAGTACGATGAACCATTATAGCATGAAACACGATACGCCTGTTGGCGAAATGGTATAATGGAGTACGATAAACCATTATAACATGAAAACACGCTATGCCTATTGGCGAAATGGTATAATGGAGTACGATGGACCATTATAACATAAAAACTCGCTACGCCTTTTGGCGAAATGTTATAATGGAGTACGATGGACCATTATAACATCAAAACATGCTACGACTATTGGTGAAATATTATAATGGAGTACGATGAACCATTATAACATGAAACACGATACGCCTATTGGCGAAATGGTATAATGGAATACGATGAACCATTATAACAAGAAAACACGCTACGCATATTGGCGAAATGGTATAATGGACTACGATGGACCATTATAACATGAAAACTCGCCACGCCTTTTGGCGAAATGTTATAATGGAGTACGATGGACCATTATAACATCAAAACATGCTACGCCTATTGGCGTAATGTAACATAACTTAACTTAACGTAACGTAACTTAACTTAACGTAACTTAACTTAACTTAACGTAACGTAAGTTAATTTAACGTAACGTAACGTAACTTAACTTAATGTAACGTAATGGTCCATAACTTAATTAACTTAACTTAACGTAACGTAACTTAACTTAACTTAACTTAACGTAATGTAATTGAACATAACGTAACGTAACTTAACTTAACGTAACGTAACGTAACTTAACATAACGTAACGTAACGTAACTTAACTTAACGTAACGTAATGGTTCATAACATAACTTAACTTAACTTAACTTAACTTAATTTAACATAACATAACTTAACTTAACTTAACTTAATTTAACTTAACTTAACTTAACTTAACTTAATGTAACGTAATGGTCCATAACTTAACTTAACTTAACGTAACGTAACATAAGTTAACTTAACTTAACTAAACTAAACTTAACTTAACTTAACGTAACGTAACTTAACGTAGCGTAACATAACGTTCGTTAACGTAACGTAATGGTCTATAACTTAACGTAACTTAACTTAATGTAACGTAATGGCCTATAACTTAACTTAACTTAACTTAACTTAACTTAATTTAATTTAACTTAACTTAACGTAACGTAACGTAACGTAACTTAACGTAACGTAACGTAACGTAACGTAACTTAACGTCAATTCGTTTAGGGGGTTTCCCTAATTTTAAATTCTGAAAATATTTAGTGACTGAAAATTCTGTTGCTGGAATTAAATTGAAATTAAATTATGAAAATATTTAGAGACGAATGCGCTAGAGACATGCAACACAGTATGACCACATGCAAATTCAAATTTACTCTATTTATATAATTTTGTTATTATTTTCTTAAATATATAAATTAAGTTGTAATGTGAATATTTTTATTTTTGTAATTATATTGATGCTAATCATTTTAATGAATGATATTATATTATTAAATTAATATTTCAAATATTAATTTAATAATAAAATATCATTCATTAAAATGATTATAATATTTCCTATATATATATATATATATATATATATATATATATATACAAAGGGATTTTACAACAAACAAATATTTCAAAACATTATTTATTTTAAACTTACAAAGGGATTTTACAAAAACAAATATTTCAAAACATTATTTATTTACAAAAACAAGTATTTCAAAACAAATCAATCAATTCTAAAAGCGCGGTGCCCACTGAGGCCTAACCTAAAAAAATACGAATCCCGTGCTCAAACCATCTTAAACTCCCAACCGTCTATCCAATATTCATCCACGACTTACACGGAATAAAAATATTATTCTCGCGGATCACAATCTTATGCCGTCCATTGCATTTCTGAATCTAACAACCATTATCCACTTGGCCCTTTCTATATAAACTAATCAATCAATTCCCCAGTCATTAGCATAAAACATTTTCGCTACATCAATCAATCTCTCTGTCCATCAAAAATGTCAGGCCGAGGCAAAGGGGGGAAGGGATTAGGAAAGGGAGGAGCAAAACGACACCGCAAAGTGCTCCGAGACAACATTCAGGGCATCACGAAGCCGACGATTCGTTGGTTGGCGAGAAGAGGAGGAGTGAAGAGAATCAGCGGGCTCATCTACGAAGAAACTAGAGGCGTTCTGAAGATATTTCTGGAAAACGTATTCATGATGCGGTGACGTATACTGAGCATGCGAGAAGGAAGACGGTGACTGCCATGGACGTCGTTTATGCCTTGAAGAGACAAGGCAGGACTCTGTATGGTTTCGGCGGTTGAGGAGGCTGCGGTTATGGCTAGATTTAAGTGATATTGAGTTGTCGTCAATGCAATTGAAATTGGGTGTTAGGGTTTTTGTTGATGAAATTGAATGGCATCTTGCTTATATTGTGGATTTGTTTTGATGATAAATGCAATTCTATGAAATTGATGTGCAATTTCGTATAATTCTCTAGTTCTCTATTGATTGGATTAATTGCAATTTTCTTAAATGAATTACTTATATGGATGGAGACTTAGTGTTTATTGTTTTTTTTACTTTTTTGAAACGACTAACTGTGAGGTTTCCAGGGGGTGCTCCCACGCCCCGCGCGCCCTTGGATAGGGGTGTGCGTACGTTCAGATGCGGGACACCACTGCTCTCGTTCCACCCTCCCTTGTTTAGGGGAAGACGAAATCAAAAGTGCGAGAGGAGTGATGTCTATGTTAGAACGTTTGAATGTGCCTCGGTTGCCTTGAGTGGATTTTGTATCCAATATGGGACCTGATGGTTTCCTGCATCAAGTTATCCCTTGTTTAGGGGATACCAGGATATGGGAATGCATTACCCTTTCATTCCCATTTTCCCTTTTTAGGGAAACGGAAAAGTGCAAAAAGGATATTGCGACGCCCCCACTATGGATTTATTAAAAATAGCCTTATGGCTCATTCAGATTACTATGGGAGCTTTGGGTTTCCCGCATCAAGTTATCCCTTGTTTAGGGGATACCAGGATATGGGAATGCATCACCCATCCATTCCCATATCTCCCTTTTTTAGGGGAGAACGGGAAAGTGCAAAGAGGGAATGTTGCGAGGCCTCACTGAATCCGAAAGTTTTAGAGTCGTCATCTTTATTTTAAGGCAAATAAAGAAAAACCAAAGAAAAGAAAAATAAACCAGAGAAAAAGAAAACGGGTTCGGAGGCTAAGTTACGAGTTGGGAAGGTGCTAGGCACCAACTCGCCCTTTCGATCTCGAAAATGGTTTTTGGTCAAGTATGCTTATTGTCACATTTATTTAGCAAATAAATAAGGTATTAAAATGACAGGGGAAATTTAAACAAATACATTCGTGGCCACATTATTTACGGACTTCGTTCCTTCCAATAATTACAGGACATATTTAAGAATATTTGGCCATTATAACGGCTCTTTTACATAGTATTTCCTATTCTAATCCGGCGACAACGGCTTATATTGGCTACATTCGCGGATTTAAATAACAACTTTTAAAAATAAATAAAAGGCAGAAAAATGTAAATAAATAAAATAAAGCGACACTCTTAAAGGTTTTACCTTTTAGAGCGGCGGTGTGCTCATTCCTCGCCCGGGGAGAAGGAATCTTTTGTTGTTTGTGTGGTTGTTGTTTTGAGTTGGGCGAATGTGCTTTATTTGTGAGGGTTTGGGCTTATCAACTCGGGCGAGTGACAACTTATTTGGGTAGGTTTTGGCCTTTTGGTTGGGCGGAACCTAGACTTAATTTTGACTTTTCGGCTCGTTACTCGGGCGAGTAGCGGCTTACTTTGGGATTTTGAATTTGGGGAAGTGAGGTGGATACCTAACAACTAGGCTAGGGATCACTTATAACCTATGGGTTTTGATTTTGGCGAGTTTGGACGGGGTTTGGAGACTCTAGGGGCTTCCACTCACCTATCTCGCACCTCTCGTACTATTCCTATCGGTAGTAGCGGCCATTGCGATTAAAATCGCGGAGGAAAAATGTGTGCGTAAAGCGGGAGCCGGGGCCTCTATTTATAGTGGAAGGCGAGGGACACGGGGAATTGAGATTTGTTCACCACATTTGCTTGTACCTTGTGCTTCAAGACTTGTACCATTTGATCTACGAGACAAGCTATAGCTTGCATGGTGCGGCCAAGGGAGACCGCAGTGCGGCACCACACCATGCTTCTTCAATCTTTCAATTTTTGCACTTTCCCGCGGTTCAGCATCGCGCATCTGCTTTTCCTTTTGCATTTTTGACTCATGTAACTTGACATTTGTTAAGTTTTAACGATTCTTGATATTTTATGTCGGTCACATACCGAGAGTGAAATTGAGGTGTCTGAGCCCCTCAACGATGGAGTCTACGGGTAACCTTAAGGCTTGCGAGTAGGCGAACATCGTTGATAAACAAGACTCTCAATTTCGTTCATTTAAACAGGAGAATGCAATTGGTAGCGTTATTACAATGCACGATTAACATGCTATCAAACTCTATAACCTAGACATTTTTAGTCGGTTATATAAAAAAATTATCGCAATTTTAAGCGAGATATGAATTTAATGTGCTCGATGGTCGGACCTACTAATGTAGGCTACCTACGTATTCTATTAAAAATCGGACCAAGCGTTGTTCGGGGCCAAAACCTAAACTACAACCAAGTGAGGATGTCATGTTCTTGGGTCAAGCCCGATCGAGAACCTAACGGAAAAAAGATTTTTGTGTTTTCGAAAAAGTCGTATTCTTAGGTCCGAAACCGTTGTCAAATACGGTATGAAGATTTGAATGTTTTTACGCCACCACATTTCAACAGGTCAATACCTTGTCGTTGAAGCGTGTTAAGAAAATTTTCTAAGTTATGTCAGGCTGGTCATTTGCCTTGTTTCCAAACATAACACGAAAACTTTCGGATATCGAGCACTTTCGGCCAGATAAAGATCGTCGTCGAGAGCACGACAAATTGATCACTCTTCAAGTATTTTCGAAATTTGTGAAGTGGAAAACATTCTTTTCCTTCCCTTTTTTTCTCGCTCTCTGTGTTTTTTTCAAATATTCCTCTTTTTTGTGTTTTGAAATATTCCTCTTTTTTTGAAAAATTCCTCTTTTTTTTGTGTTTTTGAAATATTCCTCTTTTTTTCTTTTTTGAAATCAAAACTCAATTTGAAAAAGAGTTTTTCTTTTATTTGAGAACAAAAGCAAACTTCTTTTTTTTTTTAAAGCTTTCCTATATATAAAGGAAATTATTTTAGAGTCAGGGTAAGAATCTGTGCACGACTTACCACTGTGCGGGTGGGCTGCGCGGATCGGTGATCTTGGCATTTTGCCACTCTTCTTTGGGAATTTATTCTATTTTTTTTTTGTTGTGATGGTCGGACCTACTGATGTAGGCTGCCTACGTATTCCTTAACAAAGGAAATCGGACCAAACGTAGTTCGGCCAAAACCTAAACTATCACTCGTACAATGGTCGGGCCTACCGTGATAGGCTGCCTACGTATCCTTAAACAAGGAATCAGACCGAAACGTAGTTCACTCAGCTGGGGACTAAATACGGCGGTGTAAGTGTTGTGGTGCAAGTGCGGCAATACTAAATGAGCAAGTGTGGCAAAGCTTTATCAAATAAGTACGACAAGGGTAAATATGTGTTGTGATGGTCGCATCTCGTGATAGGCGCCTCGTATCCTTAAACAAGGAATCGGACCAAGCGTGGTTAGATCTTGTGGCTATGCGGAGTGAATTGTTTCCTAGGAACTCAGCCTCTATTGGAGAACAAGACCTTTCCTTATAAATCCGGGGTTGTGTTCCCCTTAAAGGAAAGTTTCCCACATAGCCAAAATGAATGGAATGCATTGCCTCCTCAGGAACTCAGCCTTCAACGGAGAACAAAACCTTTCCCTATCAATCCGAGGCTGTGTACCCCTTAAAGGAAAGTTTCCAAACATCAAACAAATGCATTGTTAAAAAGGAAAATACCTTCCTTTCCTTTACCGTTGTCGTGTTAGATGTGACAAATTCTGTTGCTTTGATGTTGCTTGCGCTTTCGTTGTTCGTTGTTGCACTTTCTTTGGGGATTTTCTTTTTATCCTTTGTTCCGGCCTTATTTGAAAATCTTTTCCATTTGTTTTCGGCTTTAGCTGGAAAATCTTTCTTGATGCTGCTGCATTTTTCTTTACTGCTCCTTCTAACTTTGGTCAGAAGCTTCTTTTCTTACTGCAGCATCTTTTGGTATCAGCTGAAATCATCATCTTCTTTTTTTGCTGCTGTTTTCTTTTTGCTTCATTTTCTAGCTTCAGTCGAAAATTTCTTCTTCTGCCGCCGCATTTTTCCTTGTTGCATGTACCTGAAAAATTTTTCCTTCTTGTACATGCATTTTTCCCTCTCCCGATTTTTTGTTTTTTTTGTTTTTTGTTTTTTTTGTTTTTTTTTCTGCATGCCTGCCACTTTTCTTTATTTGCATGCTTATTACCTCTTTTTTGTTCTCATTTTTTTTTTGTTTTTTGTCTTTTTTTTCCATCTGGATATACTTCAGATTTGCTAGATTTTGGCACTGTTTGGTACTTTTGAAGCATTCCTGACTTTATTAATGATGCTTATGCATGTCCTATTTATGCCTAAATGATGTAATTAAGTAATGATGCATGAAATTTATTCAATTTATTTTTATGATGCATGATTAAACTAGTGGTCACTATTTGACCCTACCATGCATGATTTATACTATAAATGCAAATGGGGCTAAATGATGCATGCTTATGCTGCAGGGACATAGTAAATGCCATAAGAATATTTATTTTTCTGATTGGTGGCATTTTATTTTCTTTCTTTTTTTAGCGCACCCCTAATGCAGCTTATTGGATGATAAATGCAAATGCTGGATGCATATACTTACTTTATTTAATGCAAATGCGATGCCTAAAAATTACAGGATGCTTATTAACATGATGCATGAGTATTCTTTATTCTATTGTGCATGCAATAATACAAAATGTAGTATATATCTTTAAGATGCAAAATGCATTTATAATGCTTAGATTAAAAATCGTTTATTTATATGCAAAACAATACATAAAAAAATTTTGTTTTTGTTTTTTGTTTTGTTTTGTTTTGTTTTTGTTTTTGTTTTTTGTTTTTTTTTTGAAAACATGTACAAATATTTACAATGCAATCTAATTTATATGATGCAAAATAAATAAAAAACACATGCAGACTCAAAACGCATGAACAAAGCAAAGCTATACCGACCTAACAGGTAATGACACGATGTACCCCAAAATGGATTTTAAAGGAATATACCTTCGGGTTCGAGCAGGCTTTTCCCTTCTTCTTTTTTTGTGATATGCGGGGAAAGGAAAAGGCAGATACCTCCTTGGCCATATAATTGTTGCAGGGCTATACTTGGCACAACTCCGCATTTTTCTTCGTCGAATGACAGGCGTAGCCGTGAATGATCGGAATCCAAGTCGTACTGGTTGTTTCGGATAATGGCAACGAGATGATGAATAGGGCGAGGATACTTCGGTGTTTTCATTCGATGAGGCCGAGCTTTTTACGTCTTGCGAAGAAGTACATGGGATCGGCCGGGCGGACGCCACAGACATTGATGGACTGCTTCAGGGCTTAAGCTGCAAATGAAGGATAGTTTTGGGGGAAACAAAGGGGGTAAAGGCAATAATAGATATGTACATGCAATTAATGCATAACCTAAATTTCTTTAGCAATTATTCCTAAGTTGCACCTTAGGACCTGTAATATTATATTTTAGTGTTTTATTGTGAGCTTCCGGTCGTGGTTTTTCTTCTGTCAGTCGAGCCCCTTTGCATGCTGAAAACTGGAGGTAAGATGCCGAGATTTCAAAGAGTGTCTTCCCTCTCCTTATTCTCCTGATATATATTTTTATTTGGCTCTAACTTTTGCCTAGGCCGCCCTTTCGGGTTTTCAACCTAGCGAGCCTTTATTATTATTATTATTTTCTTTTTTTTAATATATATATATATATATATATATTTTTTTTTATTTTTTTTTTTGCGCTCTAATTTTGCCTAGGCCGCCCTTTCGGTTTTCACCTAGCGAGCCTTATTTCTCCCTTATATATATATATATATATATATATATATATATATATATATATATATATATATATATATATATATTATATATATATATATATATTTTTTTGCCCTTATTGCCTAGGCCGCCCTTTTTTCGGGTTTTTCACCTTTTAGTGGCCGGAGAGGAAGCATTTGTCGGATAGGGTGGTTCGAGCATAATACCTTTTAAGCTCGTTGAGATTGGAGGCTGAACAAGGTTTTTCTTTCCTGGCTTGTAAGGAGTACGACATCTCCTGACCGGATCTTTTGACAATATACGACACATCGTGGAAGAGAGGGGTAGCAGCCTTTGATAAGTAGCCCCAACATTTTTTAGCACAGACGGCATGACATGATAGCAGTAGGTTCCCCAAGGGGTGGTGAATGGGATCTTTTCTTGGTCTCTTGCTGCCTTTGATTTGAGTATAACCCAGCATGCCGTTGATAAAAAAAACTGTTGGGCTTGGGAATGATCAATATATTTGACAGCCAGATCGGATATTTTTTCTTTCTTCTTTTTTTTTTTTTACTTTTTTTTTACTACTTCTTCTCTTCCTTTTTTTTTTCTTGTATTTTTTTTTTACCCGAATGAAGTTGACGTGCGGCCGTTTCATGCTTTCTCTTTCAACTTGTAGTGATCATTCCGGCTTGATGCGGCAGGGCTTTTGTCTGATTGGCCGAGTATCCGGATATGTGGGGATCTTGTGTTCGACTATGGCTGGGTCTACCCTTGACACATCTTCATAGGACCAAGTAAGCATGTCCACGAACTCTTTGAGGAGATCCATGAGTGTTATTCTTTCAGAGCCTTGCAGGTAGTTGCCGATTCTGACTTCTTTTGATTTCATTGTCTAGTCCCATATTGATAGTGGATCAGTCTTCGGTTGCTGTTGAATGTTGTTGTCCCTGGCTCTAATGACTTTTTAAGCTCAAGCAAATAAATTTTTTTTCTCTTTTGGGTCCTTTTAAATGACTCATTATTATAATTTTTTTTCAATGCGTCTTTTAATGTAGGTGCAACTAAGAAATAAGCAAAGCCGTTTAGATTATTATTATAAGCACACCATACAGGGTTAATTACAATATTGAGGACCTGGGGTTTGAGATCCTCAATTTTAGGGAGCGGATCGGTAGATGACCAATTCGTAAGGCTAGGGAAAGGAATAGGGCTAATATATCCGAAGTAGTCCACCAGGTCTGTGGGCGTCAAAAGTAGGCAGGTCGTAGTATACTAGTTATGCAGTGGCTTATTAGAAATTGGCTCAAACTCAGCAGGGAGCTTCTCGTGATCAGTACCTATCGCTATCAGAAGTGCCATCAACCTCAATCATGTTGATTTGAGGTGAGGGTTATTGATTATATTTGGTCCTGGGAGTGGGCTTTTCAATAACCTTATCATCTATAAGATCCTGAATAGCATTTTTGAGCTGATAACATTTATCGGTGAGGTGACCACCTACGATATGATATCACAAGATCGGGCATGATTCCTGTCCCGGGGGGGGTCCGTGGCTTATAATTTTCCATAGGCTTTAACACTCCTTGTGCCATTAGCCCCTGTAGGATTACAGACTGGGAGGCTTGCAGCTCATCATAATGACGGTCGATTGAAATTTCGCGGGGCCATTATTCCTCCGGCGTGTTGTTGACAGACTGTCCGCTCCATAAGACCATGGAACAAGGCCATAATTTTGGGTAGGAAAAGGGCGATGTATTTCCTACCACATTGACAAGGTGTGGTCTACTGCCTTCCCTTTAGAATAACTGAAAGAGCTAGGAGGCGTATTGACTTGTAATTGGCCAGTCCGTATATCATCATCAATACGAGCGCCTATCTCTACTATTTCTTTAAAATTGGTGTAGGGAAGGTACCGCATGTGTTCCGTAAATGGGCCGAGATTTTGATAAACATTCGACATGACTCTACCGGATCAGTCTCCAAAGGTCTGGGCCAACTTTTTTCCACCGACCGCGAACTCAAGACATGTTTCTTTTTCCTCCTGGTGCACGATTCAAGGTCTCTTCTATTTTCAGGATCGGTGTTGTCTTTGTACCTTTCCAGAACTCTTCACCTATCCGTCCCACGTGATTCATGGTGTTGCTATCGACAACATTAGCCATTGTTTGGCGCCCCTATTAGGGTGAGGTGAAAATTGGAAGCCATAGCCTCAAAGCTAGCTCCCTTGGTCGCATGCCGCTGGAATAAGATTTTGTGGGATATAGGCATCCATCCCATCAAACTTTTCTATGCTCCGCATTTTGAATTTGAAAGGCACACGCCGCAGTTGTAACGCGTGCCAGAGAAAATTCCCTTTGTTGAGAAGTTTGAGTAGCATAGCCTTTATATTTTCCACGCCGCCTCTATTTTGGTGGTCGGGGAGTTGGATTTTGCATATACCGGCCGGGTTAGAAGGTTAATTTCTGCGCGTGTCCGTAAGGGTTTTGGGCCGATATGGATATTGGGCTGGTGGATTCTGGGTTGGTGGAACTTGGGTAGGATAAGGATTCTGGGCTGGTGGAACTTGGGTAGGTGGATTTTGGGTTGTTTCGGTTGGGTGGCCAGGATCATTATAAGGTAAATAAGTGGTAACTTGGCCTGGCGGGTTATAATTTTGTGGGTCCATATTTGGGCTGTTCTGGAGTGGGTTGGTTATAGGAACAGGGAGGTCATTTGGGCTTTGGGGAATTTTGGTGTTTGGAGCAGGATATGAAAGATAGGACGGGTAAGGGCTGATATTTGGGTAGTAGGGACTTGGTGGAGGATTGGGATTTGGGGTAGTGGCCATATTTTGTGGGTTAGTGTTTGGCTGAGGAGTTGGGTTTGGAGGCACGTGGGATGTGGATGTTTCTTGGGGGATTGTAGGGGAAGAGTTCACCTCACCACTGGGTTTTTGACCTTGTATAAGACTTGCTATTTGGCTTAGCAAGCGTTCATCTCGTGCATCCAGATTCTGGTCTAGCCATTGCTGCATTACCGGAGTCAAAGCATATCCGGGAGCTCCTGAATTTGTACCCATATTGGAATGCTCATCTGTTGCCATACTGCTTGGATCTATTCTTTCTGAACTGATTCTGCCTTTGTCTGATCTGATACTGATACCTTCTGTTCTGATTTCTGCACTACTTTCCCGTATGAATCGGCCAATACTATCTCTGCCTTTCCAAATTTTGGCCAGGTTTCTGAGGAAAATGGGTTATGGAGGTATCAGGAGGCTGGCTGAAGGCTTTTTGGGTTTGGAGTACATCGTGCCTTTATTAGTGTATTTTATTATTGTTTGTTTTTGTTCCCTACAATTGACCGGATAAGCACCTGCTTTATTTTGACCTCGTGACTTTTCCCCGAACAAGGGATTCTTTCTCTAGAGTATAGGACCAACGTATTCCACCTCCGCCTTTCGACTCCCATGGATCGTCCTGCGAAGGGCCTATACTCTTTCCAGGATCCACCATTCGAAATAGTCTAGGTCGAGCATCAAAAAATAATAAATCAGCCCCTGTTTGTTATTTATTTTGTTTTTTTTTGTTGCGCAATTTATTTTCATCACTTTCTTTTTTTTTAAAACTTGCGCATTTTTTTTAGATATATATATTTTTTATTTTCATATATCATTTTTTTGGTGGGTCGACTCACAATTGGGATGCAAAACCTGGTCTCAATGAAGTGTCCTGAGAATCTATATGCATTCTAACGTTGGCTAATGCAGGGGATAGGCTGACCATGGTGTAGGGTAACAGTCGAATATAGCTATATGCATGTGCGTGTGTGTGGTATCTAGAAAGCAGTAAAATCTTTATTTACGATATATAAACGTAAAAATAAAACATATATGGCCTGCTGCTTTGTCGCTTGTGTGGATTTTCTGCTTTTTAGTTTGAACGCAAACAAGCAAGCACACCACATTAAGAAATAGAAAGAAAAGTGGGGAAACTATCTATCCCTATTAATTACAAATTTTGGTCCTATGCCCCCAAAGTAAAATGACAGAATGAATGCAAATATGTACAAATGTACAGAATAAAATGAAAAGGAAAATAAACTAAAAGAAATAATAATATAGAGCCGAAAATAAAGTAAAGTCCCGACTCTTTTTGTTGTGCTGCCCGGAATTTATTTTAATATATATAATATATATTATTATTATATTTTTTTTCGAAATTTTTTTATATATCATATATATATATATATATATATATATATATATATATATATATATATATATATATTTTTTTTTTGAATTTTTTTATACTCTTAAACATGCATGTAATGCTTATCTGAACGAAATGCCGCAAGATGGAGGATCATATCCACAAATATAGCCACGGTATGGGAACACTTTATTCAAATGCGTAAATTAATATGACAAGCATAGCCTAAAATAAATAAAAACAAAAAGTTTTATTTTACGAGTCTAGCCTCCATTTTATTTAAAATAAAACAACCCCCAGCCAAGTCGCCACCGTGAGGTTTCCGGGTGCTCCTGCCCCGCGCCTTGGATAGGGGTGCGCGTGCGTGCGGATGGGACACCATCGCTCTCGCTCCACCCTCCCTTATTTAGGGAAGACGAAATCAAAAGTGCGAGAGGAGTGTCGTCTATGTTAGCACGTTTGAATGTGCCTCGGTTGCCTTGAGTGGATTTTGTATCCAATATGGGAACTGATGGTTTCCCCGCATCAAGTTATCCATTGTTTAGGGATACCAGATATGGGAATGCATTACCCTTTCATTCTCATTTTCCCTTTTTAGGGAAAACGGAAAAGTGCAAAAAGGATATTGCGACGCCTCCACTATGGATTTATTAAAAATAGCCTTATGGCTCATTCAGATTACTATGGGAGCTTTGGGTTTCCCGCATCAAGTTATCCCTTGTTTAGGGATACCAGATATGGGAATGCATCACCCTCCATTCCCATATCTCCCTTTTTAGGGAGAACGGGAAAGTGCAAAGAGGGAATGTTGCGAGGCCCCACCGAATTCGAAAGTTTTAGAGTCGCCATCTTTATTTTAAGGCAAATAAAGCAAAACCAAAGAAAAGAAAAATAAACCGAGAAAAGAAAACGGGTTCGGAGGCTAAGTTACGAGTTGGGAAGGTGCTAGGCACCCAACTCGCCCTTTCGGTCTCGAAAATGGTTTTTGGCTGAAGTATGCTTATTTTCACATTTATTTAGCAAATAAATAAGGTATTAAAATGACATGAAAATTTAAACAAATACATTCGTGGCCACATTATTTACGGACTCGCAGCCGTCTCCTTCCAATAATTACAGACATATTTAAGAATATTTGGCCATTATAACGGCTCTTTTACATAGTATTTCCTATTCTAATCCGGGCAGCACAACGGCTTATATTGGCTACATTGCGCCGGATTTAAATAACAACTTTTAAAAATAAATAAAAGACAAAAATGTAAATAAATAAAAATAAACAACACTCTTAAAGGTTTTACCTTTTAGAACGGCGGTGTGCTCGCTCTGTCCTTCAGGGAGAGGGAGTCTTTTTGTTGTTTGTGTGGTTGTTGTTTTGGGTTGGGCAGAATGACTGCTTTATTTGTGAGGGTTTGGGCTTATCAACTCGGGCAGAGTGACAGCTTATTTGGGTAGGTTTTGACCTTTTTGGTTGGGCGGAACCTAGACTTAATTTTTTGACTTTTCAGCTCGTTACTCGGGCAGAGTAACGGCTTACTTTGGGATTTTTGGACTGGGGAAGTGAGGTGGATACCTAACAACTAGGCTAGGGATCACTTATAACCTATGGGTTTTGATTTTGGCAGAGTTTGGACGGGGTTTGGAGACTCTAGGGGCTTCCACTTACCTATCTCGCACCTCTCGTACTATTCCTATCGGTAGAGCGACAGAGCTTCGCTGCGATTAAAAATCGCGGAGGAAAAATGTGTGCGTAAACTGGGAGCCGGGGCCTCCTATTTATAGTGGAAGGCAGGGACACGCTGGGAATTCTGAGATTTGTTCACCCTGCATCAGCTGCTTGTACCTTGTGCTTCAAGACTTGTACCATTTGATCTCTGAGACAAGCTACAGTAGCTTGCATGGTGCGGCACCATGCTTCTTCCAATCTTTCAATTTTTTGCACTTTCCCCCCTGCAGTTCACTGTTTCGCGCATCCTGCTTTTCCTTTTGCATTTTTTGACTCATGTAACTTGACATTTGTTAAGTTTTAACAGTTCTTGATATTTTATGTCAGTCACATACCAGGGGTACGAAATTGGGGTGTCTACACTAACATGTAGGGGTAATTTTGAATCACCAAATTGTGAAACGAATTGAATTGGTTTGTTCAATTTGATATCGAGTTAGTACGGTTTTGTTTTGGTTTGAAATATATATATATATATACACACACACACACACACACACACACACACATTTATTTATTTATTTATTATTTATATTATCTACTATTAGATATTTATTAAAATTTAATTATTTTTTAAAAGCCTTTAGAGACGGAAATTTTCGTCGCTGATATTAACCTTTAGCGACGGAAATTGGTCCATCGGACATTTGCGACGCGGGATCAACGACGAGCCACCGACGGAAAAATTCCGTTGTTGGGGAGCCATTAACGACAGAATCTTGCCTTTAGTGATGGAAAATTCCATTGATAAAGGTCATTTTTCCAGTTGTGAATCACAAAGATTTCAAATCAATAAGGGAAACTAAACACAACTTTTAAGAAAATAAAGAAATTAAAATACAAATATTCAAAATTAAAAAAGTTGATTACCAAACTTAGAAACAAATTTTTTTCGGACATAAATTAAACTGATTCAGTCAATTACGATAACAATAAAAAAAATTAAAATACAAATATTTAAAATTAAAGAAATTAATTACAAAATTTACGAACCATTTTTTTAATATAAAAAATAAATCTAAGCCAGACATAAATTAAATTGACATTTAGTTGATTATGATAGCAATCAATTAAGAAACTACAACTAAATATTTGTAAAACCATAAAGGTCATTTTATTATTAATAAACTACTAAAGATATTATTTTCTTAAAAAATTGACTTTCAAATGAGGCCTCTTTGCCCGGAATGGAGGGTTTAATTAATAATTTGTATACGAATTTGCGGGCCAAAAAAACGGACCGGACAAAAATTAAATTTATTAAGTTAATTACGATAATAATTAAAAAGAAAAAAAATAAATATTTCAATTTACAAAACTTTCGATTTTTTTTTAAAAATATTTGTATACGAAATTACGGGGCGAAAAAAAAGTAAATTGATTAAGTTAATTACGATAACAATTAAAAAGAAAAAATTACAAATACAAATTTTCCCAACTATAAAACTGTAAAACGTTAAAATATTAACTGTAAAACTGTAATATATAATTTTCGTAGTAAAAAAAGTGAATGTCAGAGAAACTGATGAATAGGCAGAGAGGAGGAGAGAGAAAGAGAAAAAGAAAGAGAAGGAGTGAGAGATAAAATGATTGTGGAGATAAAATATGGATGGAAAAAAACGTGATAAAAACGGTTGAGGTTGTGAGATTAAATCCTGACCAATAATTATGTTTGGTAATTCTAATAGTATAAGGAAACCCAAAAGAGAAGGTTACCCAAATAAGTGACAGCTGTAGGATGATAGTAAAAATAATTAAATCCTGACCTCTGAATAGCTCTAATCAATTACCTAGCTTCTTTATAATATAGATAATATAATCTAATCTAATCTAATCTATATAATCTAATATAATCTAATCTAACTATCTATCTATCTAATCTAATCTAATCTAATCTAACTACCTATAAAAGTCTAGGTTGTCTTTTAGAATTTAATGTATGGACAAACCTATCCGTTAACTTAATAAATCACTCACCATTAATTAAGGCTAAAAGAGTAAATTTGTTATAGACTAATTAATTCCATGAATAATTAAATAATAATTTGATCCCTTGACTTGTAGATAATTTAAACTTAGGTCATACATTTTTTAATTCTATTAATTTCGTCTTGTATTTTGATTTTCTTATCAGTTTTGTCCCACCTATCATGATCGTTACAAATGTCGCCCAATATTTTTATCTGAAATGACAAAAAATACCCTTACTTAGTTGAGGCACTAAAACTTTATTTGAAACTAAAAAATAATATGATTTTACTTTCTTAAATATGTTCGAGAAATACATTATTAGATTTATATGAAAAAATGTATCTATAATAATAAAATTGTCGGTGAGTATCAAAATATTAAGCAAATTTGTAGCATGTTTAGTTATTACCCATGAATAAAATACGAGAAATGAGTTAAGAAAATGTGTCATAATGTCAAAAAGATGAAAAAAAATGAAGAACCATTTGATGAATTTGTGTCTTTTGTTAAGGACAATACACATAAATTTACCATGTCAAACAATAAAGATTGGAAAAAAGTAACCATAATAAATATAATAAATCACTTGTCATAAATTAAGGCCAAAAAACTAAATTTGTCATAGACAAATTAATTCCATGAATAATTAAATAATAATTTGATAATCTGACTTGTACCTATTTTAAAGTTAGGTCCTACATTTTTTAATTCTATTCATTTCGTCTTATATTTTGATTTTCTTATTAGTCTCCCCTTCTACCATTATCGTAACAAATGCCGCCCAATATTTTCTAAAATGACAAAAACACCCTTACTCAGTCAAGACAGTAAAACTTTATTCGAAATTAAAAAATAATATGGTTTTACTTTCTTAAATATGTTTGGGAAAGACATTATTAAATTTATATGAAAAATTGTATCTATAATAATAGAATTATTGGTGAGTATCAAGATATTAAGCAAATTTGTATCATGTTTAGTTATTATCCATGAATAAAATAAAAGAAATTGGTTAAGAAAACGTGTCATAATGTCAAGATGATGAAAAAAATGAAGAACCATTTGATGAATATGTGCGTTTTGTTAAGGACAATACACATAAATTTACCATTCCAAACAATAATGATTGAGAAAAAATAGCCATAAATATAATAAATTACTCACCATTAATTAAGACCAAAAGAGTAAATTTGTCATAGGCTAATTAATTCCATGAATAATTAAATAATAATTTGATCATTTGACTTGTACATATTTTAAAGTTAGGTCATGCATTTTTAATTATATTCATTTCGTCTTGTACTTTGATTTTCTTATCAGTTTCCCCCGCCTACCATTATCTTTTCAAATGTCGCCCAATATTTTATAAAATGAAAAAAATACCCTTACTCAGTCGAGACACTAAAACTTTATTCGAAACTAAAAAATAATATGGTTTTACTTTCTTAAATATGTTCGGGAAAGACATTATTAGATTTATATGAAAAATTGTATCTTAATAATAGAATTGTTGGTGAGTATCGAGATATTAAGCAAATTTGTAGCATGTTTAGTTATTACCCATAAATAAAATAAGATAAATGAGTTAAAAAAAATATGTCATAATGTCAAGAAGATGAAAAAAATAAAATAAAGAACCATTTGATGAATTTGTGCGTTTTGTTAGAAAAAAAAAACTAAAATCTACAGTTTACTTCTTTGAATTTTCAGACTACTACAAACAGCCTTAAAAACTATTATACTATTCCCAAACTTATAGATATTACAAACAAAACCAATTGTAGTTATCACAAATAACCGGGTTCAAATATTTTACTTCTCTCCATAACTGCGTTCCAAACCTCAAACCTCTTTTGCTCTTAATAACTTGCTTGCTTCTCTTCATAGGACCCGATGTAGTTACATATGAGAATCTCTCTATTCCCCTCCCTTGGCTATCGACTTTCTTTTTTGTGTATAAGCCGAAGAATACTTCCAGTGTGCTTGGTAATCTCAGATTACAATGTCTTTGGGTCACGGTGCATAGTGTTTTGCAGGATAGGGGTAGATGGCTTAGATGGGATCTTCCTCCGAGCTATAGTTATAAACTAAATATTGATGGATCTGCTAGGAATGGCTTATGCACAGGGGGAGGCATTATTCATGACCATTGTGGTTTTTAATTTGATCTGTGTTTTTTCTTGCTTCTATGGTCATGGGACCAACACGTGTGCAGAGATATCAGCTTTACGAGATGGGTTATATTTATGCAGGAGACTGAATATTGAACGGATGATTGTTGAAACAGATTCTATGGTGGCGGCTAATGGCTTGATGGGGAGGCAGCGTTTTCTGTGGAAATATGATAGTAAGCTATTTGATTGCAAAAATTTATTGGCTGATTATGAAATCCGACATGTCTACAGGGAGATAAATAGAGTGACAGATAAGCTTATGGAGGTGGCCTATACTAACATATCGTATAAGATATATGAGACAGTGACTCATCTTCCAAATATTGTTTGGCAAGTCTTAAGAGAGGATACGTTGGGTATTTATAATTTTCGTCATTGAATCGGTCCTTTTTAGTGGTGAGATTTATGCTATTATGTTTGGTGTTAGAGGTAAGGCTCTTTTGTCCGTCCGTTTGTGGGTTAGGCTGGTTGTCCCCATCCTTGTATTATTATCTTTTATTTTAATAAAATGCTGCAAGGTGTCGTCCCTGTTTCCTAAAAAAAAAAAAAAACTTTCTTTTCTTCTACTCCAACTCTCATTTTATTGGAAGATATTGCCATCAACCGACATCCTTTCAAGTAGTATATCCCAAAATTAATTAGATTATCTCCTTACTTAGTAATTTGACACCGAAAGTGGATAGGAACTAAGAAATGTGAGACGCTCTAAGAAAAAAGTCCGACTAATCAGAAGCTAAAAAGATTATATGTCTCAATTTGAACAAGGGGAGGTGAATGCATTTCTTGGTGGTGGTGATAGTAATGCTGACACCAACCGACTGACATCCTTTCAAGTAGTATATCCTAAAATTAATTAAATTATCTCCTTACTTAGTAATTTGATACCGAAAGTGGATAGGAACTAAGAAATGTGAGATGCTATAAGAAAAAAGTCTAACTAATTGGAAGCTAAAAAGATTATATGTCTCCATTTGAATAAGGCGAGGTGAATGTATTTCTTGGTTCAGTTTAGGCCAAAACCACAAATCGAACTGCCCCTAATGGTTCCAAAACTTTCAAACCGAACCGAATCAAAGAAAGCTTGGAACCAAACCGAACCACTCAGTTTTGTTTGGTTTGGTTCGGTTCCGATACCATAAACTGTGAACCGAACCGAATCGATTGATTTTTCAATTTTTGAAACCGAATCGTCTTCAATCAAAATTGAGCCAAACTGACTGATTTGACCCGATTCGATTCAGTGGTTCTGATTTACACCCCTACCAGTAACTACATGTACTAAATCACAAACACCACAGTAGCAGTTTTACTCCCATCTCTAAATATTTTTGTCAACTCCTAGTTAAAATAAAGTAATTTATTTGGGAGTAGGTCTCTTATGAGATCGTCTAGTTGCATCCGTCTTATATAAAATATTCGTAAGAACGTCTTATATAAGTTTTTACCTTTATTAGTACAATTTTCTTTGTTTAATGTAAAAATTTGTTTCTATAGATAATAGATTGTGGTGTTTTTTTTTTTTTTTGACTTTCTTGGTTTGCTAAACCGTACAAGGATATGATTATTGGTGATGTTTCTTGACTTTCTTGGTTTGCTTAGTAGTGCAAGGATTATTGATGGTGTTTTTGACTTCCTTTGTTTGCTTAGCAATGCAAGGATTCTTTTGTCTTAAAATAATTATCTAGTTTTTAGTTTTAATATAATTCTTAATATCATTTGATTATAATACTCTTATTAATTGCAAGATGACCAAAGAAATGGGGTCCATTGATTTGGCATTGAATAAATATTTAGTATTAAAGAAATACTCAATTTGTTTTGGGCAAATAGTTTCCGTTTGAAAGTTAAATTTTTTTACAAAAATTGATATTTTTAGTAATTCCTTAGTAACAAAATTACACTTTTATGCTTTAATTTTTAAAAATGGACTCTTTAAGTGAAATATCCCAAAATAAAATAATTTTTTTTTACCTAAAACGGAGGAAATATCATCTAAAGTCAATGGTAGTTGGAAAGAAAAATACAATTCAATATATTAATATGATAATAAAGTGTCACGTAACGAAGTAGGGGGTCCGCCTCGACGAGCAACCCATTCCTCGATCCCTCGTGGGACAACAAAGGGTACCTATCAGAACACTCTATGTGCGGCTTCATACTCCCTCCGTTCCATCCAAAGTGTTCATGTTTTTAAAGTCTTAATTATTAAATAATATATAATGAGCATTAAAGTTGGTTATAATTATAAAAATGTTTTAATATAATCAATATGTTATTATTTAATGTAAATGGTAAAGTTGAAATATTATGTGGATGATAAATATATATAATTTTTAAAATTAACTCTTAAAGTGAAACAATTTAAAATAGTATGGTGGACTCTTTGCTTGGGACAGAGTGAGTAATAAATAATACTCTTTCCGTTTCACTGAAAGAGTTCACGTTTGAAAAGTCTAATTATTAATGAGAATATTAATGTTATCCGAGTTAGTCATAATTACAAAAATACTCAAAACACAAGCAATGTGAAGTGTAAAGATGAAATGTTATAAAAATTGTAAGCATAAATTTTTTTAAAAAATTGACTCTTACTATGAAACATATCAAAATATTATAAAGTTAATTTCGAGATAATTGCAAAAAAAATCCTAACCTATTTTGTATTTTGCAAAATTAACCTCGTGTATTGATTTTCACCAAATTGAACCTCCACCTATTTTCATTTTTGCAATTCAAACCTTCCGTAAAAGAGATGTTAATTTTTTTAACGGGATGCTGAGTGGGCTGTCACGTTGGCAGCTGACGTGGACACTGTAGCATCCAACTTATATTTCTCACTTTTTTTCATTGCATATTAAACCATGTACATTTGTTTGTCTTACAAAAAGAACCTTGGTCAAACCGTAGTTTATTTCCTGCCATTTCTATTGCAAATTAAACCTTATGCATTTTTTCCTTTTTGCAAGATGAACCTTGGTCGAATTACTTGTTAGCTCCCGCCTTTTTTATTGCAAAGTAAACCTTGTATAAATTATTTTTTTTTACAACATAAACCTTGAGAAAAAAAAATTCAAATTTTGGCTATATACATACTCATTTCATACTAAAAAAATTATGCTTCAAATTAATTACGGAATCAGATTCCCTGATTAATTACCTATTCCTCAGTCCCCACTTGCCTCAACTTAATTCATACTTGTTAACTTTAATTTACCCTTTGTTTCTCACACGATACACATACTCCACCACTTTAGTTTCACACAAAATTTTTTTTTTCTCATATTTCATTTTAAAAAATCCATTTTAAAAAATTATGCTTCAAATTTTTATAAAAATTTTATTTTAGATAGAACGGAACAAGTATTTAACTAGGTTAATGTATTAATTTGAAATACTTATAATCTAATATATATGGTCACTGTTACTTGTACATTGTTATTCAAGTTACTGATATAACCTTATTATAAAACCCATATAAGGTTTTTTTGGACCCAAAAATAAGGCAGGAAATGTCAAATATGCTAGAAAAATATTGGTATGTGTTATCCGCATGTATTTTTGTGGGGTTATATAAATTCATGCTTGACGTATTCTTTAAAATTCGTGAGTTTGACTTGTTTTTCATAATTGATGAAAATACCCTTCATAATCAAGTATAAAAAGATAGAAACGACGGAAACAATCCCTACAAAATACATGCCGATGACTCATGACAATATTTCATCTAAAAATTAACGAAAATCTTACTTAACTCTCAATTGCAAAATTACAACCTTAAACCCCAAGTACCACATTGAGTAGACAAGTGAGTAAACGTGATGAACAACAAAGAAGTAATTCAACTCATAATGTCAGCGAGATAGCAACTCCACACACTGAAAGTTGGTTACAAAACGTTAGGGGCTAAATGTATTAAGTTAGATTGTACAAGGGTAGTGTGTGTATCTTAGTAGTAAGGAGTATATAATTAGTTAGCTCCGTTAATCATCTTCAACTTTCCCATTCATTCTTTGTAATGTTCTGATTTTAAGGAATAATGCAGTGTTAGAAACAGTATGACTCGATTATTTTTGGCTGGAGGCGGTCACTTTCTATGACAAGGTGATTGCATTACCTTGGTAGAAATCCGGAGGATGATTCTATCGACAAAGCGGTCATTTTCAGGAAGGAAGGCGACCACATTTGATGACAAAGTGATCACATTACATGGAGTAAAGCATCCGCGTTCGTGCGGCATAATTTTTTTAGGATGAAATGAGTATAGATATAGCTAAAATCTGGTTTTCTCTCAAGGTTTATGTTTCGAAAAAAAAAATTTATACAAGGTTTACTTTGCAATAAAAAAGGCGGGAGCTAACAAGTAATTCGACCAAAGTTCATCTTGCAAAAAGAAAAAAAAAAGGTTTAATTTGCAATAGAAATGGCGGGAAATAAACTACGGTTTGACCAATGCTCTTTTTGCAAGACAAACAAATGTACAGGGTTTAATTTGCAATGAAAAAAAGTGAAAAATATGCTACAGTGTCCACGTTAGCTGCCAACATGACAACCAACTCAGCATCCTGTTAAAAAAATTAACACCTCTTTGACGGAAGGTTTGAATTGCAAAAATGAAAATAGGTGGAGATTCAATTTGGTGAAAATCAATACACGAGGTTAATTTTGCAAAATACAAAATAGGTCAGAGTTTTTTTTGCAATTATCTCGTTAATTTCAAATGTCTTAATGTTCCTTTTTAAGTGTTTGTTTTTTAGGGATATGTGAAAATTGATGCCTATTATGGTGGTATAATGATTCTTATTAAGCTTTAAAGCATTATTTTGTAAAATACATTTTTTAGAATTCAATTAGGACACCATAAATCGTCCTAATATGTGAAGTGTAAGTGATTCTTAGGAGATCCCACCACCGAAGTAGGTGGCGAAGAAATTGGACTGAATTGGTGCGAAACACACATTGAAGTACCTATAAAAAAAATGAACGTTTGGTCATGCCTTATGGATTATTTGTGACAATTGGAGATGTCATTGGAGCAACTGTTGCATGGCCTTGCAATTTCACTACGATATGTTGTACTAGTGTGTTTGGTTATGTTGCATCCGATAAATGAACCTTTCCATAATACTAATATATATGCACATATTGTCAAATTGTAGGTGGTACCAAAGGATGAGCGTTAAGTCGCAAATACATGATTGTTTTTTCGGTTTCATGGAACAATTATATTTATTAGCTCCTAGTGTTTATTTATTATATTTAGATTTTAGGTTTAACTTTGTTTTTGTTATGTTTCTTCTTCTTTTTGATTAGCATATGTTGGTTAGTGGATGTTCAAGTATTAGACTATGTTTTTGGGATATAATGGTTAAAGATGAATTTGTTTGATATTAATTATTATGATTTAATATTATAAAGTTAATTTCAAATGTCTCAATTTTCCTTTTTAAGCGAATGTTTTTTAGTGGTATGTGAAAATTGATGCCTATTATGGTGGTATAATGAATTTTACAAAGCTTTAAAGCATTATTTTGTAATATACATTTTTTAGAATTCAATTAGCACGCCATAAATCGTCCTAATATGTGAAGTATAAGTGATTCTTAGGACGCCACATTTCCAAAAATTGTAGTGGCATGGTTGTCCTATAATCTAATGTTGTGACGCCCAATCGCTTCCTATCAAGTAGTAATATTAGGACTCCTAAACGTGTAGTATCATGGTATGGTATTAGGACGACAAACTTTGTCCTATCAAGATGATATATTTAGGACGACAAACTTCGTCCTATCAAGATGATATATTAGGATGACAAACATCGTCCTATCAAGATGATATATTAGAATGACAAACTTCGTCATATCAAGATGATATATTAGGACGACAAAATTCGTCCTATCAACATGATATATGAGGACGCTTTTTTGCATCCTATCACACTACTATATTAGGACACCAAAGGCCATTGTTTTAAAGAAATATTAGGACGTTTTTTATGAGACGATTACAGGTGTCCTAATACATATACATTATTAAGTTGCCCATAAGAGTCCTATTAACTTTTTGCTACCCCTTTAAATAGGATGCCCAAGTTTGTGTCCTATTAAAAAAGACGTCCTATAAAACTAGATATAAGAACACAATCGAGTGTCCTTAAAAACACTTTTTGTTGTAGTGACATATTTTTCTTAATATACTAAATAAGAATGTGAAGAGTTTTAGAATAATTTATCCAATCAACCATAATAATGACATTCTCTATTTTCAATTTTCAATGCAAAAAAGTGGTTTATATACAAATTAAAAGTGTTTCTAAATTTAGAAAGTCACTTTTGGCGGGAACTTTCCAAAACTTGCTCATCTCCTTTTATGTATGTATAGGTAAACAAGGGCAAGGGGGAGAGAGAGAGAATGAGGGTGATGGGTTGGGTGATAGATATTATGGTGTATGTAAATCCACCCCGCTTTAACCTGCAACCTATGCGAGTCTAACTCGAAAAGCCCGCCTTTTGGCGGAGTAGTTTTTTTAAAACCCAACTCATCTTTTTTATATAGCGAAGCGGACCAACTCAGCAGGTTGACCCATTTAAACGGTTCTACTAATGAATTAATAATAGAAAAAATTGTAGGCCCGTACATTTTGATGAATTTTCAATCGTTTTAGTACCTTATATTTTTTCAAACTACTAAAGTCCACTTTTGATGTATCGCGATGCATCATTTGATAAGTGATGCATCGTTTGATATCAGACGATGCACACATTTGGCATCACGATGCATCGATTTGTAACCGTGATACATGAATTTGAACTTTTAGCCGTTTGAAAAATATAGGGTAATAGAGCGCGGTTTAAAATCCATCAAAGTGGACGGGCGAAAATATTTCCCACTTAATAATATTCAATTAAGTCAACTTTTATAAATTTTTATTATGAACCGGCAAGCGAGTAGAAACTGGTGACTTGCTTGGAATATTTGAAGGACAGCGAGACGTGGAAGACGCAGAAGAATTCATCGGGCAACTAAGGTGGATAACATTTTCTCAGAAACTGTTGTGGACGGGAGAAATTACTTAGTTTCACAAGTAAAGGAATTCAAACTTTTAAGAAACTTATCAAGTGGAATACTGAGAAAAAATAAATGCATTAGGTTTATTATCATGATATGCTTCAACAACAATGGCAATTGGCAAATAACGGCAGCCCCATCAATGAGAACCAACAAAGACATTCAACAAAGACTATTGACAGGCTTGAACCCACTTATACAACCATGGGTTTATCGGATAAGAGCGTAATGTAATCTTGAAGTTCTTTTGGTTTAGTTAAGCCATCACCATACTTGTAGATCACGTCGATCACACGAGCGAGGTTGACAAGTACCATTAGCAGATCCTTTGAAACAGCTGTCGGCTTGAGGTATTCCTCGTTAATGTCTTTCCATGCATTTTCAATCCTAGCCCATAACTCGATGATGGTCTCCTTCTTAGAGGCATCATATAGCCTCATGTAACACTCCACTGCGGAAGCAAATTGTCCTCTCTTCTCCTCTATCTACAAATCTTACATTTCACAACATCAACTTATATATAACCAAAAATCGATTAAATTTTTGGAGTTATAGTCCTACCTCATGTGACATAATGTCATTTTGTAGATGTGCAATTGTTTCTGCAGCTTTAAGAATTTTGGGTCGACTTTGTAGCCATTCAAATGCATCCTTAGTGGCAACCTCAGTACCCATTCCAGTAAAGCCATTTACTGACATTACATAGTAACCACTACTTACCGTTGCACTTTCCAAGTACTCGTCAAATGGTGGTATTATACCGTTAGTAGACCAAACTGCGTCACGGTAGTATTCTTGAAGCAACTCTTTCAACTAGTCAAAATAGAAAAGGAAGATTCTTCTTATTAGAAATGTTGGATTCGATTGTCAGAAAGACATAAGGCTGACAATTAATATGAAACCAATAATTAGCTAGGGCCATGTTCATACTGCTTCTTTTGCATAAAAAGTTGCGTACTCTCTTCCTTCCTTAGTCATTTGTTCATCAAGTTCGTCGTAGAGGGCGAGGAGTATGGTATATATATATTTCATGTAATTCGGAAGTTGATCCATGGCGCTTACATCCCACCTGAAAATAGAATTAAAGGGGGAATAGAATCAATGTTTGAGGATGTTGATGGAGAATTTCTCCTTAATTTTCCTTTACAAGGTTATGATGTTACTTGCATTTGAACACTGGATCTAAAAACTATGGAAGTGATATAAGAGAAAATGAAGTGAAATACGGAAATAAAACCTGTCCACAGCATCTGTAAAAAGCTGAAGTTCATCAATTGTACCATAGGCATCATAAGTGTCGTCCAAAATGACAAGCAAGGCAGTCAATTTAGCGTATATGATCCGTTCAAGAGAGTAACGAGGCTCAAAAGTTACGCCCAAAATCCAAAAGTATGACTCTACTACTCTATCCCTCACGTAATGAAGCGTTGTTGCAATCTCCAAGTCATTCCACCACCTGAAAGCAAATGAAGTGAAATATCCAATCTGATCTAGCTAAATGCAATGGCAATATATACATATATATATATATATTCTATCATCATCATAGTTTCCTGCTATGTTAATGAACATATACTTTGAGACAACGCCTAGTTCTTTCAAGTGCAATAATCGTAGTTTGTTGAAATCCATCTTTGCTAGCTTTAGCAGCGATTCGTTCCGAGATTCTTCTTGTTCATAGATTGAAATGTAGAGCCCCGCCTCAATTCTTGGCATCCCTTTGTGGAAAGGTTGCCTCAAGGCTTGAGTTACTTGCTTCACAAGACTAGGACTTATTATTTCAGTTGGGAGAGCATTGAGATGAGCCGTGGTGAAGGCAAGTGCATTTTCTAGAATTTCTTCTCTTATTCTTAATTGGCAAGCTTGATACAAACTTAGCAAGCCTCTCACATCCCTAGATAGAGTTTCCTTAAAACGACCCGTATCGTCCGTGAATTTGTTGAATACATCTAACAAACAAAAACATGCATGATCTTGTTATGGCTGTAGAACTAGTTTCGATTTCTTTCTTTGTGTTTGTGGGCTTATCAACTTTGAAGTCAATGACTCACCACAGGGGAGTTTATAGCCATGCTCTCTAAAAACTTGAAATTGAAGAGAGACGGAGTACAAATCACAATCCTCCAAGTTGAGGTTTGTGAAAAGTTTTCCGAGTTGTCCATCAACCTCGTTCTCAAAGTGATAAGACAAGCCCAGGCGATGGAGATGATAGATGAGATATATCTTCTTTGTCGGTGTAATGGCAGGATCAATTAACATTCTTCTTACTTGTTCTTTGAGGACTAGAATGTCATCATCAAATGCTTCGTATTCCTACAAGAAAGAAGACATTGATATTAATATGATAGGGATGAGGAAATACAAGAAAAATGAAAAGATGCCACTCTGTACGCCGGCGTAGGGGAAACAACAACATGACTAGTTACCGATTGGTGAAAAGAAAAGGAGGAGAAGCGATCACCCCACAAACTTGGAAAAAAGTTTCCTAAACCCCTAACAACTTCATTGTTTGAGTTTACTAATTCGGGAATTGCTTCATTAGCTGCACCCATTATTTACTCTCTCTTTGTTTCTTCTTATGGAGAGCGCATGGCTTTACACACAAATGTCCAATCTATTTATAGAGGTTCTCATTCCATTCACTTGTCATAAGATGCACACATCAATCTCTGTTAACTTTCTAACGTTTGTACTTTGCCGCTGGAAACGTGCTCTGTGTGACGCATTTTATTCAATCATTTCTTTTTCTTGTCCCTTATTTTGCTTTCCTTCAAACAAATCATTCAAAGTCCACCACTAGTTAAATTAATGAAAGATGACGGAAAGAGACTGTCTTTGTATTGTTACAATACTGTTTTGTATCATATCCTGACTGGCCCAGCCCCATTAGGCGACCCGCTAGGCCCCCCAATTTTTTCCACCAAAAAGGACCCGAATATCACCTCTTTTTTTTTTCTTTTTTAAATCGCAAAAGACTATTTTTTAAAATATTGTTTCGAAAATACCATTGTCTTCTTCATCATCTCCAGTAAACACTTTGGATTCAAAAATCACCATTGTTAAGCTATGAAACGGGGATCGACTTGGCTGGTCAGGTCAAAGGGCAGCGTCCCGTCATGGGGGTTTGGGGGCAACGCCCACGTAAGGTAAACAGTTTTTTTTAATTCATTAAGTACGAAACTGCAATGTATATGTTCTGCGTTGAAGGATTTTTCAATAGAACGAAGGCAGGGGAGGAGAGGGAAGAAGAAGGCTTACGACGGAGGAGATAGAATAAAAAGGTGAGGGACATGGTCTGGTTCATTATCATTTTGTATCGTGGTGAATAAATTGATTATATATTATTTTATTTATCGCGATTCAAAAATTGTTTAATAGCGGTGAAAAAAGTTATTTCGTCGATGTGCAAATTTGGATTAGGTAATTAAGACTTATGTATCGCGGTTAAAAAATTGTTTCATCGCAATGCAAAAAGTTTTTTATCGCGGTGCAAAAAATGATGCAATAAAATTGATCTAACCACTGTTCTTCTTCACCACCCAACTTCCCACACCCTTTCTTCTTCATACTTTTTTTGCTTCTTCGGGCGAACGAATTCAACGACGAAGGAGAAAAAGAAAAAGGAAAAGGGAGAAGAAAAAGAAATTTACAGTGTTTTTTAACTTTATTATCGGAACATTTATTTCGAAAATGGACTGTTGCAGTTGAAAACTTTAAAAAAGGACCGACAAGTATTTCACCTTTTATAAGTAGAAGAAACTAGGTCAATGAATTGTTTTCTTGTTAATTGTTTCTTTCTATTTTACAATTTTGTGATTATAGTTTTTTTGTATGATTAATTATAATTTATTCAAAAAAGGAAAAAAAGGTTAAAACGGAAAACAATATAATTGATGATTGTTTTGATTTTAAATAAAAGGGGTATAAAGGGAAATTTTGTAAGTAATGATGTAAAGATATCATTATACCCAGGGTGCTGTGGGTGCCCCGGGTGTGGCGACCCAGCCCGGGCCCGAGGTGGAACCGCGGGTCGGACCGCCCAAATAAGGGGGAAATCAAGTAAACAATTAACATGCAAGGACTTAATTTATAAAAACGACGTGACGCAACATTAGAGACGTAGCACGCCTCGGCACCAAAAGGCCGGTATTTTTAAAACTTTTCAAACCTGATAAAACAGTTAAACAATATAACCAAGTCATCGGCGACACTACATGCCGGAACCCAAGCTAACAGTTTCTGGACAAGAATTAAATAAGAGCTAACAACATGCTCAGCGGAAGACTAATACGTAGTGGAACACTAATAAGGTAACCAATGCTCGGCTTACACAATGCCGGCACAAAAGGGATTACAAATACTACAAGTGATATAACTACTAGTAGCTAACAAGAGTCACAAATCAAGATCTACACAAATACCCAAGCATAGTCTAGTTGACTTGCTTAAACCCGTCGTCCTTACAAAATATAAACAAGAGGAAGAGGACATCCAAACCACCTCTTCAAATAGCAACGGCGGAACAAAAGGGGGACAAAGCACGAACACAGCAATCTCAACGAGCTGGACCTGTCTTGCTAGGATCTAAAGCAGTAAAGGGGAAAGGGTAAGTCATAAAGACTTGTAAGCTATCAATCATGCATGTCATGGCATATGCAACATACAAGGCAAGTTATAGTCACATAAGCATAGAGATCATATATCCAAGATGCACATTGTTTCACATAGGTGCTTGAAATTAAATCACATAGGATAAGGATATATGGAGGCCGGCCGCTGTAGTTCCTGCATACAAGCGTTATCTTGAGCGTGCATGTGTCAGATGCGTGTAAGTACATCGACCTTCCGAGGGAATGCCCGGGATAGACACCAATGGTGCTCGTATTGATTACAACAAGGGAGCTACTTCCCCACTGTGGCCACAGTGGAGGCGTGTGTGAACAAGGACAGGATGCCAGCTGGACTCATGCAATGCCAAGTAATGTTTACTTAACAAAATATCAAGTAGTGAACGAGGTCGACAAGAGCGATCTCGTTCATGACAAGTAAATTATTCTCATCAATAACCAAGTAGGATTGAGTTCGACAAGAGCGAACTCACATGTCAATTAGGCATTCTATAATATGACATTCAAGATCAAGCAAGGTAATCAATCCAAGTTCAAGAGTCTAGAATTATTATTCTTAGGGAAACGTGTTTAGAACGTCGTAGGGATTGATCGGTGAGCCGGTATTGTTCAATAGCTCGCTAAACTTGACTCCGTTGAGTCGTCTCTAACAATTCATCCAATAGAGTTTATATGCTATATGCATCTTAAACCCTTTTCTAAGTTCTCGTATACGGTAGACTAGGTCATTAATCCTCTTAACAACCATAGTCAAGAATTATCAATAATTCAAATTCAAGGGGACCTTAGAATCATTATTTCAAAGGTTATTAAAATGCAATGGTCCAAGAACATTAATTATTCATAGGAGGACATAGAACACAATTCATTCTAAGCATAGGACCCAATTCAATAGGATGAACAATTCATGGCATATGAAACCCTAGAAATCATAGTCTCTAAAAGTTGTCAAAATCTATTAGTCCAAGAACAATAGTTGTTCCTAAGGGGGCATAGAACACATTTTATTCTAGGCATAGGATCAAATTAACAAGATGAACATATTATTCAAAATCTCAAAAGACCAATTCATCAACAATCATGGCATGGGCATGGTAGGAGCATGGGAATTACAAGAAGAGGGGGACATGACATTTCTATCATACATCCTAAGGGGAATCGATAGCTTACCTTACACCCAAGAAAAAGATGGAATGTGCACAAACTATTCGGATGGAAATGTGCTCCTCGACGATAGCTTCACTTCGGTGGTCTCGGTTTGACAATCGGAGGTCGGGAGCTCAATCTATGGAAGCAACACACACTAGTCTCACCTTTTCTCTACACACACAAAGCTTGGCAAGAGAGAGAAGAAGATGATCTGAATTTTGAAGGTTTAAGTTTGATCAACAAGGAGGAGCTTTTATATCTTGCATGAAATGGGTGGAAATCCACTTGGCACAAGGAGAGGGCTTCCAAATCCACTTGTCAAGTGGAGGTTGATTTAGGTTAGGCTTAATCCCACTCAATTAGTGTCTAATAAATTTGGTTTAGGGTCAATTAGGAAGGGGTTTAAAGTGTCAAAAGTCGGACATAGCGAGAATAGGGGAAAAATTCCGTGCGAGAAAACATGTTGAGGCGGGCGCCTCAACCTTGCTCATGCGCCGCCAACCTCTGGGCCATCTCCAACTTTCAATTGCTCTCAGCACTTGGGGCGGGCGCCTCACTCGAGCCATGCGGCCGCCTGGGCTTCTGGAGCTCCAAAACTTGACTTAAACATGTCCTAAATGGTCCCAAACTTATGGGCAACCATTCTAGGGTCTAACACAACTCAAAACAAGTCAGAAACACACCCGAACAACACCCGGAACAAGGTAGGACAAGGCTCGAATCATGCGACGATTGGTTGACGAATCAAACACGAATCAAACGTCAATAAAACTAAGATAACTTGGGCATGGAAAGGGCTTGTTTAAACATGGTTATGACTTGAATACAAGGCCGGGAATTCAATGAACATATCGCACGACGAAATACAAGCAATACGGAGACGAGGGAAATCGCTAAGGTCAAAACAAAGCAAGAAAGTTTCTAAACTTCCAATCAAGCTTACTATGATCAAGGTGAGTGTTATACGTCATTTATGCAAGGTAATAGCACTCCAACAAGACTTGGTTAAGTGCTAACATGCTAAGGTGAACACCCAAAGCACAAACGGCAAGGTATGCAACACATAGAAGACATTCAAGCGACTATGAACGTAACAACTCTAATGCAAGCATGACGTGAACAAAATGAAGTCTCTAACATGTTAAAGCATCGTTAAGCATGTTTTAAAGGTACTAAGGCTCTAGTAGGACTTAGTTAAGTACTAAGATGATACACGAAGCAGTTATAACAAAGCATGCAATGTATAGAAGCATACAAAGCGACTACGATCATGGTTGACCTAATGCGAGCATGGTATGAACAATATGGACTCTAAAACATGTTAAGGCACATAATGAACATATTAATCAAGTATGAAGGCATGTTACACAAGTAGGGTTTGGGTTCTCACACCAGGGTGGCCATGACTTTCCGCGCTCCCAGTTAGGAGAATGCGGCGTGCGGATCACGGACACCACGCTTTCTATTCCATCCTCCCTTGTCACAGGGAAGACGAAATTAAAAATGCGGAAAGGGTCTTTGTCAAAGCGCTTGAATACGCCTCGGTCACTTCAGTGATTTTTTGGTCCGTTATGGGAGCTATGGGTTTTCTGTATCAGGTTATCCATTTTTTAGGGGATAACAGGATGCATGAATACATCACCCTTTCATTTACATCTTCCCTTGTGTAGGGGAAAATGGAAAATGCAAGAAATGATGTTTCGGGCCCCACTACAGACTTTATGAAAATTGTCTTATGGCCTATTTCGGATCACTATAAGTGCTTTGGGTTTTCTATATCAAGTTATCTCTTTTTTAGGGGATACCATGATATAAGAATACATCACCCTTTCATTCTCATTCTCCTTTTTTCTAGGGGAAAACGGAAAATAATAAGAAAGGATGTTGCGATGCCTCACTGTGATCCAAAATGTTTTGACAGAGTCGTCATCTTTATTTTAAGGAAAAAATAAAGACAAAACCAAAAAAGAAAAGCAGAGAATGCAAAAACGGGTTCGGAGGCTAAGTTACGAGTTGGGAAGGTGCTAGGCACCCAACTCGCCCTTTCGGTCTCAAAAACAATTTTTGGCTAAAGTATGCTTTTTGTTATATTTTCCTAACAAATAAATAAAGCATTTAAAGAGAGAGAGAAGAACACCAACACATCCATGTCGACATTATTTACGGACTTGCAGCTATTTCATTACAATAATTATAAATATATTTAAAAATATTTGGTCATAATAATGACTCTTTTTAATGCTATTTTCTAAATAAATCCGGACAGCACAACGACATATATTTTTACATTGGGCCGGATGGAAAATAGTTTTTTTATAAAATAACACTCTTAAAGGCTCACCTTTTAGAGCGCGGTGTGCTCGCTCTGTCCTTCTCGGGAAAGAGAGTCTTTTTTTTTGCTTTGATGCTTGATTGCGGTTCGGTGCAGTAAGGTTCGGTTGCTTAAGGCACCGCGGAAACGCAGCAACGCTTGCTTTTTCTTGCCGCTGCTTGTTGCTAGCGGAAATCGGGCAGAACAATTGCTTGTTTCTGGCGGATTTGACCTTTTTACTCTAGCAAAGCAACTGCTCTTTCCGAGATTTTTAGACCGGGGAGATAGGGTGGATACCTAGCTGGGGGGCCAAGGATCACTTTAACTGATTGGATTTGCGTTTCAAGGAGTTTTGGCAGGGCTTCAATTCGAGGCTTTATAGGAGAGGGAGCTCACTATCGCTCGATCGCTCACTATTCTCACAGCGTAACAACAACGCTGAAAAGCTTTGGGGAATTTTCGGTGTGTTGAAAGCGAACCCCGGGGCCTCTATTTATAGGCTGAGAGAGGGACATCGATGGAATTTCTTTTTCTCCCTTCGTCGCTTTTTTGGTACCGCTGCGGCCGAATAATTTACACAATGCGTTAATCCGTAGCACTTCGTAGCAATTTTGGGGCACATCAGAAGCTAATCTGGCGCCGGATATGGCATTATGGGCGCCGCGCCGGGGGCCTTCGGCCGCACTTCAATTCTCACCACTTTTTGTCAATTTTAACCCCTCGTGATTTTATCGTTTTTTGCGATCCTCGCTTTATCTTTTGCATTTTTAAACCCTGTAACTTGACATTTGTTAAGTTTTAATAGGTCTTGATATCGCATGCCAAAGTTACGTACCAGGGGTACGAAATTGGGGTGTCTACAGAGCCCCTCAACGATGGAGTCTACGGGTAACCCAAAGCTTCTGAAGAGACGAACATCGTTGATAAAAATAGACTCTCCAATTTCGCAATTATAACGGGGGAGAGATGCAATAGGTAGCAGTTATAATGCAACAGTTTATAATGCTAACCAAAACTCACATATCCTTAGACATTTTTAGTCGGTTATAGCATGTTATCGTAGTTTTTAAGCAGATATGCAAATTTAATGCTCTAATGGTCGGACCTACTAAAGTAGGCTGCCTAAGTATCCCTTAATAAAGGAAATCGACCAAACGTAGTTCGGCTAAGCCGAAACAAGCATGTTTGCTGCGATTGGTCGTGCTTACCGAATAGTCGCCTACGTATCCTTATCCAAGGAATCGGAACGTAAGTTCGCATGCAAAATGCCAAAAATAAGTGTCGCGATGGTCGTGTCTCAAGTAGGCTGCCTACGATCCTTATTCAAGGAATCGACCAACCGTAGTTCGCACGAAAATGCCGACAAACAAGTGTTGCGACGGTCATGCCTACCAAAGTAGGCTGCCTACGTATCCTTATCCAAGGAATCAGACTAACCGTAGTTCGCACGAAAATGCCGAAAAACAAGTGATGCGATGGTCGTGCCTTCCGAAGTAGGCTGCCTACGTATCCTTATCCAAGGAATCAGACCAACCGTAGTTCGCACGAAAATGCCGACAAACAAGTGCT
This sequence comes from Codonopsis lanceolata, assembly GCA_013146195.2. Lineage (NCBI taxonomy): Eukaryota > Viridiplantae > Streptophyta > Magnoliopsida > Asterales > Campanulaceae > Codonopsis > Codonopsis lanceolata. The sequence goes on from CM028380.1 coordinate 148,313,794, forward strand.
GCGATGGTAGTGCCTACCAAAGTAGGCTGCCTATGTATCCTTATCCAAGGAATCAGACCAACCGTAGTTCGCATCAATGCAAACAAACAGTGCCGGGTGGGATGCCAAGATCAAACGTCGTGTCCTCAGGACACGATCCTTCGTCGAAACACGACAGCCTCTCTCTCTGGCCCGGGGTTGCAGCCCCTTCGTGAGAAAGGCAAAACACAACTCACATCAAATGCATGTCGTATTCTCAAAGGGTCGAAACCCTTTGCCGAACACGACGGTGGAATGCATCGTCTCCTCAGGAACTTGCCTGCGTCAGAGAAGGATAGCCTTTCCCTCTGACCCGGGGTTGCAGCCCCTTCAGGGAAAGTTTCCAAAACCAGAATCACATTAAGGGTTGATCATCCTTCTTGGGGTTACACCCCGCGAAGAGATGATCATATGCTACTCCTATAAAGCAGGAAAACATTGCATCCTCAGGAACTCAGTCCTTCGTCGAATGCGATGGCGGAATGCATCGCCTCCTCAGAACTTCGCCTTCGAGAACGACGATAGCCTTTCCTCCGACCCGGGTTGCGGCCCTTCGGAAAGATCCGACAACCGGGTGGAACACATAATGGGCTGATCATTCCTCTTGGGGTTACGCCCCGTGAAGAGATGACCCTATGCTACTCCTATAAAGCAGGAAAACATCGTATCCTCAGGAACTCAGTCCTTCGTCGAATGCGATGGTGGAACACATCATGCATGCAAAAGGTAAAATACTTTACCTTTTCTTACCATTGCTTTACTTTTGCGATTTCTGTCGCATTTGTTGTTTTTGCTGCATTTGGGGACTTATACTGGCTTTGCCGCACTTGTTGCACTTGCCGCACTTGCTGCACTTGCCGCACTTGCCGCTTTTGCTGCATTTACCACTTTTGCTGCCTTTGCTGCTTTTGCGGACTTATGCTAGGGATCTTCTTTTTTTGCTGCATTTCCGGCTTTTGCTGGAAAATTTCCCCCTTTTTGCTGCTACATTTTCGGCTTTAGCTGGAAAATTTCTCTCTTTTTGCTGCAATTTCCGGCTTTAGCTGGAAAATTCCTTTTCTGGGCCGCAATTTCGACTTTAAATTTTTTACTACTCCAATTTTCGGCCTTGGCTAGACATTTCTTCTTTTTCGCTATTTCGTCTTTTTTGGAAATTTCTTCTTTTCTTTATTTCCTAATCTTAGTCGGAAAATTCCTCTTTGCTGCATGCATATATATTTTTTTCTTGCATTTTTCTTATGCATGCGTTTTTTCTTTTTTTTTCTATTCTTTTTTTTTGTTTGCTTTTTTGCTTTTATTGCTTTTGCTTTTTCTCTTTTTTTTAAAAAAATTTTATGCATGTTTTATTTTTCTTTTGCATGCTTGCATTTTTTTTATTCATTTCTTTTTTTTTTTTGCTTTACATTTTTTTCTTTTTTCTACAAAATATTACATTTGCCGTCGATTTTCCTGGCTTTTCTGCTCATTCTATGGATGATCTGCTGGGCATATGGACTTGCCCTTGCTTTCAGATGGATGCCCATCAAATTTTGTTAACAAAGTTAACTTTGTTAACTTTCCGGCTTTAGCTGGAAAATTCCTTTTTTTGCGGCTGCAATTTCCAGCTTTAGCTGGAATTTTTTTTTACTACTCCAATTTTCGGCCTTGGCTAGACATTTCTTCTTTTGCTGCTATTTCTGTCTTTAGCTGGAAATTTCTTCTTTTGCTGCTATTTCCGACCTTAGTCGGAAAATTCCTCTTTGCTGCATGCATATATATTTTTTTCTTGCATTTTTCTTATGCATGCGTTTTTTTTTTCTATTCTTTTTTGTTTGCTTTTTTGCTTTTTTTGCTTTTGCTTTTTCTCTTTTTTTTAAAAAATTTTTATGCATGTTTTATTTTTCTTTTGCATGCTTGCATTTTTTTTATTCATTTCTTTTTTTTTTTTGCTTTACATTTTTTTCTTTTTTCTACAAAATATTACATTTGCGCCGATTTTCTGGCTTTTCTCGCTCATTCTATGGATGATCTGCTGGGGATATGGACTTGCCCTTGCTTTCAGATGGATGACCATCAAATTTTGTTAACAAAGTTAACTTTGTTAACTTTCCGGCTTTAGCTGGAAAATTCCTTTTTTTGCGGCTGCAATTTCCAGCTTTAGCTGGAATTTTTTTTTACTGCTCCAATTTTCGGCCTTGGCTAGACATTTCTTGTCGCTTATTTCTGTCTTTAGCTGGAAATTTCTTCTTTTGCTGCTATTTCCGACCTTAGTCGGAAAATTCCTCTTTGTTGCATGCATATATTTTTTTTTCTTGCATTTTTCTTATGCATGCGTTTTTTCTTTTTTTTTTCTATTCTTTTTTTTTGTTTGCTTTTTTGCTTTTTTTGCTTTTGCTTTTTCTCTTTTTTAAAAATTTTTTTTATGCATGTTTTATTTTTCTTTTGCATGCTTGCATTTTTTTATTCATTTTTTTTTTTTTTGCTTTACATTTTTTTCTTTTTTCTACAAAATATTACATTTGCCGTCGATTTTCCTGGCTTTTCTGCTCATTCTATGGATGATCTGCTGGGCATATGGACTTGCCCTTGCTTTCAGATGGATGACCATCAAATTTTGTTAACAAAGTTAACTTTGTTAACTTTCCGTTAAGCTTCAGGGATCATTTTGCAGCTTTGGAAATTTGAGGACTTAAGTGCTGAATCTTCAAACTTTGGAGGGGAAAAATAAAAAATTCCTTTTTCACTCCCTTAAGTGGACGGGGCATGGGAGGGCAAAAGTCACTGCTTCTCTTCTTCTTCATTCTTTCTTCTTCTGCTTTCTACGACTCCATTGTTGCTTATTTGCATTTCTTCGTCATTTTCTTTCCTTTTCTCATTTTTCTTTCGCCAATTTGCGTATTTTTCTTAGCAGATGGCTTCTTCTTCACGATCGCGGAAGGGGAAGGCTCCGATGCATCCGAAATCAGGCGAGAGGAGGAAGGAACTCCCTCCTTTGACCCTGAATTACGTCAAATACCGCTACTCCAAGGATGATTGGAGTAATCTTCACTGCGATTGGAACACCCACGTATCCAATCTTCCAAATTTGGCTGTAAGTTTCTTTTGTTTTCTAAACCGGTTTGGATGATTTCTCAGATCTGCTAGATTTTTGCACTGCTTTGACTTGTTGGAGTATTCCTGACCCTGCTTATGATGTTTATGCATGCAATATATATGCTAAAATGATACAATTTGGCGTTTATTCATGAAATTTATGCAATTTATTTTTGCGATGCATAATTTAACTAGTGGTCACTATTTGACCCTGCAATGCATGTTTTATATTATTAATGCAATTTGGCTATATGATGCATGCTCTAGGCTGAAAAAATATTTTAATATGATGCATGCCTATAAAATAGACTTTTTTGGAATATGATGCATTTTTTTCGGGCATATTTTCGGATATATTTTTGGATGCATGCAAAATATAGCAGGAATATTTCATGCGATAAAATTCACTTTTATGAAATGCTTATGCTGCATAGACATGATAAATGCCACAGAAATATTTTATTTTCATGATTTGCGACTTTTTTTTTTTTTTGCGTATGCTAACATGTAACTACTTAGGCAATAAATGCAAATGATAAATGCATATATCATTTTATTTGATGCAAATGCAATCATAGAAAATTTATGGGATGCTTGCTAATATTATGCATGAGCATTTTTTATTGGGCAATGCTAGGGCCACTCTCATTTTGCAACAAAATATGAATACTTTATGATGTGACATACTCTCATTGGCTGAACATTTTGTGGGTCCCAGCACTCCAACCAATGAGAGTGTGCCATATCACAGAGTAGTCATATTTTGGTGCAAAATGAGAGTGACCCAAGTATTACCCTTTTTTATTATGCTCAAGAAAAATGCAAAAAATGCAAAACTTACACACACACACACACACACACACACACACACACACACACACACACACACACACACACACACACATATATATATATATAGGTATGATATTACAAGCTAGAGCTTGTGATATTATTACAAGCTTTAGTGTTAGTACCGTTTGATCAAATCTATTTAGATCTCTACACCGTTTGATCAAATATACTTTTTTTTAAATAATGACACTGATTTTCCAAATCATCACTAAGTTAATCATCTAACGACTCTAACGCTAAAGCTTGTAATAATATTACAAGCTCTAGCTCGTAATATCATTTGCCATATATATATAGGAATGCCCAAGATATTTTAAATGCAAAAAGATGCATTTTCTTCTTTTCTTTTTTTTTTCGAAATTTTTGAATGCGATAAAATTTCTTTTTTTTTCTTTTCTGAATGCAGAGTGCAATATAGAGATTATTATGCAAACATTTTATTTATCATATGCAACATGCTTATGTTTAATAATTAATATGCGAGGGAAAAATAAAAGGATAGTAAACTTACCCCACTTTTTTCTGATATGTTATTTTTCTTTTTGCAGATGCGTACGCCCCTGAAACGGATTCGGGCCACCTGTGCCAATGTTTCAATGTTTCTGATATTTATAGTTTGTCGCCCGAGCTGTGTTTTGGTAGGGGCTCGGCCAAGACATTTTTTGGCTTTGGCCCTTTTTGCAGCTACCTCCCCATCTTCGAGGTGCTGAGGGACTACTGGTGGGATACTATCCACACTTTTCATTTTAGCTGGGGGGAGGCGACCATGACCCCTTGTGACTTTGCTGCTATTACCGACCTTCCTACCAGCATTGGTAGGACCTTGAAGCCTGACTACACCCTCCGTCACCACCATGACGTGGTGGAGGACCTCTTAGGCTTCGAGCCTGAATATAAATCAACAGATGAGATCCTTATTGGCAGCGTGCGGAAATGGCTCCTGGACAATGCCGGGAGGGTTTCAGAGAACGACATCAAGGTCGTAGCTCACGTTGCTAGAGCGTTTCTATTCTTTTTTCTTGGCACTTATCTTTTTGTCAATTCTTCCACCACTGTGAGGGTCTCCATTTTGGCATGCCTGGCGGACTTTGATCATATGGCTAATTATGACTGGGGGTAGGCAGGCCTGGCCGAGCTTTATGCCTCGATGGATAGGGCTAGCCGCAACGACTCACTAACCCCTAATGGATTAGCTCCGTCGTGGGAGATATCTTTTCTTTTCCTGCCTTTGTTATTTTTTCTTTTGCAGCATATTATTTCTTTTTGTTGATGATTTTTTTTCTACTCTTCTTTTTTTTGCAAGTTTAGGCCTTTTCATTTTTTCATTTCACGCCGGGCCGGTTAGGACAGTGTTTTCACGAGCCACCCTACTTGGCTGAGTTCGTGGATGAAAACAGAGTTCGGCCGGAGCGAGACAGCAGCTACTCGAACATAGATTGGGTGTGGGAGCGTATTGCCAGTTCGAGCGCAGGCACCGTGCACTTTATTCCCTGGTGGGGCTTGATAGGTCATTATGCTATCACATTGGAGATGAGCCGCTGCCGGATACTAATGGTATCCATTATGGTTGATTTGCTGTATATGGGTGAGCGGGTCAACCGCCAGCACTCTCCTCTTTTGACTCCCCCAGTTATGCCTCCTATGCCTCCCATGTGGGTAATTGCGCCAGACTTTCTGCCAAACAAGTATCAGTACCTGGCGAAGTTTCCTATGCCTCTGAGCGACTTCCCACCTATGGCATACGAGGATTTCCTGAGGACTGTGCTCCATCCTCCCCCTCCTATTCCTGCGGCAGCCAGGCGTGCTTCAGATGCTTCTGCCAGGCCGAGGCATTCTCTTCCATCTCTCGATGAGCATCTGGAGTTCACTGCACCTGATGATACTTTCCCTACCTTTTGATATCATCGGGATGGAAGGATGGTGGAGGAAGTTCTCCCTGGTGCTGAAATTCCCGAGGAGTGCCGGGTCCCGGAGCAGGCTCACTCGGTAAACACATTTCATTTTTGCATCTCTCTCTTTTTTATTTCATTTTTTTCCTTTCATGCATATATATCTTTTTTGGAGACTAATATATCTTCTTTTTTTGTCTCACTTTTTTTAGGTGAATGTGTCTACCTACAAGAAGCTGCTGCGGGGTTTCTTCAGCATCAACAAGCTTTATCAGAAGCTTGTGGATGAGTTCTCTTGCCGAGGGAACGATGCGGTACGACAGACCAGGTGCCGGGATGATGACGACGATGACGAAGCAGCTGCCGGATCGAGTCGCGCTCGGGGCAGAGGACGAGCATATAGGATTGGCGGCGGACAGGGCCCTTGAGTCATGGGAGACAATTTGGATAGAAGCCAGTCTTCCCGTGCCCATTAGCTTTTTTAGATACCTGCATTTATTAGCTTTTCTCCCTCTTCTCTTTTCTTGTACCAAAATCTGTACATATATTTATTATGCAATGCAATATAATTTTATATGATGCAAGAAAATTTAAAATGCAGACTCAATACTCATGCACAAAATAAATTCGTGATTTAGTTCAACTAACAAACAAATTCGATCTGAATGTTGACTAATTTCATTATCAGTACTTTTTTTATATCTAAAATTTTTAACATGTATAAGTAACTAAAAAAATCATAAATTATCAGGTTTTTATTTTTTTACATGTAGCTAGCTGTCTCAAAAATTGGTCTTATCTCGATTTATAGATTTTTTTTACAATAATAACTTTGGTTATGATGAAATAGAGAAAAAAAATATCAGATGTTGGTATTATTTTTAATTGATTGTTTGTGAATTAGTTTTACTTCAAAGTGTGTGTATATGATTTAGTTTCAAAATCGTTGTTTTATTTCATCTTTATTTTTCTTAGCCTGGATATTGATGTAAAGAAATTGACAAAAAAAACTTGGTTTTATTATCTCTCATTTTCTACTATGCATATTTTTCTTAATATACTAAATAAGAATGTGAAGAGGTTTTGGAATCATTTATCCAATTAACCATAATAATGACATTCTCTATTTTCAATTTCCAATGCAAAAAAGTGGCTTATATACAAATTAGAAGTGTTTCTAAATTTGGCAAGTCACTTTTGACGAGAACTATCCAAAACTTGCTCATCTCTTTTTTTTATGTATAGATTAACAGGGGCAAGAGGGAGAGAGAGAGAGAGAGAGAATGAGGGTGATGGGTTGGGTGATAGGTATTCTGGTGTATGTAAATCCGCCCCGCTTTGACCTGCAACCCATGCGGGCCTAACCCGAAAAGCCCACCTTTTGGCGGGATAGTTTTTTTAAAACCCAACCCACCTTTTTTAAATAGCAGGGCGGACCAACCTAGCAGGTTTGATCGATTTAGACGGCTCTACTAATGAATTAATAATAGAAAAAATTGTAGGCCCGTACACTTTGATAGATTTTCAACCATTTTAGTACCTTATATTTTTTCAAACTACTAAAGTCTACTTTTGATGCATCGCGATGTATCATTTGATAAGTGATGAATCGTTTGATATCAAACGATGTACACATTTGTCATCACGATGCATCGATTTGGAACCGCGATACATGAATTTGAACGTTTAGCGGTTTGAAAAATCTAGGGTAATAGAGCGCGGTTTAAAATCCATCAAAGTGGGCGGACGAAAATATTTCCCACTTAATAATATTCAATTAAGTCAACTTTTATAAATTTTTATTATGAACCGGCAAGCGAGTAGAAACTGGTGACTTGTTTGGAATATTTGAAGGACAGGGAGACGTGGAAGAGGCAGATGAATTCATCGGGCAACTAAGGTGGATAACATTTTCTCAGAAACTGTTGTGGACGGGAGAAATTACTTAGTTTCACAAGTAAATGAATTCAAACTTTTAAGAAACTTATCAAGTGGAATACTGAGAAAAAAAATAAATGCATTAGGTTTATTATCATGATATGCTTCAACTACAATGGCAATTGGCAAATAACGGCAGCCCCAACAATGAGAACCAACAAAGACATTCAACAAAGACATTCAACAAAAACTATTGGCATGCTTGAACCCACTTATACAACCATGGGTTTATCGAATAAGAGCGTAATGTAATCTTGAAGTTCTTTTGGTTTAGTTAAGACATCACCATACTTGTAGATCACGTCGATCACACGAGCGAGGTTGACAAGTACCATTAGCAGATCCTTTGAAACAACTGTCGGCTTGAGGTATTCCTCGTTAATGTCTTTCCATGCATTTTCAATCCTAGCCCATAACTCGATGATGGTCTCCTTCTTAGAGGCATCATATAGCCTCATGTAACACTCCACTGCGGAAGCAAATTGTCCTCTCTTCTCCTCTATCTACAAGTCTTACATTTCACAACATCAACATATTTTTTTTATATATAAGAGCTAGATTTTTATAAAAAGGAAATAAAGAAAAATACAAGCTTAAGGGGGACAACCAGCCTTACCCTTAAAGGGGGGGGGGACAAAGGAGCCTTACCTTAAAAATAAAAACCGAAATCAACAAGCGAAAATTAAAGCCTAATTAAAGAAAAAGAACAAACTAATAATAATGAAAATCAGGATTTTTCTTGCAAGATCGAGTGGTTCTGAATGAGGTTGGAATTGAAGGTGGCTTGTGCTTCTGTTGTCTATGACTTGAGATTTCCAGATCTAGAGCTTCAAATTGAGAGATATCATTGCTTGGGTCTTCATCTTCAAATGTTTGCAAAACAACAAATTTATTGGGGGAGATAATATTCAAAGGGTTTTTGTGAGACACAATGTTCGTAGAATCTGCTCGCTGCATATTATTAAGGTTTTCTTCAGCTAAGAGGTCAACGCGAATATGGGATTCGGAAGAGTGAACATGCGTTTGTCTATCCGGCGAGGGGTTGAAAGAAGGGGAGTTTGGGCTCAAACCTGAAGAGGAACTTACCTGAATTGGGACCTTCGGACTGCTAGAATGATTGGGTTGGACAAGCGTAGGTGTGGGCAGATTGGGGACAGCATAAACTAAGCTCGAGGGGATAGGAGAAACAGCTTGTTGACCTTGTTGTAAAGAAGAATTGTTCAGGATTGGGGCATGAATTCCAGAAGGGGGAACGCCTTGAGGGGTATCTATATGAGATGAACTAACTGGAGGAGTTACAGCCGCTGTTGTGGTAGTTTGAACATGATGCGAAGCAGAAGCATTGGTAACAAAGTCACGCACAGGATCTGCTTTGGACAGATTGCAGCCGCTGTTATGGGGGATGCTGCTAGAGGGATTATCACCCATAGCTGGCACCTGGTTATTAACAAGAGCTGAAGCAATGGTTCCTTTAGGCTTCTAGGCCATTTTACTAGCAGCAGCCTCGTCCTTAGAATGAATATTACCCTTGTGAACAACCGTCTCTTCTTGAATATTCTGCACATTGACCTGATTGGGGGAAAATTTACACGACTCTCCATCATGTCCCTGTCTATGGCAGAAGCTGCAGTAAAGAGGAAGACGTTCAGCTTCGATCGGTTGCCAAAAACCCTTCGAGGATCCGCTATCAATCCAAATGCGACTAGGAATAGGTTTAGTCAGATTTACTTCAATACAAATCCTAGCTACGCTAGGTCTAGACAGGTTTGCTGTAGGGGAGTCTATGATCAATGGAGTACCTATCATATTAGCAATGGAGAAAAGAGTTTGCTTATTGAACAAATAGATTGGGAGACTGGGCAGAGAGAACCAAACCGGTGCTATGGGACTTTCAACATCAGATCTGAAGTCTGGTGTCCATTTAAAAACCCTCATGGGGAAAGCTCCAACGTACCATTGATCCTTTATCCATAACCATTGAAAGTCAGCCTCATGATTCGTTTGGATAAGGATATGTTTGTGATCAAGAAGGCCAAGTGTTACCTCCGCCTTAAGTCCGAGGGTTAGGAATTCCTTCCGCATAATTTCCATGGATGGTCTACCATGGGAGAACTTACCAACAAGAGATAGAAGGAATGGTTTAGATAGAGCAGCAACTATTTCAGGGGTAAGCCGGGCGGCTCCCCTGTACGGCAGGAGGGATGAACGGCAATGATTCAGAGGTTGGGGCTGTGGCTGAAGAGAATAATGAGGCAAACGATTTCTTGGCTGAAGGTGAAGGGGGTGCCGGAGGGGGATCCTCCATGGCAGCAGCCATGGCCGAAGCCTAGGCCAAGACCCAAGCGGCCAGCCCTAGAGGGAATTTGATATAACCAAAAATCAATTAAATTTTTGGAGTTATAGTCCTACCTTGTGACGACCCGACCCGGACCCCAATGCGAGATCCCGAGTCGCGCCGTCCAAATAATCAATAACACAAGCATGCGCAAGTAGATTTACGAAATTCATGTGGCGCAACATTTCATACGAATAACAACTCGGCTACACTTGGCCGGAAAACAACTTAAAATAAACAAGTCATCGGCGACGTTACAGCCGGAACCCAACAACTACTCCTACAATTAACACATGCTTATAAAACCTCAACGGCCACAACATGCCGGAGACAACAACAACAATAATACTTTAAACGAGCTTTAGCGGAAGAAACTGTGATGAACCATCAACATAAAAACAGGCACGACATATAAGTCGGCATACAAAAGATATTAAGTATCAAGTTTACTACAACAACAAATTCCCAAAGTCAAGTCTAGATGACTTGTTTCCCAACGTCCTTACCAAAAACAAAGACTAACTACTAAACCCAAAAGAACAACCTCTAGCTCGCAAGCAACCAAGCGTGAGAATGGCGAGTCTAGCGGGGGACGTCTCCTCGGCTTTGATCTAAGGAAAACAAAGCAAACAAATAGGGTAAGTCGAAAGACTTAGTAAGTTACTAAAATATGCATGTTCATGTTATAGCATGACATTTATCACAATTATGGCACATTATCATCATATGGCATTTAGCACATTGTTCACATAAGTGCGTAAAATAAATCATACAAGTAGGATATGATAGTCACGGCCGCCAGTAGCTCTGCAAAACATTCTTATCGGGTTCGTGCCACATCGATGTTTTGTGAATTCATCGACTTTCATCGAGTTCCCACTCGATCTAGATAGCAAGCCAATGCGGCACGTATTGTTACGACAAAGGGGCTACTTCCCCACTGCGGCCCACAGTGAAGGTGTGTGTGAAGTCCCGGGTGCGGCGATCCATAGCGAGCACGAATCCCATAATTCGTGAAGGCGATGCATCGTCCCACCCTGACTTGATAAACAAACCAAATAATGCCAGCTGGACTCAATGTGATGCACAAGTAGATATTTACTTGACTTAAACCAATTAAGGATCGAATTCGACAAGAGCGAACTCGACCAACCAAGTAGGGTGTTAATCTCTACCATAATCATGTGAAGGCAATTAATTGCTCAAAACCAATGCTTCATAACAACTTTGCAAACAATTATATCAAGCTCATATTTGAGTAAACTTAATCAAACGGTATCCAAACTTCGTAGGGATTGAAATTAGAGTTTAACATGTTCAATTCTTCCCTAGAGTCGACTCCGTTGAGTCTTTCCTCTAAATTCCCAATTTCGGGGAAATTGAAGCTATGTGCTTCATAACCCAACCTAGGTCACTTCTAAGTTCAACAAGGATGTAAATTCACCCAAAACATTTCAACGTAATTCATGTTCCTTATATAGTCCAATATTAAGGATATAACACATAACAATTTTCACACATATCGCATAGGCATAATTTAGGGCATTCCCATAAAAACAACACTTTCATCAACAAACATAATACATGTTTCTAACATGTTCAAGACCTTAATTAGACATGATGAAAGAGTAATATAAACTTCTAAAGGCAAGAAATCATCCTACACATGCTCCTAGCAAGCTCATACTCTTAAAATTCAAATAGAAGGCATAGGAAGCAATTATGTGTCCTCATTGACCTCATACATCATAAACTTTGTTTCCTTAGGGTCAATGAGAACTAGAAGAAGAAGAGTAACTTACCTAGCTTGAGTGAAAACTCAAGAGAACCAAAATCTAAACGGTGAAGTCGTTCCTTTCGTCGCACACGTCAAGAATCCGAAGTTTGGCGGCAATCGAACGGTGGAATCTTTGTGGATCGGAGGAAGAAGATGAACTAGGGCTCAAAACTCAAGCCCCCAACTCACTCTCTCTCTAAAGTGTAAGAAGAAGATGAATAAATGAGAGATTTACTGAAAATTTTGCCAAGGCTTGGTATTTATACTTCCCAAATGAGAAGGGTACAAGAGGTATTTCTCAAGTGCAATTAGTAGAGATTAGGGAGTGATCAAACACTAATCCAACATAAATTAACTTCTAATTAGTGTTAGGACATGATTAGGACTAAGTATGGGTGGTTAGGAAGGGTTTAGAGGGGGTTTAATGAGGGTAGGATAGGCATTTCACGTCAAAACTCAAAACAGGGGAAAATCCCGTAATTGCACACTTTTATGTTGAGGCGGGCGCCTCATTGATGCCCAGGCGGGCGCCTCATTTACTGAGGCTGTCTCCCAGTTCAGCTCACTTTGAAATTGCTCCCTGCATTTGAGGCGGGCGCCTCACAAGGTGCCAGGCGGGCGCCTCGGCTCCTGAACCTCCAAAACTTGGTCTAAACTTGTCCTAAATGATCCCAAACTTATGGGCAACCATTCTAAGGTCTAACCCTACTCAAAACGAGTCGGAAACGCACCCGAACAACAACCGGAACAAGGTAGAACAAGGCTCAACTCACGCGACGAATGATCAACGAGCCAAACTACAATCAAACACCAATCAAACTAGGATAACTTGGACATGAAAAAGACTTGTTTCAACATGGTTAAGACCTGAATATAAAGCCAAGAACTCAACGAACACTTCGTACGACGAAATAGAAGCAAATACGAGCAACGAGAGGAATCGCTAAGGCCAAAATCAAAACGATCGAACCGGCAATTCAACAAACAAGCTTACGCGATTCTAAACATGTTAAGAACTTCAAGAATGATTTATGAATGATTCTAAAACATTTATAAACTAGGTAAACATGCTCACAATCTACCAGAAATCAAGAAGACAAGCATACAATGCACATGCAAGAATACGGGGCGTTACATACCTCATGTGACATAATGTCATTTTGTAGATGTGCAATTGTTTCTGTAGCTTTAAGAATTTTGGGTCGACTTTGTAGCAATTCAAATGCATCCTTAGTGGCAACCTCAAGCATCTATTCCAAAGAAAAGCCATTTATCGACATTACATAGTAACCACTACTTACCGTTGCACTTTCCAAGTACTCGTCAAATGGTGGTATTATACAGTTAGTAGACCAAACTGCATCACGGTAGTATTCTTGAAGCAACTCTTTCAACTAGTCAAAACAGAAAAGCAAGATTGTTCTTATAAGAAATGTTGGATTCGATTCAAAAAGACATAAGGCTGACAATTAATATGAAACCAATAATTAGGGCCATGTTCATACTGCTTCTTTTGCATAAAAAGTTGCGTACTCTCTTCCTTCCTTAGTCATTTGTTCATCAAGTTCGTCGTAGAGGGCGAGGAGTATGGTATATATATATTTCATGTAATTCGGAACTTGATCCATGGCGCTTACATCTCACCTGAAAATAGAATTAAAGGGGGAACAGAATCAATGTTTGAGGATGTTGATGGAGAATTTCTCCTTAAATTTCTTTACAAGGTTATGATGTTACTTGCATTTGAACACCGGATCAAAAAACTATGGAATTGATACAAGAGAAAATGAAGTGAAATACGGAAATAAACCCGTCCACAAAGATTCGTAAAAGTCGAAGTTCATCAATTGTACCATAGGCATCATAAGTGTCATCCAAAAAGACAAGCAAGGCAGTCAATTTAGCGTATATGATCCGTTCAAGAGAGTAACGAGGCTCAAAATTTACGCCCAAAATCCAAAAGTATGACTCTACTACTCTATCCCTCACGTAATGAAGCGTTGTTGCAATCTCTAAGTCATTCCACCTGAAAGCAAATGAAGTGAAATATCCAATCTGATCTAGCTAAATGCAATGGCAATATATATATATATATATTGCCATTGGTGGCAGCCTTTTAACTTTTTCCGAGAGCCCAAAAAGTTTGGTTGGCCGGCCCATTCCTCTTTGCGGTTTCTTGCTCCTTCGGTCAACCCTTTCCTTTGTTTGCTCCTTCAATCAAGGATGATTGATTGGCTGGATTATTATATATACTCCCTTCCTCTTGGCAGCCAAAGGTAAGTCAAAAAAAGAGAGTAAACCTGTGTGTGTGAGAAATCAGAAAAGTAGCTGCCTTCTCATTCCTTCTTTTCTTATTTCTGTGATTGAAGGCTCACCCTTCAATCTGTGATTCGGAACTCTCGTGGAATAGTTCGCTATTCTGTTTCTCCCGTTTTGTCCGACCTCCTTTTTGTGGCTCTAACCTTAGTGGATAGTTGCTGGGTTTACTGTGGACTCTTTGGTGGACTTTGATCGGTGAAAGGAATCTGAGCCGAAGAGTTTATAGCCTAGACCTTCGTGGTCAATTAAGGCGAGTCGTGCTTGGGTCACGGCGTTATAATAAAACTCTTCGTGTCCTTTCTTTTCTTTTGTCCAATTACTCTTATTGCTCTAGACTAATATTTGTTTTGCAGGAACATAACTTATTGGTCTAAGAGTTTAATTGGTGGTACTAATTAATTAGCTATTTTGTATTAATAGGCTAGTTGTTAGTGGTTGTAATTTTGATTAAGTTCAAAAGTCCGGTTTCTGTACGGGTTCATTCTGGGCAGTGTGATTTAAAATCACAACAGTGGTATCGGAGCCCGTGTTCCGTACCGTGAAACGGTAGAGCCTCCTTCGATCCAAAAATCGGTAACTCCAAAAAGGTTTATTTGGTGAGCTTCTTTTATCTCGAAATAATTACGGTTTTTTGTGTTTAAAATTCTCATAATCTATTTGATTGATTGTGCTCTATTTAAATCTCTACTGTTTGGTTGGAATTTGATTGCTTGAATTTATTTTATTTTTGGGTGATAATAAAAAAATAAAAATAAAAAATTTTCTTATATATTCTGATTTGGTTTGATTTGTTGGTTTTGTGTTATTTCTCTAAATGGGTTCTTCATCTAATTATAGTTTGGAACCTTTTAATGGGAAAAGTGATTTTTCTATGTGGCAAAAGAAGATGATAAGTATTTTAATTAAAGAAAAGGTTTTCAAAGCCATAACTTTAAAGTATGCTAAAGACACTTCTGAAGATGTCATAATTGAAATGGATGAATCTGCCTACTCCTCGATTATCTTAAACACAATAGAATCGGTTATTCGAAATGTGGTGAACATGCTCATGCTAAGAGTCTTTGGGAAAAATTGGAGCAAATTTATTTTGGAAAAACATTGCCAAGTAAAATTTATCTCCTAGAAAATTTTTTCAGTTTTAAATTAGATCTTAGCAAAGACATGGAAGATAATATTGATATTTTTACCAAATTGGTAGAAGACATAAAACAAACCGGTGATGAACACATAGATGATTACTCTTCAATTGTGCTTTTAAATGTTATACCTGATTCTTATGCTGACGTGAAATCTGCTATTAAGTATGGTAGGGATAAGATCACACTTGATACGGTGATATCTAGTTTAAAAGGCAAAGAATTGGATTTGAAAGCTAATAAGGGAAAATCTAACACCGGTGAGGTTCACATGGTGAGAGGTAGGACGCTCGAGAGAAATAATGGTCATCAGCATAATCATAATAATCAAAACCAAGGGAATAATCAGAATTCTAGAAATAAGAATAGAAATAAAAGTAGGTCAAAATCTAGAACCAAAGGTAGGAAGTGTTACAATTGTGGTGAAAGTGGACATTTTAGGAAAGATTGCACAAATCCTAAAAAGAAAATTTTGAATCCATAAAGTGATTGCAATATGGCTTCAAGCTAATGAGGACCTGTGGTGATGTTTTTATGGTAACTGATTTATGTGAAAGTGTTGTTAATTCTATTCATACCATGTCTGCCTGTGAAAATGAATGGTTAATTGACTCTGGATGTACTTATCACATGTCACCATTTAAAAACTTCTTTTGCTCCTACAAAAGCCTGGAAAATGGTTTTGTTTCTTTAGCCAATGAGAAAAAGTGTTCTATAGCCGGAATTGGTGATATTTGTTTAAAATTTAATTCTGGAAACACTTTTACCTTGAAAAATGTTCGACATGTGCCTGATTTATGTAATAATCTGATTTCGTGTGCATCTTTAGAAGATGATGGTTTAGAAGGTAAGTGGGGAAAAGGAATGATGAAAATTTAAAGGGATCTTTAGTTGTTGTTAAGGCTGAAAAACGCCGTAACTTGTATGTTTGCTCTGCCATGCCTGTCTGTCTTGATGATAACGTTGCTAATCTTGTTAACGTTGCTAATCTTGAAGATAAAACAAGTTTGTGGCATAAAAGGCTTGGACACGTAAGTAGTAAGGGTCTTGAAATTTTAAACAAAAATGGATTTTTTGGAAAAGATAAAATTTCTGATTTGCCCTTTTGTGAAACTTTTGTGATGAGCAAACAAAAACGTGTTAGTTTTCCACCTTCCCCAACCCCAAAAATTTTTTCTTCAAAAACGTGCACTTGATTATATACATCTTCGATGTGTGGGGTCTGCTTTGTGCCCACTCATGGTGGAAGTCGTTACTTCTTGTCGGTCATTGATGATTTTTCAAGGAAGGTTTGGCTGTTTTTTATTGAGCAACAAATATGATGTGTTTGAAAATTTCAAAAACTGGAAAACTTTGATTGAAAACCAAACTGGTCTTAAAATCAAGAAACTTAGGGTGATAATGGGTTAGAATTCTACAACTTTGAAATGGATAAATTTTGTCGAAATGGGATTGAGAGGCACAAGATCGTTTTATAATCCGCAAACAAAATGGTGTTCTTTGAAAGAATGAATAGAACCCTATTGGAACATGTTAGGAGCATGTTAGTCTCCCTCGGGTCTCTCCAAAAGTTTTGGGGAGAGGCGGAGCTTATGACTTGCCGCCTATCTCATCAATAGGTCTCCTCACTTTCCACTAGAAAATTACGCTTAGTGACGGAATTTTAAAATTTTCCGTCGCTAAAGGCAAAATTCCGTCGCTAAATGCCCCGTGACGGAATTTTCCGTCAAAATCGCCGCTAATCCTTCGGATGCTTAGACGGACCGATTTCACAGTTGCTAAATTCTTGGCAGCCTTTAGCGGCGGAAATTTCCGCTAAAGGTTGATTTTCAGCGACGGAATTTTCCGTCGCTAAAGGCTTTTTAAAATTAAATAAAATTGAATTTCACGGAATTTTCTAAATCGCTAAAGGATTTTAAAATTAAATAAAATTGATTTTCAGCGGAATTTTCCGTCGCTAAAGGCTTTTAAAATTAAATAAAATTGAATTTCAATGGCACGGAATTTTCCGTCGCTAAAGGCTTTTTAAAATTAAATAAAATTGAATTTAGCGACGGAAATTTCCGTTCCGTCGCTAAAGGCTTTTAAAATTAAATAAATTTGAATTTCAGCGCCAATTTTCCGTCGCTAAAGGCTTTTAAAAAATAATTAAATTTGAATTTCAGCGACGGAAAATTCTGTCGCTAAAGGCATTTAAAAATTAATTAAAATTGAATTTCAGCGACGGAAAATTCCGTCACTAAAGGCATTTAAAAATTAATTAAATTTGAATTTCGGCGACGGAAAATTCCGTCGCTAATAATGTAAAAAAAAATTTAAAAAAAAACCCCCAAAAATACTATTATTATAATTTTTTGTACCTGATAATATAGCAATTAATACAAAACTGAAGATACAAAATAAACAATAATATAAAACCAATTTAAAAACATCAAACTGTAAATGTTATTACAACAATCCATGTAAATTATACATAACAATTAATACCAAAAACTTGTTTCTAGAGTTAACTTGTAAATTTAAACTTGTACAAATCAATGTAAACTATATCTAATAAAAAAAACTAAAAATAAAATTAAAAAAATCCTACGACATGAGTATCAAGAAAAACTTCATCTTCACGACAATCAGCTAGAAAACCTGTCCAAGTAAAATTACTATTTTGATTAAAAATCAACAAGAAAAAGTAAGTCATTGTTTTCATATGATCAAACAAGAAGCTTTAGAAGCTTACCATAGGAATACATTTATGGCATAATCATCATTTCTTTGCTTTTTTTGCTGGATGAACCTAAACATGTACAAGTTATCCAAAATCAATTAGTTAATAATAATAACAAAAATGGTCCAACCCATTTCCCCACCCCCAATGAGTATTAAACGAGGAATGGAAAGAGAAGAAATGGAATAAATGTTGCTTGAAAGCACGTTCGGTTTCAAAGTCCCAACGTACATACAATTATGTTGTTCGGTTTCAAAGTCAATTAAACTACAACCATGGATTTCGTAGCATCAACATGGCTACCTAGCTAACAAGCGTACATAAATCGATGTTTAAACATTAACACACTAAATTTACACTAACACCCCCTTTGTTTCTTACCATTTACACTAACACCCCCCCTAAACGTACATACAATTATCTTTTTTGGTTTCAAAGTCAACTAAACTACAACCATTGATTTCATAGTATCAACATGGCTACCCAGCTAACAAACATATATAAATTGATGTTTAAACATTAATACACTAAATTTACACTAACACCCATTTATTTATTACTATTTACACTAACACCTAGCCACTAGCGTATACGGTTATGTTTTGTTCACCATGGATTTCATAGCATCAACATGGCTACCCATCTAACAGACGTACATAAATCGATGTTTAAAAGGGTAAACATTTGGGGTTGAACAGTTAATTTTGATTGGGGTGGGGTAGAGTAGGGGGAGTGGGGATTGAGGGTGGGGGTGGGGTTGGGGTGGGGATGGGGGTGGGGTTGGGGATGGGGATGAGGTTGGGGTTAGGGTTGGGGTTGGGGGTGGAGTTGGGGTTAGGTTTAGGTTTAGGGTTAGTGTTATGGTTTAGGATTAAGGTTAGTGTTACGAATTAAGTTTATAGTTTAGGTTTAGGTTTAGGTTTTAGGTTTAAGGTTTAGGTTTTAGGGTTGGGGTTGGGGTTGGGGATAGGGATGGGGATGGGGGTGGGAAGGGGGTGGGGTTGGGTTGGGGTTGGGTTTGGGTTTGGGGATGGGGATGGGGATGGGAATGGGGGGTTGGGGGGTGGGGTTGGGGGTGGGGGTGGGGTTGGGGTTGGGGGGTGGGGGGGTTGGGTTGGGGGTGGGGGTGGCGGGTTGGGGTTAGGTTTGGGTTTAGGGGTTAAGTTTAGCGTTAGTGTTATGATTTAGGTTTAAGGTTAGTGTTACAGAATTAGGTTTTTAGGTTTAGGGTTTAGGTTTTTAGGTTTAAGGTTTAGGTTTTTAGGGTTAGGGTTGGGGTTGGGGTTGGGGGGGGGTTGGGGGAATTGGGGGGTGGGGGTGGGGGGAGGTGGGGGTGGGGGTGGGGTTAGGTTTGGGGTTTAGGTTTAGGGTTAGGGTTAAGTTTAGGGTTAGTGTTATGGTTTAGGTTTAAGGTTAGTGTTACGAATTAGGTTTATGATTTAGGTTTTAGGTTTAAGGTTTAGGTTTTAGGGTTAGGGTTGGGGTTTAAGGTTGGGGTTGGGGATGGGGATAGGGATGGGGATGGGGGTTGGGGTGGGGGTGGGGGTGGGGTTGGGGTTTAGGGTTAGTGTTATAGTTTAGGTTTAAGGTTAGTGTTACAGGTTACAATTAGGTTTATGGTTTAGGTTTTAGGTTTAAGGTTTAGGTTTTAGGAGTAGGGTTAAGGTTGGGGTTTAAGGTTGGGGGTTGGGGTTAGGGGATGGGGATGGGGATGGGGATGGGGGTTGGGGTTGGGTTGGGGGTGGGGGGGGTGGGGTTGGGGTGTGGTTGGGGTTGGGGTTAGGTTTAGGGTTAGTGTTATGGTTTTAGGTTTAGGTTTAAGGTTAGTGTTACGATTTAGGTTTATGGTTTATGGTTTAGGTTTTTAGGTTTAAGGTTTAAGTTTGAGGGTTATAAAAGTTGGGGTTGGGGATGGGGGTTAGGGTTAGGGTTGGGGGATGGGGATGGGGGTGGGGTTGGGGATGGGGATGAGGATGGGGTTGGGGTTGGGGTTGGGGTTGGGGATAGTGTTATGGTTTAGGTTTAAGGTTAGTGTTACGATTTAAGTTAATGGTTTAGGTTTAGGTTTAGGTTTAGGTTTAGGTTTAGGGATTACGGTTAAGTTAGTGTTTAGAGTTGTGGTTTAGGTTTAAGGTTAGTGTTATGGTTTTGGGTTTAATGTTAATGTTATGTGTTATGGTTTAGGGTTGGGGTTGGGGTTGAGGTTGGGGTTGGGGTTGGTTTGGTTAAAGGGTTAGGGTTTAGGTTTAAGGTTGTGGTTTAGGTTTAGTAGGTTAGTTTATTAGTGGTTTAAGGTTTTGATGTTGGTGGTTCGGAGGTTTAGGGTTGGGTTTAGGTGGGAGTGGGGTTGGGGGTTGGGGTTGGGGTTGGGGTTGGGGTGTTTGGGTTGGGGTTGGGGTGGGGTGGGGGTGGGGTTAGGGTTAGGTTTAAGGTTGTGGTTTAGGTTTAAGGTTGACAAAGTCTACTTGATCTCGATCTACAACAACTTCAACAAGAAAAACTAAATAGAAAACCGAAGTACCAAGTTTCTCAAGAAAATATGAACCCTCCCTAGCGAGGCGATTTCATCCAATTCCGCATTGCATTGCCAACCATTGGTTCATGTTAGTTCATCGATATCATAACTACTTTGTTGCTATCTAAGAAGAGGTTCAAGAAGAAGTCTTCGATCATGGATTTAAGAGTTCATTTTTATTTAATGTTAAACTCTACAAAAAAAGGCTATCATGCCTCAAAAAGCTCACTTGACTTGCACATAAATTTAGTTGTGTAATAGGGAGAAAGTGAAGGAGGGACAATTGTGTTTCTAGTTTGAAAGTATAAAGGTCAACAGGGAAGAAACTTTAATATAGAGACAAATCACAAGGGGGCCTTGGTAGAAGGATAAACATGTTAATATACACAAAATACATGCTACTTCTGAGAATGATCAAATTTAAGTATGCAACTCCAGCTTACATTTGACAGAAATATGATCTGAATAGGTCAGTAAGTGTGATTGACAGCCAAAGAAAGCAATATATACCATCTCTCCTA